>JAWWMU010000121.1:58701280-58713271 GCA_035048155.1 Cinnycerthia olivascens
TTTTTTAATGCATAACATACACAAATGTATGGTACGTTATTTGCAAAAAACTCTTTGCTGTTAGTGTTGTGAGTCCAGTCACGTCTTAGTTAAGTAAGGATGTGAGTCCCTGTGAATTTAATATATTTATCCCACAGGATTAGACTAAACAGCAGCCTCTCAGAGTAAAGAGTGACTCAGAAAACCTCTGTAATGTTGCTGGACTCTGAAACTCTACAGAGCTCAGCAAGGGCTTTCTCCTGTCCTAGTTCCCCCACAACACTATGCTTAGCTTCGAGTGGAGATGAAAGATTATCCCTTTTGTTCTAGATGGGGAAAGGCGTGGGGTACTGTCACCTCATATCAGGACAAGTAGGTGATCCCTCTTAGGGAAGGAACAATTTTCACACACTGAGAGCCAGGCAGAAAACAGCCCACAGCTTCTGAACCAGTGTGCCCAAAACAGAAACAGCAGGAAGTGTGGGAAGATTCATCATAAAAGGAGATTTCCTTGCCTCCTCCTCCTTCCCAGCAAGCTGACTCATGGTTTCTCAGCAGCACAGGCACAGAGTCTTTCCCAGCAATGGCAAAGCATTCTGCAGTGACTATAATGAAACTCTAGTGAGTTGTAAGGAGTGACAGAAAAACAGACTTTTTTTTAAAAGGTTAGGGTCTAGAAGAAGCTTGTTTCAAGGCAAATCAGAAAATTCTCATCAGATGATAAGAGAGACTGGGCACTGCTCACTCCCCAGTCCCCCTGTTACTACACATCTCCAGCAGCAGTATCCCTGCAGCAGAGCCTGGAGAGCCACACAGCATCCCGCACTCCAAGCACCCATTCTGCCCTCACCCCAGGAACCTCCCTGCTGCCACAGACAGGGAGGATGAGGCTACACGAGGGGCAGGCCAGTACACTTTGTTCTTTGCCACCATGGAAGGAGCAAGTATCAAAAAGAAGTACTTCTGGGCGTGGCAAGAGGCTGGGTTTCTCTCTCCATAGCGCAGGCTGTCCAAATTCAGATTACCCCAAAAGGTCCTATGCTTTGTTCGTGAACACAAATCAAGATCTGCCTTATCCTTAAAAGGGAAGCCATATATGCTCATTTTCAATGAAATACAAATATACATTAATTTAACTCAAGTGCCTCTTTTTACTTTGAGACAATTTTCTCCAGTGCTTTGCTGTATTGCAAAGTCATAAGGCTGTCTGTGACAACTCAGGAATTCCCACCCATGTTCTCTCTTCACTTACTAGATAAACTCATTTATTTATTCAAGTTTAAATATTACACAGAACTGAGTCCATTGTCTGTTAGAATCACTGAAAACACAGGCATCCAGCTAAACTTGTTCAATCTCAAATATTTGACATGGTTCACAGATCACTATCTGAGATAGTAGAGTCTTTCAGCCCGTGATTTTACACTTACAAGAGGGAAAGATCAAAGTCTGACCATACAAAGAGAGAGGACAGGTGCTTTCAGAGACAAAAATGTTCAGAAGCAACCACAGGTACACACAGAATAGTGCTTTCTGAGAGCACTTGTGTGAGCAGCCCTAAAGATGTAGACAGAATTGTCTTCTGTGTGCATAAACTTCTCAGTCCAGTGATTGCTGATTTGAGCACAGATCTGAAGAAGCCTTTTCATACTCTTCATCTCCCAAGTTTCTACCAAATACACACCCATGGATTATTTCCCAGACTTCCCAACATGATAGTAACCTGAGGACTTCTTACTGAATGCAGTCCTAAAAGTAAGACCAAATAGAACAGCTGATGTCTGTGTGTGGTATGATGAAGGAACAAAAACCAAAAGAAAACAAACAAAAAACAACAAAAAAACTCAACAAAAACATTAGAGGTTCCAAACTGCAAAACGGTGCATCAGAAGTACTAAGGTTTTCTGTTCACTGCATTTCCAACGCACCCATGATGTTCTTGAAACTCCTGACACAGTCAAAGCCCTGACAGCTGTCATATATGGAGGTTTATTACTCCTGGTGAACTTTTTCATTTCTGAAACCTTGACAAATGCAGGTGCTAAGCTAAGAAAATCTAGTATGAATTACTATTCTATATTGGCCTTAGAGAAGAAATTATCTTTCGTGTATCTCCCAAGATTAGGAATAAAGCCACAATAAATGGAACACATCTACCATGTAAATCCATAGTTATAAACACAGACCATACACCATCCATACCTGTTGGACTTTGTAGTACAGAAATAATAATTAAACACTTATCCGCTGCTAAAGAAGGGACAACTATTTTCTGAAGATCAAATCAACTTGGTGTCACTGGACCATTGTCCAACTATGTCTTCATTCAGGATTTAGATTTTGTATTAGTCTTGAGTAGTCATAACTCAACTGAAATACTTGCAGGGATAACAAATCTCTCCTTAGCTGAGAACTTCCAAAACAGTATATCACTGAAGAACACTGTTTGTCTGCACAGGGTTTAAAGGTTTATCATTCTTTCAAGTTATTGTATTATATTTTATTTCTTTTGAGAGCAGGTCAGAACAGAACCCTTCTGCTGAATATGAAAGATCCACAGATCCTTGTCTCAGGGGTTTTTTTAATCCATTCATGCCCTATGCCCAAACACAAACAAGAATGGAGAAAGGCTTATTTCTCATCCCCTCAATTTCAGACTGATCAGGATGACAATCCCGCACTTTCAGTGACAGCTTGTTACCTCTTCTAAACAGAAATAAACTTTTCACTGTTGACACCCTTTCAGATATGGTGAAGTCAGAAGTCTGGCAGTAACATCTTTGCTGATGTGTTGTTTCACAATGATTAATAGGAGGAAAAGGTGCGGGGGGGAAACCCATTGGAAAGAAAACCAGAAGAACCCAACGGCAAACACAGCACACAATCCTGTCAAGGTGTTGGAGATTATTTTTAAGATTAAAAGAAAAAAATCCTTGTTCCTCTCCCCCAGTTAAAGCAGGATGTTTAGATGAAGTGCAGCACTTGGTTTGATGCGAAGAATTCCAGCTGAGCTCTGCCTGGGCGAGCAGAGGCCTCTGCCACCCTCAGCCAGCAAACAGAAGAACAGTTGTTTTTCACATCCCCTACTAATTTAGTTCTCAGGACTGAGCAGTTTGAAAAAATACTGTTCATATTCCATGCCAATTTGCTTCTCTATCTTTTAAAAAAATCCCCATAAAGTGGCAATAAATTCACGACTACTTTTAACTTAAAAATGTGTAAGTCACTATATTTTCAGCATAAAAGTAAAATCTGGTGGCATTGACAGTTTCTAAAGTCTGAAGTTCAAATACAAAATAACATTAGGAAACCATTGCTGGCCATGTAAATAGAAATCTACAGGTTTTGTAGAAAGCAAAGATTTACAAAACATTTTTTAATAGTTCACATTGATTTTATGATTTTATGAGTTTATGATTTTAAAGTACACATTTACTTATTAAATTATTAAAATTATTTTTGCTGAGGATTCCTGCACTTAAAATTGCATTGCTTTAATATTACTTTAGTAATCTTTTTCTCTGTTATTTTAATCACTTACTAATACACTGACAAACTTAATTTCAATCTATTATAGTGAGACTATCAAATTCTCCTTTCCCTCACTCCCCTATGAAGTCTTTCTTCCTGATTTCTGTATCAGATTCTTTCATTCTTTCAAATTTTCTTCTGCTTTTTGTTTTCTCACCTTCTCTTTACATCCATTTCTTTTCTCATTATCTGCACGGAGATGTAAAAGGGGTATAGTTTATTCTGCAAAATTGAATGGATTTTTAAAATCACCATCATTTATTTAACCACAGAAAATCACGTCTCCAGATGAACAAAAAGTTCCATGAGAAACACACCCTTCATCCAGATGACTTTTTAATCAAAATGGTAAATAGCTTACAGCTGAAATAATTTTTATGGCCTTAGTTAATCCTGGAAACTGGAGCAGAGAAACCTTGTGTCCTTCAAGGCCTGAACAGAGTAAGCATCCCATATTTAATACAGTGTAAGTCTCTCTTGCACATGATCCATCACCCCAGGCAACCAACCAACCAACCAACCAACTCCACATTTCATTGCAAAGAGATAATAAGAGGAACTCTAGAGGGACAAAAGGTACAGAAGCCTCACAGGAGACAAAGCACAAAATGTCTTGGGCTGAAGTACGAAATTTAAACTTTGCTGCCTTCAGCTACCAGGTAGACCAAATGCAACGGGTGCAGCAGTAAAAGTCCAGGGGTCACCAGCACACATCTGTTTGCTTTGTCATCTCCTTGCCAACAAGACAGTAGTATTAGGCCAGTATCTGAACTGAAATGTTTAAAAACTTTTATAATTAGACAATTTATTATAAAATATTACTTTCAGTGAATTTTAGTATGATGAATCTAAATTAAGCACTTCTGTAATAACATTTAAGTCATGCAAAAATTACACTTAATGTGTCTTACATATTTCAAGACTATCTATCCAAGCAAAGTTACAACCTCATTCAATCAAGGTCTCTTACTACATGAACATACAAATACACAGCTAAACTGGACTAAAATTTGTGGATTTAGATATGAGTTACTGAAGGTAAACAGGAAGGAAACAGCCATATCAGGACTTGATAAATACACAAGGCGTATAATGATGTGCCTTTTCTTACTTTAATGTACATTCACCTACATACACTCGACAGATAACTGATCCAGATCCTTCAATTATTTTCCATCCTGCTAGGATACATGACCTAGAGGTGACAGCCATAAAATTCAGCAGTCATATTCTACGCCCTGGTAGGAGGCACAAAGACGATCTTTTCAAACTCCTGCAGATAATCACTGATAAAACCTCACTGCAGTAGCTAATACCATTGGAGACTAAACAGTGAAAAGAAGTGTAACAGCTTTGCATGACTATTTCTGTACAATAAAAACTGTCAGGCAAGTAAGACCAGTCCTCCACAAGTTTCAATGTCAATGACTGAAAAACAAAACAAGGTATTTGGCAAAGCAGGACTGACCTAAGCTGTGAGGGAGGCCTAGTACTGCTCTATGCCCCCAGTTTAGTCAGTCCTTCTATGATTTACCTCAGCACCACTGTAACAGCAGACTTTTTTGCCTCTTCATGGGAGAGAAAAACAAAATATGGCTGAAAACTGCACTTGACAATTAAAACGCTCCCTATACTTCCAAGTACTCAAGAGTCTTTACACACAAGTACTACCAGGGATGAGATATACAAGCCTTATTAGAGAACACATAGATTTCTGTCTCAAATTAATATTCTCTCTCTTCCCCTAATTCATATTAGGATACAGAATTAACCATTCCCATTTAAGTGCCAGTGGCTCATCATCATCACCATCATCATCATCATCATCATCATCATCATCATCATCATCATCATAACAATGATGCTAGTGCAAGCAGAGGAAACTCACCACAACCTGAGGATACAGCAGGTATACCCCCAAGATCTTCCATATAGGCAATATTGGTCAAGTAAGGAAATCAAGCAGAAAATTGAAATCAAACTGCCTCCATAATAACTGAATTATATTAGTGCAAAGCTATTAAGGCTATTTAATATGATCATCCCAAAGTTCCAAACAACTTTAATGTTTTACCCACTAACAGATACATTAAAAAGGAATCTAGTCAAATAATTGGTTTTGCTACTTTAGAGTCTGTTCATTAGAAGAACCCCTACCTTCTCCATGCATTATTAAAATTCCTTTCTTAATAAATCTTTCTACACATGGAAATATATTATTGACAAAACTCAAATAGAAGTATACACTGTGTCAACAATGCTGAATTATCTTCATTCCAGCAATGCCGAACTGAAAGACAAACCACAGTACTGTGCCACATGATACAGCATGACAGCCTAAATGGTCCCACTTCAATAAACAGTCTAGAAATCATGGATTTCAAAGGCAAGAGCACCTATTGACTTAATACAGGAATCTAAAAGACACAAAAGGAGATCTGTAACTCCTTGCTTTCTCTAAAATGCAGAGAAGATAGGAAAACAGGTTATTTTTCCATGAGGAAAATAGAACAGTTGAGAAGAGAATGCATGGAGAAAAACAGTTAATTTTAACATTCACATAATCAAACATCACAGCATCAAATATGAGACAGAAAATATAGGAAAGAATAAAATGCTATATTAATTCAAGAAATCTAGAGAGTTATATTAAATAATACACCTTTCAATCAATTGAACTCATTGTAGCATCTGCTATAGGCAAGCAGCTGAAGTTAAAAAGAACACATCTGCATCACATAGAATCCCTAATCTGAAGAAATGCACTGAGAAATGAAGGCACGCCCTTGCAGAAAGACACACACGTGTGTCTTGGCTGAGGGCCCAGTAGCAGCTGGGTACATTGCAGTCTTTCAAATGCAAAGTAGAAGTTGGTAACCTGTAAATATAAATTCAAGTATAGGTCTTACATACATATATATATATCAGGCATAGTGTATCAGAGGCAAGTATAAAATACACACCAATGGAAAAAAAAAAAAAAATGCCAGTGCAGCATTTTTTTTTTAACCTTGTGAGAAAAGGAAGAACTTCCACAGCCATTTTGGAGCTGTGACTACACTCCATATATTGAGAATGTCCACCAATCTCAGAAACAAACTACATAGATTGTCAAGTATTCTTACATTCTTCCACTTGTTTTAATTTTATCCTAACATTTCCATTTTTTATATAAAAGGAAAGCCATGCCCTTAATCACCATGATAGATTTTTCATCCAATTTTTATTAGCAGAATCCTTTGCAAGACATTTTCTTTAAAGTATTGAGAAACTTCTCTCCATAGGCTCTTGCTTCCACCTTTACCGTATGTGAATCTACAATATATTAAACTGTGTTATAAATTAGCCCTTACAATGGAACAACCAGGTCCAACAAACAAGACTGTTACACAATGTTAGGGAACACTGGGTTCCTCCATTTACATTACTTGCTTATACTAAGAATGGATAGTTCACACAAAATGCAAATACTAAGATGCCACATTAATGACTGCCATGTTTTAAAACACTGAATTCTTTCAAACTGAGCAGAATAAATGCAGCCATGAACAAGAAGCTATGTCTTTCAGTTAGAACCCTCTCATTTAGAGGTCTCTTTCTTTTTAATCATATACACTTGTCAAAGGTGCAATTAACAAATACTTACTACTGATTTATCCAAAGCAAAAAACACACTAATCCAAAGTGCAAAAACAAAGACCAAAGTTTATTTTTCAGCCTGAAAGAAGTTGTCAAGTACTAGGCTCTTTGCAGTAATTTCCAAACTGAACAATGAGGTAGAGGGATCTAACCAGGGAGGCCAAGCAAAAACAAAGCAGTGGAGAGTGTAGCTTGTGTCTGACAAAACTGCAAAAGGAAGAGCAACTATTTAAAGTAAAAGAACATGCTTTTGCAAGAACAAGTGGAGACATGCTGGTTCACTACCTATAGTGTGGTTAGAAACTGGAAAAGCATCTAATAATTAAAAGGAAGGTGTCTAAAACTATCTCCCAATGTCATCAATTTCTCTCTGGAGATTTATACATTTACCAAGTGAATTACCATAAAAGAGTCGCTCAGAAATAGGTTGGATTCAGTGTTACAGAACCTATTCAACCTTACATTCAAAGCTCCAGCCAGTTCTCTCACTAACATACATTATCTCCAGGAAGTCCATCTCACTCTCAGCAGTATTATAAGTAGGCAAATCCAAAGTATGTCAATAACATACGCCTTCTCCTTTCCCAGTTCTCTCTTCACCTGCCTGCCTAGTTATCACAATCACTTGCTTTACAAACACAAATAGCTGGAAGTCATAATGCCAGCACTGCTGCCCTGCAGTGATTAACATTAGGGTATGAAAATATTCTGATAGCTAATTCTCACCATAACAGCTATAACCAGAGCCTAGTGGGAGAACTGCTTCTGAATCCTTAACTGGTCTGTGTGCAGCAAGGACGTGCCTGGTCCTGCTGCTGCAGCATGACAGTGAGAGATTGTCTGAACGTGCTCTCTGCACAAAGACACGAGTCTGAGGGAGCAGATGTTACAGTAGGCACCACATCTCGGGCATCAGAGGAACCAGAAGGTGTATGCCTAATGAAATGCAAACCAGACCACAGGGGAGCAAGGCAAGATGCTTATGGCTTTCTCTATCAGAATGGGTAAGGCATACAGCTACATCTGCAATGACAAACATACAAATATAAGGGATGAGGCAAAGCAACCAAAAACCAAGAAAGAATGGAATGTTCTGACTGATGGGAGATGAGCAAGCAAGTGCAGTGAGTTACAGAGCTACTAAAAGATCTCACAGATGACAAAATATTAGATACCCAAGAAAGCAGTTTTGTGCTGTGGTTAATTTGACCTAAAGACTGGGCTGCCACCAACAAGAGATTCCTCCTTCTTTCCCCTCATCACTCTCACTGTTGCCAAGAACTGTCAGTCTCTCCCTTGAACTGCATCTAACGACTGTGTAGCCATAATCACCAGTTCTCTGGCAAATCAAGGCACTGGTGGAAGTGAAGGTGCATTAATATAGCTATATATCCCTCTTTACCAGGAGGTAATGAAAAAGCTGCCTTTGGGTTGCAGTTTGGGGCTAGGCTGTATTACACACAATGAGAAACCACACTCTGGAACAGCACAGCCTCTGCACCCACATTTCCCAAAATACTTCATTCATTTCAACCTTGCATTTGCATTACCTGCCTTAAATTTTCCAGTCTGGGGAGGTGTACACATGAGAAACCATCTTGGTTATGAAGATGTTTCCCCCATTTGGTATCAAAACTGTAACAAAAAGCTTTCAGATGTATCAAGGAATGTCAGAACCCCTGAGATAATAACTTGCGTGGCCACAAGCATGAACTGTGAAATTTCCTTCCTGTAAGTTGTCAAAAAGCTAAGCTCTGAAATGTCAGGTCCTAAAGCATATATCCACAGAGATTTAAAGTACCAATTGCATATGTAGTTTGTAGATATTCCCAAAGAAAAAAAAGAAATGGAAATGTTGCTCAAGGAAAGACAAAAAAAAAAAAAAAAAAAATACAATGGTGGTTGCTAGACAGATAGATGGACTACCTTAAAATTCTCGCAATAGCCACAACAGGCAAATACAGAGTTCAGCTGGAGAAGCAGAGATCATCTGGTGCTGAAACTGCAACTGCTCTTGCTGCCTGAACCTCAGATATCATAACAATGACAAGGTTTGATAGTCATGGTTTTGTACAAACAAAACAAATTAATTAATCTCAGAATACTACTATGAAGTAAAATCAAATTAGTTCCATGCAATGCTAGTGAAATTGAGGTACTAATTGATAGTTAAAACACTATTTCCTGGCCATCACGTGAGAACAAATATTTTCTGCAACAAACTGAACTCACCAGACTGATCATTTGCTCTGTGACCACACAAAGATTAAGGATATGATAGCTGAGAGGCACAAAAAAAAGGAGAAATAATATTTTACCGACACGATTACCGTATACTACAAAACAGGAACTCTGCTGCTTAGAACATGCTAATCTTTCTGCCAAACCTCAGTTCTGAAGTCAACATGTAAACAACTACACGTCTTCTGTGCTCATCACTTTAATTCTGGCAACACGCTATGAGGTCTTACCCATATATGCCTTTGAAACTGATATTTTCCTTCCTGAAAACTGCTACACAGAGGTGTTAGCTTCCCCAACAAGTGTTTCAGCCTTCCTTTCAGCCCACAGACACAAGACTTTTGTGATTCTGTGTGGGGTTTGCTGTGTGGGAGGGCAGTTACTGCAGCTAGAGGAAATGAGCACCGCACACTATTAGGAATACCCCCTCTCCAAATTTACAGTCTCCACGCAGGCACAAAAATCCAAGGAAGGACAAGACAGCAGAGGCAACATGCAAGAGAGATAGCATGGGGAAAAAACAGTATCTGCATTGGGCATCTTAAGCCTGTAGTTTTACAGATAAAAAACTGAAAGCATGGCAAAAATTGTAAAGAAAGAAGATGGTACAAGTGAAAACTGGAAATGGTGTCTGCTGTGCTATGGGTTAATCTGTGTGCATAAAACATAAAAATTCTACTCTGCCTTATGAACTGAACTGCCTCTATTTTTATGTCAAACAGCTGCTTTTCACTCTCACATACTGAACTGTGTTCCTTCCACTAAAAGAAGAGAAATAACAACTGCTAATTTGTCAGGGGAAAAAAATAGGCAACACAGTAATTAAGAGCTAGTAAGTAATGACCATGGTTACTTCAAGACAAAATGGCTTTTCTGATTTCTGTGGAAAAGGTATTAAGTCTGGAAATAAATAATTTGCAAACAGCATAAAGAGTCCAGGCTCCAATGTTGTAATCTACGATCTCTGGAGGACTGAGGGGAAGGACACATGGACAAAAGTGCCGAGTCAAAGACAGGCTGAAGCAGGGCTTTTCCAGCAGGACAGCAAGCCCCAAGTTTCGAGATCAGCCTGGACTCTGGGAAGGTGGTTCATACATCAGCAAAGAACCTGACCCTGATTCAAGGCCACAGGATGTTCACAGCAGCAATGAAAACAAATCAGTCAGCCCCTGTGTGTAATATGGGCTAAATTAAGCAAAACTGAGACAAGAAACCCATGTTAAACATACCTTCTACTTGCTTTCTTTACCTCTCACTTGACAGCTGCTTATTAAAGCATAACAATTCCCTAGTGATGGAAGTTTGGAAACAAATGTTAATCAGTAGTGCAGAGTCTGAGGCATCAGCAGGTGCTCCATGACCTGTAGGCTACCTGGTTCCAAGTGTGGAAGGATAACAACAAAGTGGCCATTCTCAGGGAACACAGGAAATAAAAAAAAAAAAAAAAAAGAGTGGCAGCCTCTACAAAACCCAAAGAAAGGCAGAAGCTACTATTATATGACCCAAACACCATCTTCTACTGTACAGTACCAAGCAGAGGTAACAGCAGCCCTGCACCTTTCCTTCTTGTGCCCTGGAATCCAGCTCACTGTCCAGGTTTACAATTTTCCCACTGCCACCCCCACCCTTAGCTTTTGGAAGAGGACTCACACCAGTCCAGAGCTGAAGCTAGTACTACATCTGACCTGTTTCTAAAAGGCCTCTTCTGAATTAAAGCACATGGCCAAAAAACTGTTTCACTGAAAGATCCTGATCTAGCTAGGGAGACATGTCAGACACTGCCGGGCCAAAGGTCAGACAATGGCGCATTTCAAAACCACCGTGGGTGACCAGGTAGTCTTCCTTATGAAAGACAAAATAATAAAATGGGAACAACTCACTTATTTAAGGAAGATCAGCTGAATCCACATTCTAAGCGTCTCTAGGACACACAATAATCCATTCCTGTAAAGGAATTCTAACACAATTTTCTATTTCTATCCAAAACAACATTTACAACACAAAATGCCTTCTACACAGAAAATGTGGCAGTAGAAAAAGTTTTCATTAAAGGAGAACTACTTCATAAAGAAGAGCCTCAGCTTCTGTAGAAAGAGTAGCCAAATATCTACAGATATTTTACAAACCTGAAGAACTTGGTAACATATATCTATCTACAGATATACAGAGGCCACATTCCCAGCAGAATTTGAGTACTTACAGTTAAATGGGAGCAAGGTTAGGAGTCTTAGATATGGTACAAAAAATATAAATCTGGGATTGCTTTGCAAGCAAAGAGCAGACTAAGAGCATGACCATTACACCCTCCCTGCCCCACAGATACAGCATTCTGCACAGCTGAAACATAGAGATGCCACTTTGCCTGCAAATGTGAACACCTACTGAACATGCAGTTTCAGCAGCAGATTTTTAACAATTTGGAAGGGATGCCACTAAGATGCAGCACTGGCAGCAGCTGTTTACATATATCTTATTCTTCTTGCAGAAAACAGGAAACTCTTCAAAGAATAGGAACTGGGGATTGATATTCCCAACACTACCTACAGAGAGCACACAGATGCCGTCTTTAACCTATAGCCTTTTGATCCCCTAAAGATGTGC
>JAWWMU010000121.1:58795369-58806926 GCA_035048155.1 Cinnycerthia olivascens
AAAACCAGAATGCATCTACAGTTTTTTGCATTAGTTTCTCACTGATATAATTGATATTTTTATTGTAGCAAGTAAATGTGGACAGTTTTAAAATGTTTGCTTCTGTATATTGTTTGGCACATTCTAGAGTTTGTAGTAATTTGTTTCTTGTAGGCAGTTAAATAGTAAAAGAGGTAGTCTTACTTTAGAGATCTAAGAATTATATTCTGAATAAAGCAGCATTAATATATTTTGCAATGGAAATGAGGCTAGATAGTGTCCGGAAAAAAGCCGGCCACTTAGAAATGGTAACAATCTTTCTGCCTTCACTTAGCATTCCTACCTGATCTTGCAGTTGGGCTGTAAAGTCTTGGCTAACATAGGCAAGTCATACAAATAGATAGGGGTTTCTTTGGGTTTTTTATTTTTTTGCATTAGCAGGGATTAAGCATGGATTTTAGAAGCAACACATCTTAGATCTGTTAGGTTGGTCAGGCTGGCTACTGAAACTGTAGCTTTGCCTTGACCTACCTCTAACATGTTCTGCTTGCTTTTTCTGAAGTGTTGGGCGTTTATTTTTAGGTTGGTGAATAGTTTTTCATCATTATAAATTGTTTTATTCCATGTATATTCTCCTAGGTTTCAAATCTTTTGGACATTTTTTTAATGTAAATGGTAAATGTTAAGTAATTGGCATAATAAATGGTCAAATTCAAAGGAATAAATTCTACTTTTCTATGTCCAAGTACCACAAGGAGCTTTGGAAATCTTGAAATTTATATTCTGAGATATATGTGTTGTGTATGCTCAGACCATTCCCATTGCACCCTTGCAGTTGCTTTATGATCTTAGCATTCAATAGAAAAAAAAACTTTGTAACTTTTAAAAAAACCACCAAAGATTTTTTTTTTTTTTTTTTTTTTTTTTTACTTCAGCCAGGAGATACCAAATAAGATCCAAAACAATTGTGAAATTTCCTTCAAGCAGCAGCTGGAGCTAAGGATACACAAAATAAGTTTTAATAACAAAACATTAATTTGTAATAACTGACTTACGTGGGTTGACCAAATCTTAACAACTGCAACTGTTTGGCAGTCTTGTCTTCCAGAACTTTTTCTTTCCTTGCAAGAGGGATTATTTTACTGGATTTAGACCAGCAAAAGCCTTATTAGTTTCTTAGAGGAAAAGGTTGAAATCTGCAAAAGAATCCTGAAGGACTATATCCTAAAGCTTCAAGCTGCTTCACTGCAAATTCTTCCTGCCCTTAAGTCCAAAGTAGACACAAGCAGCTGCGAGACCAAATTCCTTGTGAAGATAGACAAACATTTAGAAAACTTCCAAACTGTACATTCAAATAGAACTACATTAATATTTCTTTAGTATGGAGACCTAAGCATTACCCTGCAGCTGTTCAACAAAATTGATTAGCTGTGGGTCCTTCGACACACGTAATCCTGGGGAAGAGAGGGAAGACTCATCAGTACTGATGTTGCTACTAGAATCAGCATCCATGTGCCTCTCATTCTTTTTTAGTCAGAGAAACGTTTATATTTTGCCTTTGAATTGTGCCTCAGAACCTTGAACAGTGCCTTTGAATTGTGCCTTTGAACAGTGACTGCTGAGCAATGAGAATTGAAAACAAACTGATTGGTACCTAAAGGGCAGGAGAGGCTTTTGGCATGAGTGGTGCCCTGAGTGTTGAGCTACCCAACACATGCTGTCTGGCCACAGTCAGCCACATGGTGATTCAGTTCTGGCTGAGAGCTCCCTCGAAACAGGAAGGTGCAGATAGTGAGGAAGCAACCAGTTAAGAATGCTGTAGGGACATGGGAAGGAACTGCATGTTGGTATTCTGTAGGGGTCCTGAGGGACAGACAGCAGAAGCTGAGATGACTTGCAGTTAGACATCTACAAGGAAGACTCAGTGCAAATCTGTAGGAGAAAATGTTTCCGGTTGTACTGCTCAGATTGTGTAGGAAGTTCTGTACACCAGCTGAAAATAATCTACCATTGCTGAACACTTGGACAGATGAAAGCATAAAACTAAATGAGATGTCTCATAAGAGAGCTAGAAGTTACATGCTTAGAAAATATCCCTGTAGTTTAACAGTTTTTTAGTCTTGTTACTTCATTATACTAGAATGTGCGTAGTTCTTTGTGAAAAAATAAATCAAGTTCCAAGCTTTACAATTTCTAACTGAAGGTCTTGATTCGTCAAAATTTACTGTTGGCAGTTGAGTTCATTTTTGTAGTTGTGTAATGTTGGTTCTGTCATACCCAAAATTACTTCCTTACAGAAACTTCATCTGACTTCATCTGCTTTGTTTTTGCATTCTGCTTTATATTTAATCAAAGAGATTTTGGGTGTTTATTACTTATGAAGATATTTCTATCAGCTGACTTGATGAATTATTTTCAAATTGACATTAAAAGTTAACTGTGCTTTGAAGGAAGAAATTTATTTACTGTAGTTAATTTTGTTTTTATCTTTTGCAATATGTTAAAAATTTTCCTCTGAAACTTGACAGCAAAATCTGTTTTTCTAGTGAAAGACTACTAAGCCTAATGCTTTTTTCATGCTTGCCTTATTTTACATTCTGATTTTATATTCTGCGCTCACTCAACTGTTCCATTATACTGCTTAAACAAATGGAAATACCCTCTGTTTGTTTGATATATATCAGATAATGAGGATGATAGTTATGAGTAGTATGAATTTATATGTGTTCTTAGAAATAATTTCAATAAATTTAACCATGAAGTGATTGTCATCTTCTGCCTGGTGTCTTTGAGAAACAAAATCAAACTCCCTCTTTTTTTTTTAATTTTTTTTTTTTTTTACCCTCAGATTATTAGACCCAGACTGCTCATTTGCTTGATCACCTAGCTGTCTTTACTTAAGTCTGTAACCTAGATGGAAATTCCCAAAAATAAGTAAAATCTGAGTAATTAATGCACACACTGCATCTGGCCTGTATTCATCCTTTGTAACTTGGACATACAAGTTAGGAAGTTGCATCCAGTGTTTCACTGTTAATTGGGAGGTGGTGCTAAAGGGTATCTTCCAGCAGAAAATCACAGCCTAAATAGAATCTGGATTAAGCAGGGCAAATATCACCTTGTATCGGTCCTACTTTTTTAATAAAGCACAAATTATCAAAACACGTTTACCTGGTGTTTGTTTTCCCTACCATGGAGATAAATCTCTGCACTTGCCTTGGAAATTGAAGTAAACTTTCAATTCAATTTTTTCCTTTCATTTATCAGTTGAAGGAGGACCTAATGGCATTTCATTAGATTGGCACCGTCTGTGATCATAAAGGCATAATAAGACATTTTGTTAGTACATGCACTGGTGGTGCTCTGTTAAGTAACGCATCCTTGCTCATTTCTCTCTTAGCCAAAAGAGCTCAAATGAGATAAATAAACTTCACAGCAGCAAGTGTGTATTTGTTACCTCTTTTGGCAGCGGTTTTGAATGTTTGTGAACTTGTTGCCCCTAGCAAAGGGCGGTTACTAGGCAGGCAAACCTTTGGAAGGGGATAGATGCCATTACCTGTATTTCTGACACTTGGAGTTTTCTGTACAGAAGGATGACTCGGTACAAAAATAGGAAAGACTGAAGCCAACCTCTACCAATAAATGGTCACATCCTAAGCAGATGTAGGTTGTGCAGCCAAGGCCACTTGGTGGACAAGTTACTGCAATAGAGTGAATCTATGTGTTTTTAGTACCAAATGCTTCCATATTGTCTTTTTGAAAAATCTACTATTTAAAAGGCACCATGTAGAAAATGAAGAATCATGGCAGAGATGGACAAAGTTTTGAGCTCTTCCAAAAGAGGGGAATAAGGGAATTTATATCCTTTGCTCTTAAGGGTCATGAGTCGTCTAAATTCTTGAATACTTCCAAAAACCATGAAGGAGAACATGTAGAACAGTATTGTTTAAAAACACCAAACAATTTGCTCAAACACTTACCATGGATGGGAAAGAAAACCTCTCCCCAGTGCAAGTAAAATAGCAATAGCCTTTCCATTTGCAGAACAACTGTTGTTGACTCACTTTTAATTTTGTTTCTGTGGATAAAGAGCTGGTAATCACGTCAAAAATTTTGAAATACATTAACCTCTGTTACTTACAATTCTCTCTAACACTGTCAGATAAAATAAAGTCATGCAGTTACCCTTTGAAACTTGGAAATTAGAATTTTTTTTTCATAGTTATGTTATTCTTGGTGAGATCTCCTGCCACATAGCTCAGCCATTGCATGCAATTGTTTGTCAGAACTTGCAGGTTCAGGTGCAGTGGTTCTGCTCAGAGAGTTCACACAAATCTCTGCGACCACTGACTTCTGTGACTCAGAAATGAAGGGAAAATGCAGTAAGAAAGAAATCCAAATCCCAGAAGATAAAATCACCCATTCAGAAAAGCTGAGTATGTGAATCAACACAAACACTCAAGGACAACCATTAAACTACTGGCAGAAAGCAGAGAGCAGATTTATTTCATTACTCTGCTAACCAGGCCAGGCAGCAGAGACACAGTCCCCATCAGGCTCAGCTCATCCTAGCGGACAGTGGGGATGTTCTGCTGCCTTCCCTGTGTAACAAAAGGCTTTGCACATGTCTAAGTGTCTTATCTCTCCACGTGATTTCTGCTTCTCAAAGGATAAGCAGCAGTAGGCATAGGAAACAGGAGTTTTCCAGCACAGACAATTCCAGCATTCCTGGCTGCAAGGTCACTTTGAGCAGAACTATTCCTTCTTCCTCACCAAGTCTTCTGGTTTTAACCCTTTTAATCCATACATTGAGTGTATGAAAAAGTTCTTACCGGGCTTTTTCCATCCATGTTTGTATATACACTATCTAGAAAATGCAGTGCAAAAAGAACAGCCTGCTTTTGGAAAAATAAATAAAAGCATTTCTGTCAGATAAGTTAGTTTGGGAAAATAAGCTGCAGGATCAGTTTGTAACATCAGGCTAGGCAGAAGTGTCTGCACATGTCTGTATGCTCTGAGATGCCATCATGAGGAAATAGATGCAATACTTAAAAGCTGTTCAGGTGATTTTCACTTCTACCATGCCTCAGATTTTGACAGTGCAGATGTACGAACTAATGAATATTCTGAATATTGTTTCCTGTAACCCTTCAGAGTTCCTTACCTTTGGAAGTGTTTTATGTTGCTTCTTGCTTTCTGGCATTTCTAGTAAGAAAAATGTGCAAAGAATAGAAGAGCAGCTTTTATCTTAACTCACATATTGTAAAGAATTACATCAGCTGCTTATTTCAGCTTGTAATGATAATGCAGCACATCAGATCTAGGACCCCAAGGATGACATGCTCACTTACTTTGTTCAGGAGGAGCATAGGTGTTGTCAAGTTACCTGTGGGCCACTTTAGGGCACTCTTACCTTACTGCATGCAAAGGAAAAGGTCCTGGTAAATGGTGGAATAAGGGGAAGAATTGTGGCTTTATAAAGAAGGGAAAATTTGCTGTCAAGTGCTGTGCAGTAGACACCTCTGTGCAAAATTTTCATGCAGAAGACATAACAGTTTGCTACTGGATAAAACAGATACCAAATTTGAACAACAGGACAAATATTTTTTCTGCAACATCTTACATATAAGATAACCATATACATTAGGTGACAGTTACAAGAATACAAGAATACTAGGAAAAGCTATCTTTGCCTTTTCTAAGTTCATGGTCATCATACGTATCTTGAACAACAGAAAACCAAACAGAACAACTGTCTATCATTTGACTTTTCCTTTGAATCTAGAGAGATTTTATATATGCTTTTGCAAGGTCACAGATATCCTTTACAGAAGCTAAATGATGTGCCTTTGATCTTGTCTCCCTAGTGACCTCATCCAAAAAAAAGCTATGCAAGTTAAATTACTCTGTGATGCTGATCCATCACAGCATGGACAAACCATGCTATGGATGAGCTGTGTGCCTGGCCTTTGTTTCAGCAGCTATGTAGGGCAAGCAAGAGAGCATAATCTGTAGGAGAAGTGAGAAAAATTAATGTGACCCTCAGAACATCATGAGTGAGCAGAGAGGCAGAAGTGACAGGACTTCAAAAAGGAGAGCCAGCGAGAACAGGCATGAGCAAAGATGTGTAGCAAAGAAATGGAAGGTGTTTGATAGATTTCCAGGGAGATGAGTAGCAAAAGCTAACACTGGTGGTGAATTCAAGCACACTTTAGAACAGTTCTTTCAGAAAAGTGTCTTCCTGTTACCAAGGAAGCACAGAAATGCTGGAAAAAATAAAGCAGGTGAGACATCTGGAAAAACCTTTCCTTCAGATCAGAGCCTGCTGTCTTCATTATTAATTAAAGTTTGGAAAACATCTGGAAAGAAATCTTTCAGGTAATAGGTCTTTATGCTTAGATTTATTGAACATCAGTAAAAAGTAAAATCAGCAGACATGAGTATAGATGGTACACTGAGGAAGAGTCCGTATAGGAGCAGTGTCACCACACAAATGTATAGGAGTTATTTCAAGGAAACCATATACTCATGGAAAAAGTGAAATGGTGTATTCAACTTCCAAAAAAATTTTTACAAGGTCCCATACTAGCATTGTCTTAAAATACATGGGGGAAAAGCAACAGACCTATTGTAGAACAACAATTGATTTAATAAGAAACAGAAAAAAATTAATAATGTACAGGGATCAACACTGAGATCCATGATGTTCAACAAAGTAATAAAAGCAAGAAGGGTTCTTAGTGAGCTGATAGACCACTGATAGTTAACTATGAATTTGAAAATGAGTTCTCAGAGTTGTAGAAGAAAAACATTTCCAGCAAGATTTGGTGGCAGAAAACAGAAGTTGATAAAAACAATAGCTAATTTATGTACAGATTGTTAGGTTGTAGTTTTCTCACGAGATGTCACTAAACTGAGAACTAACTAGTGCAGCATATTATGAATATCAAAGCTTAGACAAGCTTAAAAAGTAATTATGTAAATTCACAAATGAAAAGTCTGCCAATATTAAGTACTGATTAGAGCTTTTGTCTCAAGGACGTTCTAATCCAAAGATGGGTCAAATCGTGGCAGATGTCCCTGAAGCATATTACTGTGTGCCTGCCATACTCTCATACCCTTTCTGGTGATGTGCTAAGGGCAGCAGAAACATGCTGAATTTTTGCTTGTTCCCTTACTTCAGGGTTAAAGCTGCAATAATTGTAGAAAAACTGCATAGTACAGATTTCTCTTTTTTAAGATTGTTTCTCACCATTTAGGACTAAAAGACTCTTTAGATTAAGAAAAGCTGAGGCACAGTTTGTCCATTTTTTAATTTTTCCCAGTGAAAAATATAATCCAAAAACCATTTATATACCTTATTAAGGCACCAATGTTTTTATTAGTGTAAGTATGATTCTTCACCCATGTCGCTTTATACTTTGGAGATTTTCATAAAAGGAGAAAAATAATGTCTCTTCATAAGAAGAGGCAATAGAAAGGCTATTGATTTTCTTTTCTTCAATTATATTTTTTGTGTTGGAAGAGCTGTATTAGGGTTACATGCCCTAATACATAAATTCATAATATTGCATATAGAACAGAATAGAATAGAATAGAATAGAATAGAATAGAATAGAATATTACACCTTAAATACATATTAAAATTACATAATATAAAAATATATGCCCTAAAGCATAAATTCTGTGCTTTCCTGTTGTTGGGTAGCTGGCTTGTGGGGTTGGTTTGACACTGGCCAACAGCCAAAAAACCACACAGATGCTTCCCTGTGAGACACGGAAGAAATGGAAGGCAGGCAAAACCACTCTGGCATCATGACAGTGTCACTTTAATGGAGGAAGTAAAGGCTGTGCATGCAAGCAAAGCAAAAACAGGTATTCATTCACTACCTGCCATTGGTGGGCAGATATCCAAATTCTTCCTGGGTACCAGGGCCTCAGGGTGTGTAGCAGCTGCTTAAGAGGGCAAATAGCATGTCCTCTGTCATATCTGATATACTTTCTCTAATTATAAGAGAAAAAGATGCTTTATGGGGTGGAAAATTCCTTTGGTCAGTTAGAGACTTGGTGGCCTTCTAATGCCTGCCACCTTGGGTTTACTCTCTGGGGAGTCAAAGAGCGCAAAAGAGAAACCCTCAACACTGTGCAAGTTTCTGTTTTCAAAATGTGAAAGAAATTGAGTGCTGGTGTTTGGCACCTGTGTCACAATCTGTGGAATCCCACATTGCCTGAGAAGTTTGGTGTGTGTCACATTGAGAACTTCTGTGCCTGCCACATAGCATTGGACAAGGTAATGATACCATTACCACACATCACTAGAGATCTTCACATTCTGTTTCCTTAAGTAATGAATATTCATTAGGTTTTAAATGAATATTCGTAAGGGATTCTAAACATGGTTGGCATTGATTTATTTAGTTCAGCCCAAGTCAAAAAGATCACTGGCCAAATACCAGCAGTAGAATATTATGATTACCAGCATTAGGCGGTTGAATGGTGTCAGCAGAAAGCAATTAGCTATCAATATTTTAAAAGAACAGAGACCGCATGAGAGACAATAATTGTTCTCTCTCCACGGCTGCACCGTCCGAGCTACAGGAGTGTTTGGGAATTTTGCAAATCTTCCTTTTGGCCAGAAGATGTCACTTTGTCACCATTGTTTGCAGGTTTGGAATGAACTGCCGTCGGTCCGCAGAGCCCCACAGTGCCCTGAGCCCCGCGACTCAACACCGGCGGCCGCACAGGGGTGTCCTGAGCACCGGGATACCCTGAGCACCGGGATACCCTGAGCACCGGAATACCCTGAGCACAGGGATACCCTGAGCACCGGGATACCTTGAACACCGGGATACCCTGAGCACCGGGATACCTTGAACACCGGGATACCCTGAGCACCGGAATACCTTGAACACAGGGATACCCTGAGCACAGGGATACCCTGAGCACAGAGATATCCTGAGTGCAGGGGTGTCCTGAGCACAGACTTGTCCTGAGCACAGGGATACCCTGAGCACCGGGATACTTTGAACACAGGGATACCCTGAGCACAGGGATACCCTGAGCACAGGGATCCTCTGAGCACAGGGATACTCTGAGCACAGGGATACTCTGAGCACAGGGATACCCTCATCACAGGGATCCTCTGAGCACAGGGATCCTCTGAGCACAGGGATACCCTGAGCACCGGGATACCCTGAGCACCGGGATACCCTGAGCACCATGGCTGCAGCCACCAATATGAAGCACTCATCTGGGCCTCCTAACAGCAAAGACAAAATGGCATTCATACTGCAAGTGTGCCCATCATTCTCGCTCCTGATGCTTCTAAGGAATGTTACTCTTTTCTATCTGAAAAGTAGGTAATATTCCTAAATTTCTGCACCCATTTTATTAGTTAATTTTCTTTCTACCAGCCTATGGCAACATGTACATCACTGGAGATAGGACTGCTTTCTGTTCAGAAATTAATTTACTTAAGTTTCTGAACTATTTTGTTTTGTTTTAAACTACAAGAGACAGTGCTGCTTCTGATAACTAACAGATGATAGGGTAATGTGAGACCAAAGGCAGCAATGTTACTGAGGAGCGAGTGGAAAGGTAGGGAATAACAGCAGTGGATTCTCAGACTCGTCGTTTTCTTTCCTAATGTTGGGCACTTCTGTCAGCCTCCCATCTTAGACATCCTACTCCATCTGTATTTCAGGAAGAGACAGAGAGAGATGTGGCAAGTTAGCAGCTCAGAGTTAATGTAGCCATAAAGCTGCCCTCTGTCTGTGAAGCAGCCTCAGCTAAAGGACTCCACTGAGTTCAGCATCGTAAGTAAAATGCTGGAAGATAGTGCCAGGATGAATCTGGACCACCTTTTCTTCACTGACTTTTTTAACAAGGAAGGACAAGGGTACAATGCTTGAAACATTGATTTATACCAGTTGTAAAAGGTATAGATCTCTTTTTCCCTGGCAAGGTTCTACTTGTTTCCACAAATGTTTTCCAGCATCACAGATTTTATTCAAAAGAAACACTCTGTGACTAGCAGATCTATGCAAACATCCTTGCAAATGTTCTGTGGAGCAGCAGTTTGTAGATAATCACCTTCTGCACAGCCTTCACACACTCTCCTTGTCAGATCCTATTAGAATCACTGTGAATAACACTACTGTGTTATTCCAACATTATAACTCACTGTTGTCAACCATGTTAGTTCATAACACGCTGTGCCAACACAAAAGACATGACCTTCCAGAATGGAGGCAATGAAGCATTATGCAAGCACAATAATTCTATAAAAGCAGAAATATGTAACATGTATAATATATGCGGAAAGTCATTGCTTGGTAGACTTTCGCTTATTATGATACATCACAACAAAATGGCTCCCTATATTTCAATTTAGGAACAATAATAAAGTTCATTGAGTATGTTTGATCCTTTCCACTGTGTTAGAAAAAGTGGCAGATTCTTTCTCTAAGCCATACCTATATAAAAAATATATCAGGGAGCTCTTGTAATTAACTATCTATGTTAAATAATGCTTTATAGAAATCTTAAAAAGTGTGTAAAAAAATAAAAGGAAAGCATTGCTCTTATGCATCATACTAAATACCAGATTTTCACTACTTTTCTGGAGAGAATATCTATTTTATAAGGTACAACAGGTAAAATCAGCATACTCAAAATGTATTTAGAACCCAGAGTATCCCACTAAGGAGGCTGTAAACTGAGAAAGCCAGGAGTTCCTGAGGAACTCTCAAGAAGTTCTTCCTTTCTGGTTAAGATAGCAGCTCCAAGGGGCTGCCAAAACATGTCCACTTTACAGCTGTCTGAGTTCCCTGGAAGAGGGGCTGTGGCTGGGTTTACAGTGCCTGGCTTAATTTGCTGACAATTGGGCAACATAATTATACCAATGTATATCATGTGAACTATATACGTTTTCTAGTTTTTTGGCTAAGAATGTTGTATTTGAAATATCCTTATGTCAACCTATATCCTGTGGACAGGATATATTTTCTACTGTGTTGACTAAGCACGCGTTATTATTTGAAATAAATCTTGATTACTTTAGCTTTATTTGCACTTTTTTGTTTTTAGTCTTCAGCATCTCTAGTTCTAAAATATTTATGTATTTTGCATTTAAATTTACTTTGTGTGCTTTCTTATCAGTCCCTTGAGGGACATACAATTCCCTTCCTATCTGAAGATAATTACCAACATGTCTAAATTTCTGGAAGAAATGAAGACATAACATTTCTATTTTTTAAATACAGCTTTTGATTTTGTTTGGGATGAGTATCCTGCCTAAAGGTCAAAATATACTCTTTTTTGACAAAGACTTTAAAGTCTCTGCCAGCGTCTTTTCCTGCCCTCCATCCTATTACAAACTGTCTTGTAGCAATCTCAATAGAACAAAAAAAAAAGTGGTAGTTTTAATGATTTAGATAATTTAAATGTCTATCACTTTAGATACAGAAAATATTTCTTTGTAGGTAATATTGATGAGCAGGGGAAAATTAAGAAAGCAAACTGAAATGCATATGAAATATGTATTGTTTAAAATAAATGCATATTATGAAGTGCATAT
>JAWWMU010000121.1:58921536-58935434 GCA_035048155.1 Cinnycerthia olivascens
TCTTGTCGTGTTACTTACTTGAACATTGAATAAAGTTTACGGGGGAGAAAGAGCTGAACAAGTGTAACTCAATTCCTCAGTTCTCTGAGTTACTTTTAATTTACCTTGTGGCATTTTGAAGATGACCAGCTGCGCCTATGAATAAGTACAAAAGTACATCTTTTTCTGCAAGATGCTTACTTTTATAATGTTCACTTTCTATACTATCTATGTAAAGGCAAGTATGTTCATCATGATTTTGAGATAAATTTAGAAAGTAACCACAACAAAATAAAGTAATTCCTGAATGTTACAGAATTCCTGTGAATAATTCTGTAACATATAAGTTAAAGATGATATTTTTGGGACGTTTTATGTGAGTCTTTAAAATTTAACCCGTGACCGTCAATATCATGAGACTTCAAGTTTTCTGATTTTTTGTTTTGTCTGCAATGAGAAAAAAGCCCTTAATAAATATGATCGATATCCATATCTCTGTATACACATATAAAAAAATTAGGTCTCATAAGATCATCATCTTGGGTCTGTGGGGAAAATGTACTGATTCTGGTATTCCAATTGATTGTTTTAGCATGTCTACAAATTTTTAAATGTGTTCTTTGACTCCATTTGTTAGCACATAAGCGATGCTTGTAGTTGAGTCAGTAAAAGTTTTTTCTTCATCTTTGGTTTCTCACACTTGGGTATATGAAGGGAACTGTGAATTAGAATACTGTGTAATAGCATCAAGTAATACACTTAGGTTGAGATTTATGATTTGATTGGGTATTTGGTGACTACAATAGCTAATTGGAAGCTGCAGAGGATTTGTTAAGTTGCTTTAGGCTTTCTTGTGTGTCTGGGGGGGGATTATATAATGAAGTCAAAATTTGAGTGACTCAGTTTCTGATTGTTCAACCTGGAGTAGCAGAAATAGAGATGTATGAATTCAGAGGTCAGCTAAAAAGTACGAATCTTTAGTGCTGCATTTCTGCCTAACTATCTAAGATTAGTGGCACTGTAATATTTAATTAAACTTCATCAGCTTTTTTGAGAGATTCAATTTGAAGCTATAAGAAGGCAAAAACCTATTTTTAAAGATGAGTGTAGAATATGAAAAATTGAAAAGAAATTCACTTAATTTTATCATCAATAAGAAGTATCCCTTCTCACCCGTGCTTTTACTCAGCAGCATGCCTGAGAACTGTTTTCTATGTCAATATACGTTTTTTTTGAGAGAGGAAACTTTTAACCTACTTTGCAACGTTTAATTTTTAACCTGACAGTTCAGTTCTCGTTAATTGCTTGAAAGTCCTTTAGCTGTCTATTTCCTAATTCTTTCCCAGAGGCATGATTTAATTTTAAAAATCATAGTATATTCAGCTCTAATTATTGGAGAGCTTGTTCTAGACACATAGTAAGGTATGTTAATGACCAAAAACTGTATCAGCTGGAGTCAATGTCAGTACTACCTCAAGGACACTGTCATTTAGCTTCTATAAAATCTCTGCTAATATCTTTTAATCTGATGATAGTCAGATTCAGGCAAGCTGCATGATATTTTTCAATAATCTTATTGCCTTGTAGTGTGATGCAACTGGAATAAGTCTGGAATAAACTTATGTTCAGAAAATGTTAATTTTATTTAAAAAGAGCTGCATACTGTTTCCATTACGTATTTGAAAAAACCCCAAACTAACCACAAAGCCATTTTCATTTTTGCTGCTGAAGTACCCAAAACTTGTTACATTATATAGCTAAGAAGAGGATTTTGTTTTTATTTGCTTATCTTTGATGTTGTTTATATGTATATATTATCTAATTAAGCATGTCATTTAATAAATGTTTTGATACACTATTGGAATTTATTGTGCTACTACTGTTAAGTTTCTCTCCCTAAAAATGTCATATTTATTAAAAATTCATATGAATTTTGTTTTGTTTTCAGCTGAAAAAGCAGAAGTTGCTTTATGCTCACAGTCAAAGCTATATTGGCTTTATTTTTTTTTAATTTTTTTGAGTGTTTTTTTAAAATTACTTTAAAATAACCAATATACATAAACATAGTTTTTAATAGTGGGGAGCAGTTTAAGTGATCTACTCCTTTTCATCTAATTCTGTCTGAAAGTCAATGAATTTTACATTTGCACTAAAGCTCCAGTATATAAAGAGCCCCACAGAAATAAATTATGCCCTCATAGTATGAAATTTTCCAATTCTATGCATGTTGTAGTCTGGTTGCCTCCAGTTTTTTTGTCCTCTTATATCAGCAGACTAAGGTGTGGAAATATTGATGTTTCCTTAGCTGGTTCTGTTGCATCTTACACTAATTTATCCAATCGTCCAAGAAGCACCTCTCTTCAATGGCATGACTGCAGCAATAGACAGTGTGGTGATGAAATTATCTGACCTGAATGCAAATATGTGGATTGCTGTAAATTTATAGTAATATATCATGAGAACCCCAAGAGTAAATAATTGATCTATCTTTTTTCTAGGGAAAAGCTGTGGAAAATAAACAGAACTTTTATAAGATACATAGAGTAAGATCTATCCAGCTCTACCCAGGAGATGGAATAAAACCATAGAGCTGCAATCAAGCATTCACATGGCTAGTGAGAGGTTTTCCATTAGGCCCTTGAATGATTTCTGCCTAGTTTTTCATTCCAGGAGGACTTGTTATTTAGGTCTGGCAGAGAAATTGCTAGGAAACCTGTAGCAGGTGCTACTATACCCTAAACATCTTATTACTGCCTGGCAGTAGGCACTTGCAAGCTTCTGCATTCCCCAAACACATCCAGGGCTCCAGGATCCTTGAGATGGCTACATATGGGCTTGTTTGCACTTGATTTTTCAGTGAAGGTAAGAGCCAAGCTTGTCTGTCACTCTGGTTCACCTTGTCTTTTTGTGCCAGACAAGCCTGGTGGTAACAAAAATAATTTCCAGCATGAGATTAGTCTGGTAAATTGAAACTTGGGAACAAAACAAAAGAAGCAAAATAAATCAAGCATATACCTCAAACTTCAGTCATTATTTGGGTACCTTTCTCATATACCCACTTTACCAATTGTTCTTAAGAGCTGTTTTTCAGAGCTGTGTGTCCAGTGTTCATGGAAACACTTATCTAGATGACTGCCTAAGACTGAATCCTGCTTTTTCTTTTATTTATAGCATTTCTTATGGTCTAATTTTCAGTTAGTGAAATCATGCTATAGTCATCTTACATTCAAAAGCTTTTAGGAGCACATTGATGTAGTCCCTGAAAGAGTATTTTTTTGGAAACAACTTCCTTTTCCCCCTCATTCTTCGTCTTCTCTTCATCCTCCTACATCTCTTTCTGAATATATAATGCATTCCTTTAAATAAATGGAAATAATTCATTGATTTTTTTTTTTTTTAATTTGTTCGTTCTG
The DNA here is from genome assembly GCA_035048155.1 of Cinnycerthia olivascens. NCBI lineage: Eukaryota > Metazoa > Chordata > Aves > Passeriformes > Certhiidae > Cinnycerthia > Cinnycerthia olivascens. The sequence goes on from JAWWMU010000121.1 coordinate 58,924,929, forward strand.
CTGCGTAGTTTTCCATTCTTAGTCTGTTCGCTGGAAGATACTGAGCTGTTTGTTCAAACTAGCAAGGAGAAATTAGTTTAGGTATTCTTCATAGCCTCTTGCAGTTTGTAAAATGCGTTGTAGTAATTAATAAAAACAACTTCATGTATGTTTTCTATTTACCTTGACTTGGACAGGTTAGCAGCTTTCTGTTGAGAATTGCATCCTGATGCAGTTGAACATACTGTTACCATATACTGTACACAGGCACTTCGTTGAAATTGACCCTTCAGCTTGTATATTGCCAGCATGGGAATTCAAGTCTTGCATACATCTACCACATTAAAGATATAATTATCAGAAGCACAGTTTTGTAATGCAAAGGGAGTGTGGTATCCCAGAGAAAGCGCTGCCAGATGGTAGGCAATCTATCAGAGCGTTTAAAAAGGGTCAGAATTTAAAATGTCTGAAATCCGATGGCTTATTAAGCAGGAGATGTTGAATGTGTGGGAAAAGTGAGAGATGAGTAACCTAACCATGAGGTGCCCACATGACCAAACAGACTTTTAATTGCATGCATTCTGTCAGTATTATATGAAATACTTGTTTTTGCTAAATTAAATGTGGTTTTGAAATTTGGAACAGAATATTAAATCCAGTGATATACTGCTGGTTTTTGAAAAGTTCAGCAGCATTTGTACATGTTCTTACTCTTTGTTTATTTATTGAAATAATGAATTTATTATAATGGTTCATTTCTCTGTAATGGAAAAAGATGTTCAAAAACAATTTCAAGGGTTTGAGTTGAAAATAATTAGATCCAGTTCATAATAATTTTATTATTTCATATACATATTTAGCTAGATGTGAACTAAGTACAACATAAATTGTGACTGAATCCAATTAATTGTCTCTGGTTTTACATTGCAGTTTAAAGGCACTAACTATGAGTTTAAAATTTCTTGTTTCACTTTAAGCTGTTCTCTGTTCTTGTTTCCTAAAGTTAGATTTTTCTGTAGTCCACCCATGTGTTGCGCTCCGTTGTTTTCGTGCACACTAATTTTCTTTGTCAAGAGATGACTCTCATTAAGAGAGGTCTGAGGAATACTCCGTCAGTATTATACAATCAGTCAGTGTTATTCAGCAATTTCCGCCGCCATCCCCCTCATTCCCCAGGACTGTATAGAGCACTGCTTTATGTGACTATGGCTGTTCCTGTAATTTCTTAAGCTGCAGCCAACTTCTACATTCTCCACAGGCTAGACCAAATTTATCTTTCTGTGGAAGGGATGGGAGAGCTGCAATGAACTTCCACTCCCACACTTGTTCCTCATAGCACGACAGAGTTCAAGCTTGCTTCAGGGGAGGAGAGCTAGCTTTGTAGCCTGGGAATGCAGGTACCATGAATCTGCCTGAAATGGTGGCAGATGTTCCTGCTGGGGCTGCTGACTCGTGATTCCGTGAGGTGTCACTGAATAGCAGTTCATCTGCGTTGAATGTGCGCGCTGATTTTGTGCCACTGGCAAAATGAGCAAATGGAATGTGGTATTTAACTTGGTTTCATGTTTCTAGTACAAATTTTTCCATTTCTGGAATGGCTTTGAAAGTGTCAGTTTTACCCAGCGCTCTGCATACTGTGCAAATATATAGGATGTTAGAAGAAGATCTGAGATGGAAGAAAGGAGCCCATCTATCTTTGGATTTCAGGACCTAGATACTTGTAAGCATCTGGACTCCATGTCTGAACATCTTTCAGAATTCCAATCATGAGGAACACAAAATGGTAAACCTGATTTTTAAAAAATGTTGCCCATGGATGCTGTGCATTTTGCAGAAGTAGTGGGTCAGAATAATGCAAATATGTTTCAGCTTCCATTTTTGTTGTAGTGTATATTTGCAATTTACAGATCAATGTATATTCTAAGATTATGAGGAAGAGCTCTGTTAATAATTTTTCACTCTCAATTTCTTGCTGTTCTCCATCCATAAATTATTAGTATCTATTTGGCCATTCTAATTATTACACTTCTTTAGTTTAAACACATTTGATTAGTTCATAATTCACTGTCCTCCAAAGAATGAAACATAAATATTTGGCTAAATTAGATTTTGTCTTTCTGAGGAATATTGGCTGGCTTGTGGCTAAAACCTCTTATGAGATCTCCATAGTAAAATGTTTTCATTTGCTGAAAGGCAGAAATCTATTTATTATATTTAGACAACTGCATTTTGAGTGAATATGGATGGAAGATAAAGATGGACATCTGGTGTTTTATCCACCACAGAGAGGGCAACTCATTTTGTTTTGCTGTGTCAAAACAAGAGTCATCTATCAGTATGGAAGTAAAGAGCTTCCTTGGTATTTCTGTGGTTGTTTATAGTTCAGGTCATGGGTCCCTGACCAAAGTTTCTTTGAGTGCTTATTTTAGAGCTGCTTATCAGTGGCTGCAATTATAGGCAACTTTACTTGGGCGCAAACACTTTCCTCTGCAACCCCTAACCTGCAGTGGGTGTCTGATGTCAAGACCAGCCCATTGTTAAGGAATACAGACTGTTTTATTTGAAGACCCAAAGACTGGAGAAAGAATTTTTTGCATGAAAAGACTTCAAAGTCATCTGCCAAAGTCACTCTACCAAAATATAAAGTGCAGAAGCAGATTATTAAATAATTCCCTTTTATATTTTTTCTGATAAATATTTATAGGTGAGGCATATAACAAAGCCTGTAGTTAAGTTTGAATAAATTTTCAAACCTTAATATCTTTAGCAATCTTTAATTTTTCAGTCTAAAAACTGACATGTTGTTCTGATGTCTAAAGTGACTTCGTCTCTTACAAAAATGAATGAAGGCAACGTGGAGGAAAAAACTTTTACTTAGTGTATGTATTTTGTAAAACAACTCCACTTTAGGTGATTCTCAATGAAGAGAGAACAGAATTTTAAATTAATCCAGGTCTTGGTAAAACGTGTCTTTCAGTGGCTCAATAACCATTTCATATGATTAAAATAAACCAAAATATTTAACAAATGTATTTCAAGCAAATAATCTGCTGTAATTCACTAAATACTTTCTACACATAGTTTGTAAATTTAATACATACTGGTTTTAGGAGCTCAATCATATATGTCATTATTGCATATACCTCTGATAAAATGTAATAAGCTCTCCTATTTAATTGCAACTAAGCAATGGAAATGACCTCCTGTACTGCTGGCAAAGGTGTGTCAGAAGGAGAAAAAGCATGAATTCATGTAAAGGCATCTCCTGGTGCTGGATATTGTGGGCTATCTCCTATTTTGCAAACAAAATCATTCAAATGTTAAGTTCACATATGCTGGTTTGGGTTTTTTGGAAGGAATTTTTTTGTTTCTTTGTGTAAGAACAACTGAAGTAACATCATTTAAAAAAAAAAAAAAAAGCCCTCTTTGTTTCCGTATATTGAATTAAACTGCAAAAGGGCCATTTGGCAATTGCATTCCATTACACTGACCAATGTTCATAAATGGCAGAGAGGGATTTTACATCCCCAGAAATTTGGTTTGTATTCCAAATCTCCACCCTTGGCTCAGCTGCTCGCAGCAGCAGCACACGAGGCTTTGCTTAGCCCGGCTTGTGTGGAGCTTTCTGGAGCTTTGGAGGGTGAGCAGCACAGAGAGTCGAGGAGGGGAGCAGAGGCAGAGCTGACAAGGTCTTGGTTACTTAGGCCGGTAACTAGAGCATCTCTGACTGTGTGTGTGCTCTTCCTTGTTTGCTTGCTCTTCTGAGTTTTCCTTTTTGTTTTAAACAAGTGAATATCAGGTCTATCTGATCGCTGCTCTGTCTAGCTGCGTAATGTGCTGATTTGTTTTGGCAATGCAGGCAAGAGCGCTGTGCTGTCAAAAGGATGGTAACACTGAGATGTGCAGTATGCAAATTGGGAAGTTTTGAAGAAATGTTAAAATTAACATTGTATTTGCTTAAATGCTGTGGAAGGCAAATGGCTAGCAGAGACATATGAATACAACCTGAGTAATTAGAAAAAGTGGGGTGTGTCCACCAGTAAAAATATGTTAATAAATGTACATGGAGGAAGGTATAATCAAGCTTATGAAAGAGTACTCTTTACATTTCTTATGTGTTGTGAACACTGTATTTTCAATAAGTTGATATTTTAGATATATTGATATGATTAATTCAGTTAATAAAATTATAAAAATAATAATTCCATAATCTTGCAATTTTCAGTTTATTTGAGTGCATATCATCTCCTTTATCTGCTTAGGAATTAAAATCATTCAGCATGGAAGTTGAAACTGCAGAGTAATTTTTTTCCTCTGCTGGAGAGGATTTGAACCTGTGCATTGACTTTGCACAGTGCTCCTGGTATGAACACTTCAATAACAATATCACCTCTCAGAGCTGTTCTGCTTTGGCGGAATGGAGAACTGAGAACGCCTCTCCCGTCTTGTCATTAACTTCCTTGGGAACAAGATTTTGTTCCTGCTCTAGTTTATATTTGGTTAGGGAGAGAGAACTTGTCAACAGCTGCATACCTCACCTCAGGAGGCACGGTATGACTTGAGGAAAGTGACCTCCCTGAGGAGTGAGAGATCCTGGGCTCAGCTGCCTACAGATAGATAAGGAAATCCAATGGATGTTCACAGGTGTTGATGAAAGCTCCAGGTATTCAGTTGTTTTTTGAAAGGAGAATGAATGTGACATGACCCTAACTACTTACCATGTTGCTCTGCCATGAACCTGAGCTTTCTCTTTCCTTTGCTTCTCTAAAAATTTTCTGAAGTATATTTGAATCTTTTTCATCAAAGTATAAGTAAAAAATAACAAAATTATATTTTAAATTTGATTTGGATGTGGATTCATTATTTTGTGATGTTATTTTCAGAACAATCAAGTTATTAATATATTTTTAGCAGATATAAATCAGATTTATTATCATTTGAAGCAAATTATTTGCTGCAGTGTGATATTCATGGATTATAATAAAAGAACTTACTAATTCTTAAGTGTACTTTCATTGATTTTAAAGGGTTGAAATACCAGTACTTATTTTTATATTCAAGGAAACATAGGCTTTGTAGCCAAAACTCAGCTATAAATAGTTGTAAAAGGGAATAATAATTAATCTTGATATATATATATATATATGCAATTTTGATTACTCAGTCGTGCATTAGAATCTTGCACATCTGTGTAGATATATAGGATGACTGTAAATATTCAGTCATGTATTTGTTTTCATTTATGATGTGGGAGTACATCAGCTTGTTTCATAACTATCTATAGTTCTTTCACGCTTTTTTACATCTCTAATTTTTCCCTTCATGAAATTTGAAGTCTGGCTCTTTTTCTCCTTTGGTTTGAAAATAGTGCCCATTCTTGCTTTCAGTGCACTTTGTCAAGAAATGATACACTATGTCCTAATTTGAAGCTGCTCTTCCTACTGTATCATTTTACAGCTACACACAAAACCAGTTTTACCTCTGATTATCAGATAAAATTGTTAATAGTAGTATATATATCAAATCTTAGTTGATGGTCCTTGCCTTTTTTTTTTTTTTTTTTTTTTTTTTTTATCAGGGGTATTAATCTGAAAAAATGAATTGTCCCACCTCATTTGGTGGTCAAGTCTCCTCACCAAACCCTGTGCCTGAGCTCTCTCAATAGCTACTGAATGAGGTCTTCCCAGTCATGGGTTTCTGTGAAGTAGCAAAAATAGAAACTTAAAACTTGTACTGATAATTGAGCAATTGAATTGGTTAGAAAAAATCTATTAAAGGAAAATATTAAGTGATACTGATTGTCTTTCTAATTTTTGGAAGGGTGTTAGGAAGTTACTTTCCTTTTCCTTGATTCTTTGTTGAGAAGAATTACAGAAGGCTTCTTCCAATTTAAGCGTCTGAATTTTTAGTATGGAGGCATCCTAAATGTCATGTTTCTAAATGGCACTCTTAAAATTACTGTCACTACAAAATTCTTAATTAATGCAAGTGTTCCAACATGAGATACAAGATTATTTTGCAGCTAAAATATTTTTAGATCTGTCTCTTTCAAACTTTTTTCCATGCCTTTAAAGTGGTCATTTCTATTTTGAGAATGTGAATGCGTATTTTGCAGTGATCCACTATAGAAATTTGCTGACACTTAGAAAACCAATATGTGGCAATTTTCAGTTGGTTTAAGGGCTAATATCAAACTGAAACAAATCAGTTACAGCCCCTACACAAAATGTTACCTGATTCTAAGAGCAGTGGTCTAATAGCTTGAATGAGGGGGTGGATTGGAGGAAGCTGTAGTGCTTGTGCTGTGACATGTGTTGATGCAAAAGCAATCTTGATGATGTGAAATATATCCATTTATCAGATAAGCAAAGACAGAATTAACACTTGCTATGAGAAAACGTATTTGTGAGCTCTGACTCTTCGTCAGCACCTTTTTCCTGTCTGGTAGTATCTGAATGGGACACTACCCATATTTTTTGATGAGGAGTGGGACTGAAGAAACTTAGAATCACAAAATAGCCTGGGTTTGAAGGGACCTTGAAGCTCGTGTTTTTCCAACCCCCACTGCCACGGGTAGGGATGCAACCCACTAGGTCAAGTTGCTCAGAAAGGAGAAGTTATGTAAAGATTAGGGAGACCAAAAGCATTATCAGAGCTCCACTGACAGTGGTACACTGTTCTTACCCAAGGTTAAGTGGAAGTCAGGCTTTCGTTCTTTCTAGTGTAGTTTAATAAATTTCTGTGGAGGAAAAGCAACTGCAAATATCAGTGGTATTCAAAGAGTTGTGTTAGGGGATTATTGGCTAAAAAGTAAGAGTCTAATTTTTAAATAATATTGCCATGTTATATAAATTTCTCTTTGTCCTCTCCATCCTTTCCTCCTGTATGTAGTAAGTGCACCTTACTTCTCCCTCCTGTACCTTTGTTTCTCAGAAATCTGAGACTGAATTTTTTTAATGCATGTAACATACTATAAAAACTTCAGATATGCATAGCAAGAACCAATTATCTTTTGATGAAATGTCCACTGGTTAAATGCTAGTTGAAAATACACAAAAGTATATATATATGTACATACATACACATATATATAAATAAATAAATATATAGAAGTGTAAGTTAATTAGTTTGGTAGTCCCCTTCCATGGTCAGTACTGTGATTTTCTTTTATAGTATTTAAAGCACTCAAGCTTTAAACATAACCAAGCTATGTGACCAAAGACTTTTGAATGTAGTAAATTGCTCTTCATTGGTTTCACTGGGCTCTGATCAGGTCCCCTGGGAGATGCATTTATCTAATCATCTGCCTTGTGCTTAGAATCACAGCTGAGCAGCAAATTGCAAATTGCCACTGCTAAGTGGGTTTAAGGAGATAAAAATCATGAAGTCTTTTTGAAATTGTGAAAGTTTGTAATTTTAGACACATTCTAGACTCAGTATCACTGAACTTTAGTAATATGTTTTTGAGGTAGGAAATTGTATAGATATTTAAAAAAATACCCAGCAAGGGATATACATTGGCTCTTTTAGGTATATATGGCTAACCTTGAAGTAATAGACTCCAGTATTATTCTGAAATCAAATTAAGATTTCTGGTGGTCTGAAAACTTCATTATTAGGTTATTTTTTTAATCGCTTTTAGTCTCCATCAGAATGAAACCATTAAGCTGGAAGGTTCCCAAGTCAAGCACTGCTCGTATTTCAACCAGAGAAACACACTTTTCAGAACATCAGCCTCTGCCTTGTCCCAGCCTGACCAGTCTACAGACAAGTAGAGAAGGATTTTTGCTGCTCTGGCTAACATTGCTAAACCAATAGATGTTCATTAAGCTTGTGATACACTTTAAATTGAAAAAGAATAGCAAACATTAATGAAATTTTCACCTCAAAGTGTCACTTAATCATATTTCTGCCCTTCAGCATCACCGTGTGTGTAGGATGCACTGTTAGAATTCTACTATAGTGTGCACTTTGCAATCAAAAGAGATGAACCACAAAAGAGATTTTATTTCCGCCTTGCAACATTTTCTTGGCTGTGTTTATTTAAGCTAAAAGTTGTCAAGGTGGAAATAGAGTAGCATAAAAAATCTAAATTGCCAATTTCAGGAGAACAATTTATTCTTTAAAAGCAAAACAAAATACCAATCCCTATGTTTTGTCTTTCTAAAGCTTTGCGAAATGAAGTACATCCAGATGAGGAAAGTTTTATCCATGCAGAAGGATGACAGAACTATAGAAGTGACTTGTTTGCTCATACAAAACAGACCATCATAAAATAGTGCACTCTACTAGTAATTTGAATGCTTTTTTTTTTTTTTAATATGGTCACAGAGATAGATTACAGTAAATTCTAAGTTTGAGAATTTTAAAATAAAAAAATTGCTGATGACTCAAAATCACCAAAGCAATCCAGTATGAATTGGCAACATTTAAACAGAGTTTGCTCTATGGATGATGTTGAATGCAATATTTCTTGCTAAAATAGGATGAATTTAGTGTTTCATTTGTATGCCTTTTTCCCAGGAGAAGCTTGTATTCCTCTAGGTTGTGTGTATTTGTAAGGCAGAAACAGATGGGCAGAATGAAAATTGATAGCTGGGCAGAAGGGGATAGCCTCATTTTAAGGTTAAAAAAAATAGTGATGATTTTTCAGAAAGTTTTCAGGCACAGACACCTGTGCAATCATTAAAAGAATTGGGTCCTCTGAAGACAGCAATCCTTTCTTCATTCTCTTGTCCTTCAACGCATCCCAGTAATTATCTATGTTTTGCAGATGTTTTCAGGCATGTCTAGCTTTGTTCCCTCTTAGTAGGATAACAGAGTTGCACAACCAGGGAAAGATAACATGTCCTATGGGAATGAAATTCTTAGCTTAGTGTTTGCTGCCATACAGTAGAATGAAATTTAAAATTACTGTTATTTCTGCTAAGATTGTTCTGTTTTATATAGGACGTTGTTTTCTCTGTTAGGTGAACCAGTGATCCATGAAAGTAAAGGAAACAAAGCTGAGTTTGAAGGTGAGATTAAAAAAAAAAAAGCAAAAAGGAAAGTCAGTGTTCATTTCACTGAGCATCTGCTAGTCAATCACAATGTTTAGCTAAAGAAGAAGCAAGTTTTCTAGGAAAGCTTGTGAAATCTTTTTACAGTTCTTGATTCCTTAAATGTATAGAGTGAAATCGTGTTGCATCTGAGATCAGAAAACCTAATCTGTGATGCATCAGGTTTTGCTTCAGAGATACTTTACAAGCAGAGTTACTATCTTTTTCAATGGCGTTCCTGTTTATAATGTGGATGAGTATTTATTTTCAGTGTTTAGCCTGAATTTCCTGAAGTTTTACTGGTATGATTTGCTCCTTTTTAATAAAAGGTCAGAATTTTTACGATCTTTCTTGAAACTGAGATGATGCAAACTTAAGCAAAGCCCTGACTACTCTGCAGCCTCCATTCACACCACTCAATGCCTGGGAGATCCTGCTCGCTCTTCTGTGTGGTTTGTGAGACCACTGACAACTTCTGCAGGTTCAGTCTGGGTGTGCTGTAAGGATAATCTCAAACTATGCTGATTCAAGGAAATTGAGACTCTGCCGTTGTTGGGCAGAAATAAGGAAATAATAAAGCAAGCAAATCTGAATTTGTATGTACAGAAAATTATGCAGCGAATTAACTCAGAGATGAAATTTCCTTCCTTAAGAGTCAATTTTCTCTGGGTTGGGGATATAAGGTGGAAAATAAAATGCCTTTTAACATTCATAGCATCTTACATTATTAAGCCTAATACAAACAGTGATTAATTAATACTAAGTAACTCTTTCTTGCTGCTTGGGTAGGCACTCATTTTGAACAGGCTGTTCATCCTATACAGGACAGCCTGTGGCAGTGAATAAAACACCAGCACTTCAGCACCATGTTCCAGAGCTGAAAAAACACTGCTATTACTGTAATTTTAAAAAATATAGTAAATAAATTTTGAGTGAAAAGATCACCGAAAGAGGCCTATGAATCCCTTTTGAGAATTCCAAAGTAGTAATTAGTATGGGTGGTTTTTTTGATATTTCTGTATAAAATTATTTTTAAAAAATTTAAAAACATGTGCCTCAAGATTGGGGTTTATACTGTTAATACTTGAAGACTTTTTTTTTTGCCTAGAGATATTATACGTCTGAGACATTTAGAAACATTTAAAAAGCTTCAGGAATAGTTCAGTGCAGTGCAGTGATGACCTCTGCACCCTCTGTTAATGACATCTACTAGTAGCTTCACTGATCTAGCTTCAGCTGAGCAATCTCTATAGCAGTTCTTCTCATTTTGAGCTTTGGAAGATCTCATTACCCCCAGACTCCTGCTTTCTTTTTCTCATTCTCGAAAATTTTGTTTTATAGGCCTACCTCTTCCTTGCTCTTCCTCAACATTTTAGAATACCTTATATAAATGTGGAACTCTTGAGATTGTAAATTGTAGGTTCCTAACCATCCTCGCTGAGGTAGGGTGGGTAGCAAAAATAAATAAACCTAAATGCAGTTTGGAGCA
>JAWWMU010000121.1:58937526-58963435 GCA_035048155.1 Cinnycerthia olivascens
GAGGGATGGTTGTGGAGCCACTGCTGCCTCTAGTCTTCTAGAAACTCTAATGAGGCCATGGGCAACTGTTGTTGATTGGTTTCTGTACCTCTCCAAATCAGTGCTAGTCAACCAGATCATGTTCTTGATCAGAGTAAGAGATTATGCATTGGGTTCAGGCTTTCTTGAGTTCTGTTTCAGTTCTTTTACTTTCTTTCACTATTTAACATTTAGGATTTATCATAATGTGCTTAAAATCTGGTATATACTGCTTTCCCCTGGAAATCTTCCATCTGGATAGATATCCTATGTAATGCATGCATTTACTCAGCATTTCCATCACAGATACTACAGTTATGAGTCCATCTCTCTATTACATTGTATCAAGCATGGTTGGTATTCTAAGAGTGTTAGAGAGCCTTTAGATCCTTCCAAAGCGAAGTGGTGAAATGCAGTACCCCTTTCTATTACTATGCAGATTGCAGCTATTTTTTCTAACGTTTCTTAGCTAGCTCTGAAAGAAGATAGACTGTGAGGTTGTAAAAATGGATGAAAGTTCAATTAAGGTTGTAAAAATGGATGAAGGTTTTTATGTTATCTAATTATTGTTTCTATTTTTTGCTTTGGTGATTTTTTCCTCTTCCTGTAATTTTATTCCAGCATTGTAATGGTATAGGTACATTTGAAAAGACATACTGACATTTAATATATCTATTAGGTATTTGGCTTTCCATTTGGACAGAAATCTTAGGAAAGCTGTTGCATTGCTAAAGCACTTCTGATTGGTGCAAGACATTGTTTTTATCTATATAAAACACAAAGGGGTTTTGACAAGAGTCTGGATAAGACTGCTCAGTGCCACGTGTGTCCATCTTTCAGTGGGTGATATACCATGGAGTGATAAGCCATAGTACTGCCTTTATTCTACGTGCATATTTTTGAGAAGGAAGGCACATAATGAAATGTGTTAATTATGTTGTCTTTACTGACCATGAATATGCTGAATGAGTAAAAGCAGTAAGAATTTCCTTAGTAATAACAAAATCTGATGGTGAAGGTAGTGGCATGGTAGATGTGGTTAATGTTCCACCACATTACATCAACCATACTCTTTCTTCCTTTTTTTCCTAGGTTTTACTGGGACTTAATCATGCTCATAATGATGGTTGGAAACCTTGTCATTATACCAGTCGGAATCACATTCTTCACAGAGCAAACAACAACTCCGTGGATTATTTTCAATGTGGCATCAGACACTGTTTTTCTATTGGACTTGATCATGAATTTTAGAACTGGGACTGTAAATGAAGACAGCTCTGAAATAATACTGGACCCTAAAATCATTAAGATGAATTACTTAAAAAGCTGGTTCGTGGTTGACTTCATCTCATCAATACCAGTGGATTATATCTTTCTCATTGTAGAAAAAGGAATGGATTCAGAGGTTTACAAGACAGCAAGAGCACTTCGTATTGTGAGATTTACAAAAATCCTCAGCCTGTTACGTTTGTTGCGCCTTTCAAGACTGATTAGATACATACACCAGTGGGAAGAGGTAAGATTTATATGTCATAACATCATTCACTAAGATCTTATTCCTACCCAACACTAGTCAATCTCAAGAGCTACACCAGAATGAGAATGTAATACAGCTTTTCCTCTCTACCTGGTGTAATTACAAACATGTGCTAGTGGCAAGGCCTTTTTGGAAAAAAACAGCACAGAGTAACCATCTTCTCTCTGCTAATGCCAGAGACAAAAAATCTCTTTGGCTTTGGTACAACTTGCATGGTAATGATGTTACCAAATGTCCAGATTATCAGAATAAGGCTCTCGAAAGGAATATTAGAAATTTTAACAACCACCTAAGCCTGCACCAGAGTTTGATGACTAGCACTTAAATTTATTAGTACTCTTGTAGTCACAGAGAACTTAAACTTGTTCGTATTTTTCTATTTTAGAAGAAATTGAAACCATTTACCATTGAGTAGATTAGAATGCTCATTGTTTGAAGACTGTATGTAGGCTGAATATCATAAATACTGGCATTCTTTTTGAAAAATGGGCAGTTCAAATTTTGAGTCGCTGCCTTCTAAACTGTCAACTCCACTGTTTCCAGACATGATGTTATGCTGCCTGTCAATTTGGCATTCTGACTTTTCCCAGAAATTATGACATTCCCCACTTTGGCATACTCACGGCTGGGGAATGTTCAATGCATTGGCACATACCAGCAGTTTGTTTCTTGCCTGTCCTCATTTCTGTAGTTCTGAATATAATCATGTGTTTTAAACAGAAGTGCTAAGGCCATAGGAAAAATAACTGCTTTTTCTAAACCTTTCTTGCAGTAAGCATAAGAATAGTTTTGTAGAGCATTATCATGGAAGCAGTATTAAAATTGATTTGCATAAATTTATTTACCTATTTGATAAAGATTTATTGAATTAAATGAATATTGAAGGACAATTTGGTACCATTTTTGGTACTTTTTCTGCTAGTTATCTCTAATATAATATGCACTTTCTGGTTCAAGGGAAAAATAAAAGCAGAGTTGTCTCAAATAAAGTCAGATTATAATTTAAAATGGCATGATGCTGGATGATGCTAAATATCAAAAGTCTAAAAAATTTATAGTAGTTTCTCAAAAAGCCCCTGAAATAGGCCATTCTTTTTTATTACTTTATTTGGTAAAGCTACTTCTTTTTGCTTCTCTGTAAAGCACTGCAAAGATGTCTTTGCACAGAAATAGAGCACTGTAGTTTTGTACTCAATTCAACTAAGGCAAATGATTAAGCATATTTTGCAATTCTACCATAAAGCTGTTGTTTTGTCTCCTCTGTACTTCACAGAGAGACAACCTTCTGAAATAAATTCAATGACATTATTTTCTTGCAGCTTGGGTAAGTCACTGCCACCGTAAAGGCCTACTAGGCAGAGAAATAAATTCCTTTACTTCCCCCTTCTACTTCCTTTAATAAATTCCTTTACTTCCTCTTCTACTTGTTGTCAAACAGAAATCAGGTATTCTAAATAAAACTAATTGGATTGACCACTAAGTGGGACTAAAAGTGACCAGAGTATGTGGTCCAAATCAGCAGTAGTTGCTGTTTGGTCCATTTATCTTTAGCTAATGGCTGCTTGATTTCAACTTCACCTTTAATTCCACTAGTAAAATTTGTGAAATATGTTCACAGGAAGGTAAAAGATGATCTAAAGGTAGCATTTTTTTTTTCTTTTTTGGGGTTATTTTGATCCACTAATAAAGCAGCAAAAAGTCTGTTGAATGTTTTGAAAAAAATTCTCACATGTAAGAGAAGAGAGAAATATATATAATCTGAATCAGGCTCTGATAAATCCCAAAATGAAATTCGTGAAAGAAAATGGTAGGGTTTTTTGTTTGTTTGTTTTTATTTTTGTTTAGTGTTTTACAGAGATCAGAAATGCAGAAGGTCATGGATTTTTATATATGGCTTCATGGAAAATGTGTGTTACAATATTTTAATGCCTTGAAACAGACAAAACAGCTGGTTAGGGATGACATTTGCTGAATTCTGGGAAACAATAACTGGATGATCCCATGGGGAATTTAGTGAGACTTCTGCTGATATTAATGTTCTCTGTATGTGTTTTTGCACATGGACAACAAAGAGCAACTGTTAGCTAATTTTTATGGTGTGGTTTAAAGGATGTAATAATTTTTGCCTATGAGCTGATATGCTGGTCTTAAATGCGGTGCAGATGAATATGATATATATGTATTTGGTTTCAGAATAATAAGCATTATGTCAAAAATATTGAGAGGACAATGAGTAAACTCATTCTTTATAATGTGCCAAGAGAATACTTGGAAAACTGTTATTCGTGGAGAACTGATGTATGAACAAACCAGGTTGTATGATAAGATAGTTATCCTTGTATTTGTACATCTTCATGGAAAAAAAAGGCAGGCTGACATTGTGTGAGCTTTTCTTTTTTAGTTGCTATCCTGAACTTTAAGATGAGCAGGCAAAAATTTAAAATATTCCTACATGACACTGGTGAAACATGTTTCCTTTTCTTTATTTATTTCCATTTAAGTCAGTTAAATTAGGATTAAGCTGCCAGCAGCCACCTAAAGTAATGTTGAAGTAAATAATGTATACATTGCAGAAGCTTTCTTCTCATTAAGTGTTATGGAACAGCTATAGCCTGTGGTGGAATATATATGAAAACTGATTGATATATTCATATCAGTCTGGTGTTAATTACTTACCCAAATGAATTGCTCAGTGGAAATGGGAAGAAACACTTCAAGAAAGGGACAAGAGATGTGTGGGCAGGAAATAATTTACTGAATATGCAAATTCACACTTCCCTGAAAATGCTTTTTAGCTACAAATTCTAATATTCCAGTCCTTTAGACTCAGATATTGATATCATATATTTACTTAAATTAAATTATATGCAAGAAAATAAATTGATATTTAAGTTGGTGATTACAGAAATTATAATTTTGCAGTCATTTCTACCAAGAGGCTTGTTTTGGATTTTTTTTAAAATTTACTTTCCTAAAAGTACTGAACAAGAGGTCCTGGACCTAATTCTTATTTCCTTTAAGTTTCATGAGACTACCTCAACTTCTGACTCGTGAATGTTTGTTTTTTTTGCATAGGCTTATGCAACTAGTAGATTATTCTTAGTTAAATATGCTCATAGATCAAAAGCTATACACAATTAAAATAAATATATTATTCCATGCCGAATGATATCCCACTTTGCTTTACATTTGCCTATGATACTAGTTTACTGGTTCTTTAAAATAACAATATTTTCCAAAAGCTGCATAAAACCCAGACTTCAATAGCTTTGCTTACAGCTGTTCTAAATATAGACAAGACCCAGTAAATCTATGTGTAAATAGAAGTAGTTCTTCCAAAAATGTACCCTAAGTATTTTTTGTTCTGAGATGTCTGATTATGTAGAACTAGAACCATTTTTAAAGAGAATCAATGCTTATTGAAAGTTATGTAATAAAGGTTATGTTTTGCAAAAAACTCACATGGCAAAATGTGCAAAAATTGTGTATTGCAGCCATGTCTTATCTTGGTTCAACTTGTACTGAAATCTGGTTTTCAATTTGCCAAGCCTTTTTGTGTTTCGTGAACCTACATAAGCGTTGATATCCACTCTAGTTGTTGATAAAACTCTGGTGTTTAAGGGAACACACTCCTGAGCATATCAATCACACTGACATACCATATTCCAAATCTGCTGTTTTATTTCTTACAATCACAGTAATGAAGGTTCAGAAAAGTGCATGAATAAAAGCTTGCTGGAGTGCTAAGTCTTAGTAAAGTGATTAAAAATTCAGTGTGTGAGAGCTCTGCCGAATCCAGTCGTGCATTAAAGATTTCATCTGTTGCTCCCATGCTATCAGCCTTGAAAATCACAGACCACCACTAGGTGTCCTCTCCTTGTGCTGTTTGTTGCCAACGGTACAAAAACACACATTATGTGTCTCTGGGATGTTGAATCATTATTATTACCTAAATAAAATTATTGTAAAACAAGACTTATCCAGAAAACAGAAGAAAACTCCTACTTCAATAGCCTGCTGTTTCTACGGTAGGTACACAGAAAACTTATGTCCCCTGCAAGAAAACCAAATGGCTTTTTCTTTCACCTCAGGCCAGGTGAGAATTCAAGGTTTTTATCTCTCCTCTTGATCACTGACTGGAGAGCTGTGTGTCAAGGGAGAGATGGTGAGTAGTGTTGAATGAAAACATTTATCTTTGGATCTTTGACTGGATTATTAATTTAATTTTATTTTAACAGGACTGTCTACAAGACATGGTGTTTTCCTATCAATGATGATGTTTTATAGTTTAACATTTTATAATTATTAGCCTTATGGAAATGGGAGAGGACATATTTTGCTTTCTTTTTATTCAATTGTAACTCCTGTTGTCCAAGGAGGTATTTTAAAATACCTTTTCTAGGCCCTACATAGTTGTGTCAATTAGTCAGTTACTGCAAATAAGCACATCAGTACAGATTGAGTGGCAGCTTTGAAGTAGATTAGCTGAAAGGACACTTTTTTATTGCCTTTTATAGATACATGAACCAAATACAAGTTGTCTGTCTCTTAAGGAGTGAGGGGAGGATATTTGTTAAGTAAATTGAGAGAGAAGAAGACATAGGAAAGTCTATCTTCTTTTAATGGCACAAAGTCTGTGAATTCTGAAACGAAACCTCTGTATTGATGTCTTCTGCCTTCCTACCATTAAGAAGATGGAAGTCGGAGACAGGAGAAAAACCTCAGTTCTAGAGGAAGGGAAACAGAAACAGAACAGAAGCATTGCCATTTTTAATTTTTTTCTTTTTTGTTCCTTTTTTTTTTCCCTTTTTGGGATATTATGCTTTTTAAATGCTTTTAAAATGTATAAATCAGTGAATTTGTGTCCTCCCACATGAAGCCATCGCTGGGGTCACATCCAGTTTTGCCTGAGGGTTCCTCTTTGTTCTGCAATCTTCCCTCTCAGCTCATGATGACCAGCTGTGGTCAATAAGTGCTTGGCATGTGCTGACCAGCACCATCTCTATTTAATCTACAGGGGTAAAAAGACCCCAAAATTGCTGTTTGGTTGCATTTTGAAGAATCTAGGAGTGCCCCTTGTTCAGCATTGCTGTAGTAGATGAAGTCTCCAGCTTTATCAGAGCAGAGGGCTGCTCAGCCCTGTTCCACTGAGGGAATGTGTTGTGCTAGCTGTTGAGACTTGCAGTGCTGGTATTCCTCCCTAATTCAACTGGAATGTTGGCTCATGGATAGTCTGTCTCTGTCCCAGCAAGGTGTTTTGTTTGCACAGAGCCAGAATCTGGAGTACTAGCCCTTTTTTTTCCACTTAAAATTAGAGTGTAAAGGCAGTTTCTTTGAGACTGTTGAGGTTGATGATGCCACGTCTTGATAATGTAGTTCTGGTTTGCAAATATATATAATATATGTAACATGCAAATATATAAAATATAATTTGCATATGTGGATAGAACTGAAGGTAAGTTACATGAATAAGAAGGTAAGATACCTAAATTCTAAACTGAAGTGTTAAACAATATGAATGAACATGTGAATCAAAAAAATTTTCATCAGTTTCATACATATATGTAAGCCACAGCGCTGTTAATTTTTTCTTCTTTGACTTGTAACTTACAAGGCTATTTTCTGTGCTTTGCTGAACAGAGCACCTAATGCAATCTTTACAAAAGTGACAGTGTCCCAAACGGGAAATTATGATGGATCTCATTTCATTTAAACCTTTTTTATTTTACACAAAGTTGTGCATATTTTAACATTAGGTGAATAAATGGTGTTCAATTGTGCAATATTTTTTAAGGAAAAATTTCAAGTTAAGTTGTTTATTTGAGAAATGTATGTATCATTGCAGATAAAGCATACACCCATGAACATCACTGACAAATACTCAAGTTTTTTATTTTTCACTCTTTTAAATTCTGTGCAACTGGAAGGAAATACAAATAATGGATAGAGACAATTAAAAGGCATTATTATCCATAGTGTCCTAATAATAGAATACTAACTGTTGAAAAAGAACAGCACATTTGTTGAGCCGGCAATTACTAAAATGCAAGCAAGACACTGAGTATTCTGGTTTTTAATTTCCTACTTTATAGTCGAGGCATAATCACTTTCATAGAAAGAATAATCCATTCCCCTAGAGAGTAAATAGGAAATGCAATGAGTGTAAAGTTTCTTGCTTCATCATTCTACCCCCTTTTTAAGACTCTGCAAACTGAGCTGCCTTTCTTCTGTGCCTACGCCAGGAGAGTAATTGTGTGGTGGTGATGCTTTCCCTGGGAGATAAACCAGGGAAATGTAGAACATACCCTGAGATAAATTTCCCTGAACTGGATGATAATGTTTTCTTCTTTATGTGTTTGCCTGACTTCTATGGTAATGTTCCGGGGGGGACTTGGCTGTAGACTCAAGAAGATGGGTTCACCCTTGCAGTAACATTTATAGATAATGCCAGTCAATCAGTTTTGGAAATTATCAGAGCAGTGTCAGCATGTCTTTGACACATAAGTATAACACAGGTTTTTAGCAGATTTTATTGTTTAAAGTCTAATTAATTTTCCCTATTTTTAAGCCATTCTGGCAATAATGCTTTTTTTTTTTTTTTTTTTTGCACTTGCTAGAGCTTACAGACAGTACCCATGGCTGCAGATTTGTTTTAAAAACCAGCCTTGTTCTTCCATCTTAAGCTTTTAGCAGAAGCAGAAAACCCACTCAGCTTTACAGGGTAATGGCCTGCTGGATACACCCCATTTCAGGCAAGGGGGGAGGTCAGGAATTTCAGTCCTCTTGAAAGACAGAGCTGCCGGCTGCTCCCCGCAGTGTCCTGCTCCCTCGCTGGGGCTGAAGAGCTGTCGGAGGAGGCGATGACAGCCAAAGAGCTGTTTGGGCAGCCCACAGTCTGCATCGTGGTTCACCACTCGGACACGGCGATACTGCAGCGTCCTTCCCACTGTGAGTGCACGGATTACAAGCTCCCTTTGATTCCTGCCGTGATGAGACAGAAAGGGAACATGTGAATGGGATTCTTCAGTTCCTTTCCAACGTGTTTTTAAAAAGTTAAAAATCGCACAAATTTCACAAGAATGACAATTGTAGTTTTGCTCCTTGTAGGCTAAACACAATTCATTCCAGTATCTCTGAATTTTCAATTTGTATTAATAGTGACCAGAACAGAATCACTGTTTAATTTAAATTATTCAGCAACTGTAATTGAACAAAAAGATATTCCCACCTTGTCACTAATGCCTTATAGAATCCTTTCCTTCTTGTTGTAAAGTCAAGTCATTCTTTTCATGCAGCTGCTAGGGAAGAAATAGTTAGGGATATTTCATGCTCATTTTATGCTGCTTTAAAAATACTTAGTTTTAAAATAAATTTTTGAAACACACATTTGAAGCCAGGTTTCTAGTCTGCGTGGTAAAATATGGCCTGCTAACAGCTGAAATGGGAGACATTATAATCCACTGTAATAATACAGTATGTATTGATATATCTATTAAAGCAACAAGATGTCCTTTCTTTGCATCATTACTATTTGAAAGCTGCAGAATAAATTATACAGTAAAAAATTAATTAGAAAAGTGTACGCGCAGAAAGTGGATATGAAAAATTTTAACATTTTCCTAACATTTGCCTACAAAAGGGCATTTTAATTTTTAAATTAGATAATAATTTATTAAAGGGTGAAAAGATAATTCATTAGATTTCAATTTTATATAGTTCTATGTTCTACTTTGAGAAGAAAATTGTCGGTTGAAGTGAACAGCTTTTTAAAAAATATTCCCAAGCCCACCATTGTATTCTCTTGGTTCTCTTATGTGCAGAACATTGTGTAGGTGAAATTTTGCGGGATTTTGTAGGAGAGTTCTCTGTAGGTTATCTCAGAAAGGTCTCAGTGGCAGAAAATGGAAGTATCTGGAGAACTTGTGCTGGGCTGTGCTAGTTAGACCATCCATACACTGTTGCTTTTATTTATTCATCCTCCCAATGAGTCATGTCCCTGAGCTCATATGGGCGTTCTACTGAATAAACCAGGACTGAAAGGATACAGAATTCACTGCATGTCAATAGGTCAAGAATGATGTTCTGATTTTGGTCAAAGTTGACAATTTCTAATACAGTACCTGTGGCACTACTCTTTTAAGTAGGTTTCTGTTGTTATGGCTCCCATTGAGGACAATGGAATGTATTTTAAGAGTTAATTAGGAAACAAGGGCCTGCTTAGAAATGGTAAAATGGCCTGAATTTACCCTTTAGAGAGTAAGATGCTAGTGTATAAACCTATTTGGAGAAGGTTGAGGAACTGAGATGGCAGTGTAGAAATGGCTCTACCATTTGTACGTTATAATAAATGAGTTTTTCTAACCAGAATCTCGTGGAGTTTATTTCTAATAATAGCTATTATCCCACATGTGTATGAGTAAAATGTAGTTGTGACCTGGGAAAAACAGGTAAATCACCTATTTCAGGGACTGTCGGAGGTCCTTGCTTCCAAGCAGAAATGAAGCCTATGGTTGAACTCTTTATCTCTCTTTACCACACTGCACTGGAAAGATGCTCTGTTTCTCACCATTTCCTCCTTTCTTAACTCAGGCAAGTGTTTTGCAGTGATCTTTCCATGTATTTAAGCTCACAGCATTTTATTTCTTACTTTTTTATCTTCTTAAAACTCATTTTTTCCCCCATCCTCTCTTTCAGAACCAATGGGCTTCACTATACATATGCTTAACTTAGTATGGTGTCTTGTAGTTGCACTTCCTCTCTTTCCAGTAAATGTTATAACTTGTTGTTGACCTGGCAGAAGCTGCTGCCATGTGGTGTATTTGGTGTCATTTCAGTTTTGGAGTTGTGTGACAAAATGGTGTGCAATACCTGACATCCTGCTTTGAATCCAAGTGGATTATTCCAGGTGAGCAGCTGTGGTAGTGGAGACCTCTGTATGCATGAGAGAAACCCATCTCTGAAAAAATGAAAGTGTCTGAAGGCTAATTATGGTATAACTGCTGTAATCTTTGCCAGAACCATGGACTTTGTTCAAATGAACTGCCTGTAGAACAGAGGAAAGACGTGACTATCAACCTTCCCCCCCCCAAAAAAACCCCAACCAAAAACCAACCAAACCCCCCACACCAAACAAAAACAAAATAAAGAAAACCCCAAGAAAAAAACACAAATCCAGAACATGAGAGAACAATGGTGGTTCAGACAAATGTGTATGTACATATTTCTGTGAATGTCTTCAAGGGTGAAGGTTCCTAACCTTTGCTACACTTTTCGGCAGAAACACTTCACTCTGTACCTCTGAAAAGGAGATGAACCTGTCTACAATTTTTATCTCTCTGGATTAATTCTCCATCATGTACTTCGTTTAGCTGTAATGACTGCCAGGATTCAAAGATTCATGACAAACAGGCAGTCCTTTTTCTCAGCTGAAAACTCTAAGTTTCATGTTGAGTTGATACATCTGTTCGTATTGTAAAGATAGTGGCATACAAAATTTATGGCCAAAACTTGAACCTGGAGAGCAAATTTTGCTGTGCATAATTTAAAATGAATCTCTTTTCAAGAGTGCCTTCCTGTGGGATTTCCAAAGCACATTATTGGAAACCATATAGTAGTTCTCATCGGAATGATCGATTTTTCCCTTAACCAAAGACATGAATTATGTCTTCATCTGTCTCAAAAATAGCTAGGCATCTCACATGGGAATCGCTTCCCAGCTGGGGAAATATAATGTCAGATATGTTTTAAAAAGGAAATTGAAAAAAAAAAATGCATCCGAAATGTAGTTTAAACAGGCAGGAGGTAGCCTCTACAACTCTGCCTTGTTTTGGTAAGCAAGAAGTTTTGAAATACTGAACCCAAACAAGTAACTTAAATTTTTCATGCAAGGACTTTCAGATGAATTAAGCAAAACACTGTTTTATCTCCAGCATCAGTCATATGAACACTTTTTTTCCTATCACTTACTCATTTTGCCCAGGGCAAAATCAACCTCTACCGTAAAGGCATTTTTCTCTTTTTCCATTCTCCTATGTGTCAATTTTGATTACTTAATATACAGCTTATCCCACTTTGGATATCTGTTTATGTTTCTGATAACACTTGCATATCACAAATACATATGTTTCTTGGTCTTTTAAAAGTAATTTTAAAAAAATCAGTCTTTTTTTGTGGCATTCTTGGTGGGTATAGTAACTGCAAGGCACAAGAAACTAGGGCGTCAGAGGTTTGTATGACTAGAATTAATATCAACACTGTAACCTTTTTCAATGAAGTAAATCCATGAAGAGATAACTTTTTTAAAAAATAATTGCAAAACAAATCCCAGTAGAACTTCATGTACTTTCTCCCTTTTCATTTTACTTTCCTTTTGTTATTCCTATGGAAGATACCTTCCTTCTGTGGATACCTTTACACTTGGTGTAAAGTGAACGTGGTCCTGAAAAACAGCTGAAGACCTGAAGTCTGCAACTGAATTGTAATTTTAAAACTACGCGAGTCTGTATTAACCTAGTTAGATCTAAGAATTTAAAATTGTTGTAACAGTACATTAGGGCATTATTTGTTATACACACAATATTTTTATTTTAGCTCTCAGCCTCCTGTAGTAAATTGGTTTCTTTCTCATAGATTTGAACAGACAATAAAAGAAAAATGGTCAGTTCAATGTTTGGTTTGTGAATTCAGCACTGAAATGCAAAAGGAAGCATATATAGTTAAAGTTTTTATTTCTCTAGGAAAGAGAAATTTATTTGAGTACAGAACTCAAATAAATTGTCTGTTTAAAGTTTCCTCATTTTAAAAGTTCCACATAAGTCACAATCATGGTCCCATGGATTTCTTTCCTCTTTCTTTAAACGTTTCGGGGTTTTTTTTTTGTTGTTGTTTTTTTCCTTATGTGATGAATATCATAATGGTCTCTAGAAGTAGTGATTATCAGCTCATTTAGAATTAGAAAATTTAGCCCAGTGGTGGATTTTCACCTGAGTAGTGCAAAGTAATTCCTTACCAATTAAAAAACAGTAACTTTTTGCTGAGTCATAACAGAGGTATGGCTTGAAATATTTAAAGTTGGAATTGCAGGGTTATTATACATACTTGAGGAGTCTTCCTTTACTTAATCTTTTTTGAGCTTTTGACCTAAGGTTCTTGAAGCATCAATGCACTTCTAGCTTTGTGCTCCAGTGCTAAATATACTACAAAATTTAATACGATATTAACCCTTATGAGTCTTATGCCTAGGGAAGATGAGAGAACAGGGAAAAGAGAAAAATCTGGCAAGAGAGAGCAAATCATCTCATGCCCATTTTTTCTTTATAACTGGTCCTTGTTACCTGCTGCCATCTAGCAGTATCAAAAACCAATATCAAAAAGCTCATATGTCATACCTTCCGTGACTATAATCTTTTATTTTAAGCTTTGTGAAAATATGCAAGTGATATGACTGGTGGTGTCACAGACCTGATCGAATTTCTTCCACTAGTCTGATACCCACTTTGTCACTGGAAACTGAATACTCCATTTGTTTCTCTCCTGACTGTGTTCTTGTCATTGCAAGTACTCAGCAGAATCAGTGTGGTGAGTGAAAAACAAGGCTGGTGGCACCTCATGAGAAACTATCTCTCCAAATTTCTGAGAGAAAGTATTGTTCAGTGTAATTCTACTCAGTCTGTTGAGTAGTGCTTTTATTAATTTTATGTGTAAATATTTTTGTTGACTATATTCTTTTATATGTTATTATGGAAACAATGGCAGATTTTTACAGAAATCCATGTCTGGGCAGTTTAGGCAGTTTAGTACACTAAAGGAATTTTGACCTGGAAATCACAATGTCTAATATTTTCTGTCATGGCTTCTTGATGACTTTGTAATCTTCACCTAGCCTTAGTTTTATTTTCAGGTTTGGGTTTCTTTTTTCCCATTTTCTTAACAGCCACCATCTTTTTATCTGTGTTTATGTTTCGGGATTCCAGTTTTGACAGGTACCTCTAGGTTTCTGGTTGTATTATTATCATGTAATAATTGAATAACTAGCAATGTTTAGTAAAAATAAATATTCTTGCTGCTTATGAAGCCTGCTCAATTGCTTTGTTTTAGTTCTTGGGTGTTCATGAGTTTTCAGTTGTCTGGACTGATTAGGGCAGTTTGGGACAGGTATAGAAACAGGTTTCCAGCTACCGAGAGGACATTAGAAGGGCCAGATGCACACAGCCCTGATCAGGCAGGAGTAAGCAGCAGCTGATAGTGGGCTTGTTATGATCACTACACTTGGGACTGGAGTGTTGCAAGTGCATTTTTGCACCATTCCCCCTCTCTATTTGCATGTATTTAACATTTTGCATGTGTAGTATTCAGTAGGTTAGCAGGGTAGGGAGATTAAATGTTGGGGCCTGACATTTTTCTTCTCACTGAATGACTTATACTTGAAAATAGGATTTAGGAATGCTGATATATAAATCTGTTAAATATTTTTCAGAATTTTCACACTTCTGATGTTTTACATGGATGAATTTTATCCAACTCTGTTTTTATTTTTTATTGAGCTACAGATGTACTTGAGTGACCTCCAGCTGAAAAATAAGCCCTCAGACATTTGTCCAACAATATCTTTTCAGTTCCACAACTCTTCCTTCATGTTGCTCTTGGGAAGACACAGAGCCTGTGCTCTGTGCTCACAGGCAGTGGCTCTCAAGTATTTGAGCCCACTACGGGATAAGTAGCTCTTGTGTCCCTCCAGTCTAACTGAAGTATCAGTAACATGAGGAGTTTTAGTGACAGTTTTTATTTAGGCTAGTACAAGTAAGCATACCAAGAAGACTTATGCTTGGTGACTTTATCTACTTTTTTCTAACACTTGGAAACAAGAGAGAAAACTGGTTTTCTAAACTTGTCATATTTGCTGAGTGAAATGAGGGTTTTTGCAAGCCATTCAAGATGAAAGCTACAGGATGTAGACTGTTCCACTCATGAAGTTTATTCCTTGTTACAAATTTTCCTCTGTAGTAGCAGTGCTTTAACCTATGAAAGGAAGAAAAAACCAAGGAAATCCACTGAATCATCAACTAATGTCTTGAAGAAGATAATCCCTTCCTTCCTTATTCTGAAGGGCTGCAGGCAGGGTTGGCATGGGACAAAATTGGCACTGGCACACTGCCCTACCTGACCTGATTTGATTTCTTGTGCCAGACTGAGCACCTAATGGAGCGGGTGGGAGCACTCATACTGATGGAGAGGCAGCAAGGCCGCATGTGGGTTTTGTGGAATGACTTCCATGACATGGAGAAAGGGCAGCCTTGACATTTCCCATTGACGAGCTGTCAGCAAATACACATTCCCTGGTATGTCTCTTAGCAGCACCATCTGAAGTGTCCATCTCTTTCCAAAGACTAGGCAGGGAGCACAAACACTCATTAATCACTGGAAAGCAAACATTTCAAAATCAGGAATCTTGGCTATTAGAGCTACTCTCAAGCTCCTGGCCAGTGATAACGTAGAACTTACTTGTCTGCAGGAGAAATAAGGTTCATGACCTGGAGAGAATGGAAAGGTGGGGCTCCTTTAGTTTTAGCTTTTAATATTTTGTATTCAATGATCCTGTCTCTTGAGTTTGGCTCAGCTGAATTCAGTGAGGTGGCACCAGTGAAAATTTGAGAATTTTCTGTTTTACTGGTGGATTTTACTGTTTTACTTTGGGATCTCCTTAGGACTTGATTTGGTGACCCATTTCATTCACTTGCAAGTGAAAAAATAGATAGGTTTGCCGAAAACCTTTTTTAAATGTGGAACAGAAGAACAAATCTGATATTTTTAAACTTTTATTTTAAAGTTGCTGTTCAGTTTAAGTGTAGAACACGTTCCATGATTGTGCCAGAGTTTTGCAGGAATACTTCTAGCATTCAGTTACCTTAGATGATATTCTCAGACTATTCCTAGAGTAGCAGGGAAAGACTGATTCTAACTTCACAGTGTTTCCCATTGCAGATCAAGTATTTGTACATGAAAAACAGTTATGTATTCTGTGTTTTTTGAAAGAATTCCCATCGATTTGTTGAGTACTGGGAGAAGTGTCCAGCTCACAAATGTTGATGGATACCACTGTGTAGGTATGTAGAACAAAATCAATTATAGTAACTCTTAAATGGATAAAGGTACTTCAGAAGCATCGGATGATTTGGCCCATTACTAGACTCTCAATCTTCTACTTACTATTACTGTTTTAGAAAAAAAATATATTCAAATGGAAAAAAGGGCATTTTAATGAGCCTTTTATCCTTAACTGCTCATTGTGAAGTTCTATTGCAATGCATAAGAGACGTGTTTGTGTAGGAGGTTGGTGACTTAATCTACTTACTGATTGAAAGTGTGATGAGACAAACTATTGGTAGCTGAAAAGATGATAAAAGGTGGTCGAAAATGACACAGATCTGCTGCCCTTATATCTAGTCAGTATAAGAAGAAACAGTGAGCCAAAATGGCTCAGGGAAATGGAGCATGGCATTAAAAAGACTAGAGTAAAAAATCTTCATACCTTCAGAGTAATGCCTGATATGACATATCTTTTATTTTATACTATCCTTCAAAATGTGTTTCTACCCTGAATAACACCTTTGTGATTCATAGTACTGTCTTTAGAGGCATGTAAAGATATTGTACTCTAGCTTTTTGTCATGCTAAGTGCACAGTATCAGTAAAGGCTGCTATTCTATCTGTTGTAAGTTAATGTTTCTTTCAGAGTTTTAATTTCTTCAACTGAAATCCAGTTTCAAAGCCAGTATTGTGATTATGCACTTCTCCTGTGATATGGGGTTGTTTTGCCTGTTCCATGAACCATCAAAAACTTTTAAAGACGTTTTTCCCCAAAGTGACATCTATTCAGAGTTCTTGATTTGCCACATTTTTTCTCTCATTTCTTGATGGAGTAGAGTATGAGTTATCTGTGGAATTCCAAATCTGAGATTACTAAAACTAGTAGAGAGCTGAAGATTCGTCATTTGCTTGTTTGCTGTGGTGTCCTTGGCTTATAAAAATGCATTGAAAGGTGCAAGGTTATATTGTTCTATCTCAGCTAATTTCGAGACAGTCAGCACTTTTTAAATTGGGAACCAGTTGGGGTTTGGCAGGGTAGCACAGATTGGCTTATAACCTTGATATAGTTGACAGTAATTCAGAATGATATTAAATATATACCACTGCTTACATTTAATTGTTAGTGATTTCCCTGATGCTCTAGCACCGTTCTTAACAAAGCGTTGCAAGTTTGCTTTGTTATATGCCATTTTAGATGTGCCATTGATAAGAGGTTGAGAGACTCAGCAGTTGCCGAAAAGGATCACTAAAATGTTCTTTCTCTTTGTAGTGCAGATTAGCTATCACAGATCCTGATCCACCAGTATTCACGTCTTTATCCTTTTATCCTGTTTATTTCTGTAAGATCAATGGGGTTACAGCAACCTTTATACCTACCAGGGTGCAGATTTTTAAGAACTTGAATAGGCTCTTAGAGACAGGCCTTTCTTGATGCTCTGCTGGTCTTGCTCCCTTGTGCCCACATCAAGCCCAGTGTTAAATGTACCCCACATTTACATTGTTTTGAGCCTGCTGCAGTTCTTAGGCAAGTAGATTTGTCCCCTGTTGCCTTTGCTTGCAGCTGTTAGGGAGATGCTGTGTGCCTCAGATCATCTTTCTACTATGTTTCTGTGAGCACTGTCTAATGCCAGCCGAGTCAATATTGTTTCAAAGGTCTCATTTCTGAGCTCCTTAAAACTGATTTGTTTGATTTTATTTATTTTTTTTTTTAGAGAAGGATTTAACATGAATTCTTATTCTTATTATTTGTTAAGACTTTTTAAAGAAATGCAAGTTTTAATGAAGTTGTGAAACGTTCAGTTCTGTTGGGGAGCATTGTTGCTTTCTACAGTTTTGCTTTCAGAGAATCTTACAGACTTTTAGGTTTCAAAGCTGAAACATGCCATACTTTGAAGATAGTTTGAAGGCTTGAATCTGAATATATCAAATTCTAAATTGAAGACAGGCTTCAAGCACTTTTAACAATGTGTATTTCTAGAGTGACATATAACCTGCCATGTACTATTTCATAAAGAGCTTTTTCAGAGTTTCAAAAACAGGCTGAGCTTTGTTGGTCTGAGTAATTCTTTCTTTCTTCATAATGTCTTAAATTAATTGGCTCTCTGTACTCAAGACACAATTATGAGGAAATCCCATGAATACATGTATAGGGAGGGAGGGGACACAGGGAAACACTCAGAGGGTCTTCATTCTGCAAATTTCCTTGAAGATACATGATTAGAGTTTTTCTTTTCAATTCCATGATTTATATAAAAATATAAAAATTAGTGATATCAACTGTGCTGGGTAGTTACAAGGTCAGCAAGCTTCAATTTTCTTGGAAAAACATACTTAAAATTAGTAATATTTTTGTCTGCTGTGAATTTTATGTTCCATGTATGTAGCTTGCTTAGGCTTGGATATTGTGTCCACGTGTATATTTTCTTTGGGAGGAGGTGGTAGGGAGATAACCAATGAAGGGAAAATTCCACTGTTAGATGATTAAATATGCCTTATCCATTAGTAGGGATTTTCTTTTCTTGTTCTGCTATTTTTATGCACTGTAGATAATTCCAGTAACAGCAGTAGCAATGTCTGACCTTGTGTTGTAACATACCCAAGTGGCATGCCAATCTTGCCTTCATTTTGGCAGTGATAAGTTAAGGCTCTAGGATAATTAGAGCTGGCATTTTCTGAAAATTGTGAGCTTTCACAGCCGATGCCAATTCATGTTGCCAAAAATAATAATAATTTTTAAAAAAAGAAAAAGTGATGCTACCAATGACAGCTCTTTAGTGTGGAAAAACCTCAGATCTGAATATTTTTCATCCATCTGAGGGAGAAAAGGGAAAGAGAGAGAAAGAGATGCCAAAAAGAATAATGTTCAGTAAATGAGATAACTCATCCTGAGCATAGCAAAATCAGATGAAACCTCTGCCTGGATACACTCCTATACCCCCTACTGAGTGGTCCCAATTATCAGATGACTTCGTACTCCTTTTTTGATCTATTGAAGTGGTTCCATTTTGTTCTTGGGAAATAATTCATCCATTTCTTATCTCAGATAAGTGGTCTGGCCTCAAGGCTCCACAGGAGAAATGCCTCTGTATTTGTTTTTTATTACACTGCAGAAATGTCTTGGTCCTGTTAACAGTGCACACAGAAATGTCTGTGTTTTGTTTGAAGCTGTAGAGACTTTTGAGATGAGGACAACTTTCTGACTCATTCCTAGAGATAGGCAGATGGTATGTTTGCATATAATTTTTTCCAAAATTTCAGTCTTAAATAGAAACGAATATGTTTATTACCTCTTCTGCCTTTTTTTTCTTTTTTTTAAGGTCTTAAAGCCATTGAAAATCAACTTTTCTCTATTTGCCTTCCTGAGCCTTGACAGTTGTTCACATTACTCTAAGGTGTTTATAGTCACCGGTGACAGAATTGCTTTTAAAATGTCAGTGCTGGCAGCTCATGGAAAAGTTATTATTAACAGCTGCTCTTTGCTGAGAGAATGGTCAACGCCAATACACTGCAATAATTCTGTTTCTGTCTCTCATTGTTCAACTCTGTAAAGTGCTCATGATTTCTGATAAGTGTTGCATGGAATGTCTGATTACCCCCTACTGTTCATCCCCTATAAGAGGCTATTTAGTTAGCTCAGAGTTAATTTTTGTCATTTCTGATGGTAGATTTCAAAGGTAAATTTGTTAGTTTGGAAAAATAAATTAGTGGTATATATTTATGTATCCACAGGTAAAAGACATATATGCATGTTAGATTCAGAATGCAATCTAATAATGAAGAAAGACAATATAGAAAAGTGTCTTGATGACATTTTATAGTGATTATTTTCTTAATAATCACTAATTTGATTAGTAATAATTTATTATTTCAGTATGCTTTAAATGAAGGTTTTTCATTTTTTTAATCATTTAGAGGATAATGATAAAGATATCGCAGTGAATAAAGGAGCACAATTCAGGATGAGACTTTAAGAGACAGCAGCTAGGACTGTGTGACAGTCTCTTGTTCAACATTTCTGTTTTGTGAAGGATTTTGTACTTTTGAAATCTTTCTTTGCTTCAATAAACAAAATATACTAATGTCAAGTTTACAAAGGGAGGAAACAAAAAGAATATTCTTCAATTAAGATAGACTATTTTAGTGTGACAAAATCAAAACATTTGATTTCAACTTTATTTTTCATTTACAGTATTATATATACAGTTGTTACAATTTTAGTTTTAATTGAGAGATGGATATCTCAACATTTTCAAGTCCTTAACTTCTTCCTTGCTTCTTCTCTTAAAAAAAAAAATGTTGGAAAAACTGGTGTTCTTTCATCTTGAAAGAAATGTGCTTCCCAATCTGAAATATATAATTTTTTAATATCAGATCTACTACTGATTACATAAAATCAAAACATATTTTTATGCAGACTAAGATTGGTGACCATGCATTTGCTGAAATAGAATGACTCATTTTCAGGAACAGATGAAGCCATTACTCTGCCTGGAACACTCTTGATGCTGTCTGGCTTTTACTTTTCAATTACAGCATACATTATTTAACAGTTTTTCCTCTTCTTAAGGTCTTTATACCTTCTCTGCTTTTTCAAGAATAAAAAACTATCATATAAAACTTATCATGAAGATAATATTTGGGGAAAACTTGTGATACGTAATATTTGTGCTGTTAATTGTGCCAAGGATTTTTTTTTTCAAAACCAGATTCAAAATCATTCTAAATACTGTGCCCCCAAGTGTATACATTTGCCTTGAGCCAGATATGGTTGTGTAGACAATATAAAACATAGAGGCCAGAGAACTGTTGGGTTTTGCTATTCAGCATGAACTGTGCCATGGTGACTCAGGCATATGTCCTATGGGACAGTCTGAAGCAGGGGTCCCCCCTCTGTCATCATTAAGTAACCAATTTCCTAAACAATTACATAGAAGCTAGTAATATTGTTGTCAAAGATAGTACCACTAATAGTCCCTTCTAAAATTATGGTGTGATTTTTTGAGGTTGTCCTGTGCAGAGCGAGGAGTTGGGACTGATGGTCACTTCCAGCTTGCAGTATTCTGTGGTCTGTGATTCTAAATCTGTGAGTCCTTGATTCCTGGTGGTTTGCATTAGGCTACTTTGAGAGGACCTACCAGAGTAGTTTTGAGAGAATCAGAAGAGATAGGTAGCATTTTTTTAAAATACTGAAACGGTTTCAAGTAGAAAGTCAGAATAAAGCTGTAACGGCTGTTGCAAAACCTTATATATCTTGATGCTTTGGTATCACCTTCAAAGAACCTAAGGAGAAAGGCAGCAGCTTTAATAGGATAATAATAAATTTAATTTATAAATTAATCCTGCAGTTTAGGCTTTATATGATCTTCATAACCATACTGAATTTTATTTCATGTAAAGTGATAATATCCCTGCCACCAGGAGATGATTGTGGTATTTCTGGAGCATGCTCTACTCAGTTTTTAGTTTTGACTTGATGGCGAGTAACGCTGAAAATGATGTAAAGTTGAAAAACTAAATAGGGTAATTTCATTAAGGCTAAATAACGTATTTACTGATACATAATGATTCCAATTCAGTCCATTTCTACTTTCTTGTGTTTTACTTGACACTGGATATCATAATTTTGGTATTATTTTCGTTGTCCACTAGATTGCATTTGAGTACACTTTGTTTGCATGAAGGTCACGCTATTGTGTAAGTGAAATATGGGAACGAAATGGTCTGGGAAAGGAAGAAAAGACTTTAAGAAATAAATAGTGCTTCAGACATAAATAACCAGAGATATTCCACAAGATCCAGGTCAGGTAAATGCTGTAGGTGTAGGTAATCCTACCTTCAGACAGTCTGATCTCTTGGAGTGTTTCCAGACCATGCTTCCAGGGACATACTGAGAAATGTGTCCTCAACCTGAGCTTTCCTTTTATCTCTTTAACTGTCTTTGCGTATTTGCTTTTAATGCAAGGTTGGTTTTAAGTCTTCATGCTTTTACTGTTTTAGATTTCTTTGTTTCAATATTATTGCGGGAATAAGACTTTCAGTGTTCTTATATAATACTGGTTTTTCTTTCTATTTTCTTTTGTGCTCTCTACTGCCTCAGTCAGTTTTACAGTGCTGTCCATTGCACTGGAGCAGAGGAGCTACTGCTGGCTCATTCCTTAGCTGCCTTTTACCATGAGGCTGTGGGTGGAAATATGGGGTCTTTTGCTTAAAACTGCTAAGAGTCAGTAAGAGATGGTAAGGCTTTTTGACTGCTTTTATAACGAATTTTTGTAAAATGGACCAATTAGTTACTGATTGTAAGGTTTTTTGTTTTTTTTTTTAAGTTCTGTCTTCATTTGACTTTGAGATCCATTCAGTTCTCTGTTAAGTGACAAAACTAGTCCTGAACCACAGTAAAAAAATCTCTTCATGAAGAGAGCAACATGAAAACTTTGGGTTAAATATATTGTCCTGATTTCTTCACAGTAAACAGTTTTTTTAGACACCTAATATTACAAGGTGAAATTTTGTCACATCTGTTACTTGAGTTGTATTCATCATTCGTCAGTTCTCCAATAAATGGAGTAAATCAATCTTGTGGAGGAGAAAGTGAAATTATTATCTTGTGGAGGAGCAAGTGAAATGGATATGAATAAATTGAACATACTCATCAATATTTTCATAGGAGTAACAAAAGTTACTTTAGTTCATTAACAGGCATTGAAGAGAATCAAATCTAGGTTTTGCATTGTCTGATTCAAATAGTTAAACAAAATCTAAGACCCACATGATGAATTCTAGTCTAATAATGTTTTTAAATACAGTATCACAAGACGGCAAGATGACAAAAAGACAATATCACAAGCAGGACATTAAAATTGCAAGTGCAAGCAACAAAGACTTGTTTCAGTTTTTGTATTATAGATGATAATGCAATCTCTGCCCTTGTGTCCACTAAGTAGGACAAAGATATTCACTTCTTATGCAATCCATTGATAAGTTCTTAAGAAATCTTGAATCAGATGGTGTCCTGTATTCATAATTGCGCTATAGTCCTATCTGAAATTAGTTTATTTGGTGTGGAAGTGCTCCCTCTCCGCTTTTCTCTTTCTTTTCTATTTCTTTCTCTCTCTCTACCTCACAATCATAGATAAATAAAATCCACATTGTTAACTTTGGCATATGGCCTTGTTTGCACCTTAATTCCTGCAGAGGCATGTCTCACTAATCTGGTGACACGGCGTTGTGTTCCAGGTGTCTGCCCAGGGTTGTTACCTGCTAGAGGCAAGTCGAGGGTAACCTTACTCATTTTTTCAGTTCTCTCTAAACAGGTTCTTCAGTACACCCAAAGTACTCCCTAATACACTTATTTCTATACTAGCTAGACTGAATTGTCTGGCCTAATAAAAATTACTAATTACAAGCAAATCTCAGTAAAACAAGCATAATTATAAAGCAGTACAGAACAATTAACAGAAAACATATCCCAGTGTACCTGCAGCTGAAATACATGCTTCCTAATAATTTTACTTGTAGAGTCAATGGAATGGCACTGATAAGGTTTACAGCCTCTCTGTGAAAATAAGGAAATTATGTACTAATTGTATGCACATTTTTAATAAGTTATAAAAAAAGCAAGGTTAGTTTCTGGCAATATCTTTGAAGGAGTAGTGCCAATAATTTACCCTGTGTCAGAGTGGGTTTTTTTCACCAATATTTCTAACACTATCATGTAATAAAAATGTAGACTTCTGTTTTTCTTGACTAACAGCAAAAGAAACATAAGGAGTATGACTGCAACTGTTCACTTATTTTTAAGCCAGGAGCTGCTGTGATTTTCTTAGAAGGCAGAGGAAAAGAAAAATGTAGGTTTCACTCTGTAGGCAAAAATTTTGTTAAATAAGCCTGTCTAACACATATCTAATCTATGGAACATTTGAATTTACAAAATTAAGCTTTTATTATTTTGTGTAACTATTCAAATAGTATAGGCTCCACCCAGAATGCAAAAATACATACATTTTATCTTAGAATATTGCTTAACACTTTCAGTTTTTGTAATGGACTTTTTATGTATGTTTTTATTAATCAAAATTTCAAATCTCATGTGAAATTATAGTATTATTTTTTAATTTTTCATTTACTACATGAGCAACAAGCAGATGACTGAAATGTACACTGTTCTAGTCTGAGAAAGGAAACACATTTTTACGTTTTTCAAAGTGGACATAGGTAATTTTCTAGACAATGCTGAGCTTGTCATTAAAAAAGATGAGGAATATGCTTATTCATATCAAGGGAGAAAGATATAGAGAGAACCCTGGGGTGTCCATCTGCTTTCCTTTGGCTGACATAAGCCAAAACTCCTCTTCCAGCCATACTTAGGGATTTACACTGCCTTAGTAGCAACGGTGTAGATTTTGAAGCTATAAAACTCTACAATAGTTTTCATGCCCACCGTTGTGTTTTTATGGCATAGACTGTTATTACCTCAGATGCATTTTATTAGAAGCTCTCTCTTCACGTAGAATAATTCATGGGTTCCTTATTGCTTCCTCAACTAAATGTAGCTTGTTCTAGAAATAGTAATTTCCCCATCTGTAAATGATTCCAGAAATGCTAGTTTCCTTATTTAATGCCTGACTGGGCTTGGTCAAACTGCAGTGCAAATTTGGAGTTACTAGACAATATGGGACCTGCTGCTATTTGAAGAACAGTCTTGTTACAGTGTAAGTCTGCTTAAAGATCCTGACACACAGATTAGTCAATTTTTCATCTAAATTAGTATTAAGCAGTTGAAATTAGTCAAAACTGATTTTCTGTGTTCTTTATTTTTGTGGCATTTTCCCAAATTTTTGATTAGAAACTCTTTGCTGGATTATTTTTGAAAAAAAAAATCATCTGCTGGAACAGAAAGTAAAGCTAGTCTTCAAATTTCAGCTGATTTTTACTGAATAAATGTGTCACGTGCTCTTGTGTTTCCTGGCCAGAAAAAAAATCAGTCATATTTCTGGTACAAGTACTTCCCAGCTATAAATAACAATTCTGTTTTCTAGTGTTCTCTAGTATGAATTTAAAGTACCCTGTTCTGGCAAATGATTCCTGCGATACAAAGAGATGGCTGTGAATAGAAGTGCAATGGATTTGACAGAAAAGCGAGGTTAATACTCCCTGAAATAATTTGTCAGTATTCACCTTCTTAAAGGCATAATGTTCTTCCTGCAGCCTGTACTTGTCTTTTTAGTCCCTGTGATACCACTTTAATGTAGTCACTTTAACCAACCTTTTCAGAATCACTTCAGTGTTTGAAATCATGAATAAAAACATAAAAACTGGTTGCAAATCCCTACAGTGATGCCTCTTTCCCTGTTTTCCCTTTGAGGAGGATATTTGGGGGATTCTATCATAATCCATACTTTTTTTGCTACAGCATCACACACATCAAAACACACTGTGGTGCTGAGGAGGCTATTGCAAGGATGTCTTGAGGCAGTTGGGGGAAAATTAAGGCAATCTGTGTGTATAGAAGGCTACTGGCACTACTGGAGAGCACCCAGGTTTTCAGGAGCGGGGTAGTTCCCATTTTTATTTGGTCCAGCACCCCGATAGTTTTTCTTCTTTCTAATTTCTTTATGGAGGTAGAAACGTTAGTCTCCACACACTCTGCTAAACTTCATGTTTTATTGCTGACATCATCTAGATTTTGCAGTGACTATCATAATATAATTAATAACTGCTATTAATAACTTGATCTGCATTCCAGTAACTCACCCACTGTGATCTCACTGTAACGTCCAAGGTCATTGCTCTTTGTTTTCTATTTGTCTTAATGCCTGGAGACAAGACAAGATCAAAATTGTATGGACACATGCAATAAAATTAATCTGGAGAAATGTAGATGTTTACTTCTGGAAAACCATCAGCCTCCTATAAAGTTATCATAGTAAAATGATTGAGATTTTGCTGTTTGTCCCTTGTCAAAATCAGTACTAATTGTCTGCTGGTCTTTTTTGTAAGAGTAACTTCCATCTGCTTTTCATAAAAACATTTATTTTAACTCAGTTATTTCTGAAAAAAGAAATAATGAAAGTTGCTATATTAAATGAAAAAGCTAACTAGTGTAATCACTGAATGTTTAAGGTAAAGATACTAGTTTTCAAAACAGTTTTTCATCGAGACTCTCATTTTTACTTTTTTTCCTGTGCTGCTCAGTTCAGTGTTTTGTTTTGCAAGACTAACTCTTCTGATTATGAATAATAGTGGACAGTAGATATTAGAAAGCAACTCATT
>JAWWMU010000121.1:58992395-59012537 GCA_035048155.1 Cinnycerthia olivascens
GAGGTTCACCTTAGTTTAAGATGGTGAATACTTTGCTTTTGTCAGTGATTGTAATATTAAATAATGTATTGTAATATTAAATAATGTAAATGCATTTTAACCATGGCATCCCTCCTTAGGCTGATATATATTTGTGAACTTCAAGGAAGTAAAGGGAAGTTCACACATTTAGAAGTTGAAAGCATGGTTTTTTGTACTTCAATTTACTTCAGAGTTTAAAATATTCGGGAACTATTTTAGGTGTATCTGATGGGTTATATGTTTTAATGGGCGAAATACAGAATAATTTCTGGCAAAAGTAAAACCTAGAGGGATAGTTACAATGTAAATTATGAATAATCAAACAATTAAGTGATAAATTTCATAGAACCCCCCTGAACTGTGTTCAAAGGCTTCAACATCTCCAAGGCTTCTGGTGTTACTAATACCCCAGGGTATTTATGGAAGTTGGTGGGTTCTTACCCTATAATCTGTGAAAGAATGTTAACCCTTTGCTGGTTTGAGATTCATTTGCTTTACCTTCTTCCCAGTTGCTCTTCTTCTGGAGAGCAGCTACTCTTTTCCTTGTCCAGAGCAGCTTTTCATTTCTGTGATAAGAGGTGCTGATCTTGGTACAGACTCACTAAGCAGATCTCCTCGAGTGGCGGAATGCTGCCACATGAGCCCTGCTCTGGAGGGAGCATCCCGACAGACACTGTCTCTGAGGAGACAACAGTAGGCAGCCTGGGAAACCAAGGGACATGGAATCAGAAGAAGGACATAGGAACTTCTGTAATTTTCATGTGATCCTGCTTATCTGCTGCAATACACCTTGGGATGTTAGTCATAAAGAAGCAGAGTTAATATACTGGTGACCCAAATAATTTTTTGTGGGGTTAACTGAGAGGAAGGGAAGTATCTGCACTGTTGAAAGACTCTGACAGTTAAGATTAATATTAGGACATGTAACCATTTTTAGATTTAGTGATTGTTAATGGGGAATTATTGTCATTTCACAAAATGCTTCCAGACCACATGGATACTTGGTTCCTTTGGCTTTCCTGCAGAAAATCTGTTCTCTGTGCTTAACGTTCCTAAGCCTCTCTGCTGCTGCTGTTGTTGTCAGCAGTAATACTTGTCCTCAAATGCAATTAGTTTCTGCGTCACATTGACAGCTTTACGTGTTTCTGGTATGTATTACCTGGAGAAACAGGTTTTCTGCACAGATATTATTGTTTTATTAAGGATTACAAGGACACATAATGACAGAACCACATGCCTAAAAGCTTGTGTCCCTTTCCAGCTGTTTGTTACTCTGCAAGCCTTATATTTCTTGTATCATCATATATTGTAGCATAGTTACAGCTACAGATATATAAAAACTCCATGTACCCAGGTCCAGCCAGTAGTGAGGCTAAACTTGTGTTACCAGTAGGTTATACATGTTCATATGTACATATACATAATGCATGACAGCCACACTGATCAATCCAGGCAGAAAACATGGTACTTGCACAAAAACCAGCAGCCCGTTCCCATGTACTGCAAAACATAGATGTGTATAAATAAATACATACATATGGAATATGGATCCCACCAACAGCTGGGATCTGGACACTTTTCCATTATTAAGGAATTCCCAGCAGTAGTGGGAGAATCTTTACCTGCTATCTTGGTTGACCTCTTGAGAATCGGCGAGAATGAAATGGATTTCTCTACCCCGTTCACTTTACCTGATGGTCACTAAAATATGAGGAGGATGCTTCCTTTCTTGTGCTTTACCCTTACAGATAACTTTTTCACAAATAGACAAATGTCAGGAAAATGTGCCTGCATGTGTCCTCATTGTCACGATGTCCTCTGCAGCTTTACCAAGGATGGTAACGAATGGGTGTCAGGAGGAATCTTCTTATACTCTGCTCTAATAACTGAAAAGAGGAAGCAAGAGGTTGTGTAACTGAACTGAAAAATGTCAAATAGCCACACCGAAAAATACCCTCAGAATCTTCAATTAATAATAATGTAAATATATTCAAAATTGGATTTTAATAAATAATAAATAACTTTTAATCAATTATTGCAATATTATTCATGTTTTTCTGAGAAATTAGACTCCATTACTTAGTACCTTAATGCTAAACATGAATAAATTACAGTAAAGTTTTAAGAAAAAATTATCTTTTCCATACAGAAAGACCATAGCAGTGTAATCATTTTTGTATCTTAACACAAGCTGATTATGAGTTCAGAATTATGAGACATTGAAAAAATTATCATTTTCAACTTTTGGAGGGGACTTATAGGAAAGAAGAGCATAAAAGATCAGAAGTTCATTGTTCAAATGAAAGTAATGGTGTATGTAACCTTGGGTGCCACATAAGGAATTGCAAAATTTACTACGTTAAGTATTTTCATTTTCCTGATAGTCTCGATTTCTGTACATTGGAATGCAGGTTCTCCTATCTTAGAAATAAACTTTACCTTGCAACTGCAACTTCTGCTGCAGAAAATATT
Source organism: Cinnycerthia olivascens (assembly GCA_035048155.1). Taxonomy (NCBI): domain Eukaryota; kingdom Metazoa; phylum Chordata; class Aves; order Passeriformes; family Certhiidae; genus Cinnycerthia; species Cinnycerthia olivascens. The sequence continues at coordinate 58,994,889 of JAWWMU010000121.1, forward strand.
AGAGAGTCTAAGAAGTACAGCAGATGTATAGGAGTGTCCTATGCAATCCCCTCTCAAATTGGTTTGCCCTGTTGTGTCGGATGCGTATGGGTTTGTTTCAAAGCCATTAGTCTGTTTCCTAGCATCACAATTAGGGAAGGTAAGAAGTATGTCCAGCGCTAATTTTGTGCATCTCCCTGCCTGAGGAGCATTTCCTGTTGTCTGGCAGTTGCAGTAGCCTGTGTGGGAAGGCACAGGCGTGCGCATGTAGCCCGCGCTGGGAGCCCCGCCGCGTCTCACCCGGTGCCAGCAGAGCTGTGCCCCAAAGCTGGAGCACACGCTGTGAGCTGCCTGACACTGCTGCAGGGCTCTGTGGTGCCTGCCCCAAGGCTTTCTGCTGCTCTCCCTCCCCTTTTCTGTCTGCTCACGAGGGAGCAGTGAACAGCACCGCTGCTTGCGTGACTTGCATGGGGATAATTTGAGGGATTCTCTTGCTATTGTCCATTTCCTTGCAGGATAAGAGAAGTTCTATATTTGTCTCTCTGCTCTGCTCTAAAGATATTTTTTGTCCTGTCAAGGAGTGAACCTTCTGGATCAGTTTATTCTGAGTAATGTATTGAAGTGGGGTTCTGTGATAATTCAGATTATAATTGCATAGTGTGTTGGTGAAACAGACCATTTGATGTCTTGTTTTTCGTATTACTGAAGGGAAAGTGAAGAGTGAATGAAGTACGTGATGAGCAACTTAGTGAGATAATTTAAGTATCTTTTTGTGTTCTGTGCAAAGTGATATGTTTCCAAGTGCACACTAAAAGTCTGTTTGAAAGATTTATGCTTTTTATATATTGAAAAATATTCTTTTTTCTTTCTAGCTGTGTCTTGCAGCTGGATTTTGAATTGCTTGGAGTCTACTAATCGGCTTTTCTGGTAGACCTGCTGAGAAAGCATTGCAATTGTCCATGTGGAGTGCAAGAAAGAAATGTACGGATTAGATTTCTGAATAATTTTTGGACACAAGCAGTATGAATTTGTGAGGAAAACTTCATAAGTAATGACAGGCCAATTTAACTGTAGCAGTAATGAGCTAAAAACCAAAAGAAGTCAATTATTTTTCCTTTCACTTTTATTCTGAGATTTGTTCTTTGTTAACTTTCTTAGAACTGGATAGGAGGATTCAGTACCATTTTCCAGCATCTGATCCCAAGGGTCAATGTGTAAATTTAACTGATTTGTATTTTCTTCTGAAAACCTGTTAGAGTCTGCATAAATAGGCTCATCTCTGTATGTTCACGTAAGTGTGTATGAGGTTGATGCATTAAAACCCTCAGATGACCTATGAGTCCAAATTCACATGTTAAATCTGCAATTAGATACTTTATTTGGAAACAGTTGATCCCAAAACATTTGTCTAGACTATGAAAATGAAACTGAAAATTGCAGTTCACGTTATATTTCAGATTTGTCCCTTCAAGGACATGGAGGTAAAATGCTGTTGTGTAGTCCTATTTCCTCTTCACCTGAGACTAGGTGAACTGGTCACCCAGAGGGGAGGTGGACACTCCTGGAACTGTACAAAGACGACTCCTTGTAACTGGCCAAGAGTGTACAAAGTACTTGTTCTGCTTGGTGGCTGGCCAGGGGCAGCCTGAATCTCTATGTGATGTAGAGAAGTAATATGTGGCTAAAACTTGGTGCTAGAAGTAGCAAATTAGATATTTAGCCACATATCAAACATCAAGTATCTTTGCTTGCTGTGCATTGTGGCTCAGGAGATTTTTGTGTACCTCAGGAGGAGTGTAGGTACAGAGCAATCTAGATCTGAGGTCTTGGAAGATGTTCAGGTGCAGTACCACGCGCTCACTAACTCTTCAGGACCTCTACAGGAAGAATTAAGAAAACCTTTTTTTACCTCTGTCCTCTGATACTCCCTTTACCAATCAGAAAATATATTGATATTGCTGAATGCCTCTGCCTACCGTCACCAATCCCTTGAGGTCTTATTTGAGTGAATTTTCTTGACTCCTCAAATATTTTACCCCATCCTGCCTCACTGATCTGGTTTTATTATGCTCTTTTGCATTGCCCTCTTTTGTTCTCAGTTTGGTCTGTGTGTGGTTCCCCTTGAGAGGCATAAAAGTTCATCTAATTGAGCTCACCAAGCTTATAATAAAGCTTAGTGTTTTTTTCTGTTTTTATGCGGAGGAATAAATCCCAGTGTGAGTTTCTTGTGTGATCAGTGCTCTGTGATCTCAAAGTACAGGTCATGAAGGACTAAACAAATAAATGCGTAAAATGTCTCAGACAAACATCAGAAGGGAAGGGGAATTGGCTAAAAGCACCACTTTAGAACCCATTCCTTAGTTTGCATGCCACCTCTACAGAGCAGAAGAAGGTCCAGACAGTGTACTAAGCAGATCTGTCACAGGACATAGATTTAACTGGGACCCTTGTAAAGTTTCCCTTCAGAGTAAGAAACGTAACAGGTTGGGAATGTGATGCAGATAAACTGGCCTAGGTTATCCTTGCATAAAAATTTAACTTTGTGTAAATGAAGGCAGTAATTAATAAGGGAAAAAAACCCAATAACCTCTAACCACCTTTTAAAGTAAGAACAAGAAAGTCAATAATCTGTATATCAAGGAAAGGTTCTTGTTTGTTTTGTTTTTTTAGGCTTCTTGTAATGCAGAGAGGTCATCTCCAAAACACTAAGTTATTGAACAGTATTTCACATTTCATAATTTCCCTTTATCACTTAGAGTAATTTTAATTGTCCATAACTGTTCTCCTTCCATGAAGCAGAACAGTAGCCTCAGAGAACACAGCAGAGAGGAAGAGTTATTTCCAAATAGATGACTAGAGCATTGCACTAGAAAATCAAATTAGGTTGCAATGAAATGCAGCTATAAAAATGCTATTACTTTAGTGAATTTTATGCAAAAACCCTCATAGAATGATGCAGTAGAATTTGCAGGATCTGCATGCAGGAGCCCTAACTTCAGAGAAAGGAAATAATGTAAATGACGAGGATTTCTGGTCTGCAGGATGGTGTAAAGCAGACTCCTCAAATAAAATAGAGCGATTTTAAACCCAAATAAATATAAATTTGGACAGGTGAAAAGCTAACTTTCTAGCGATGCCAACTCTACTATACAACATTAAAATGATGGACAGACTCTTGTTTGGTTTGTTTGGTTTTTTTCCCACTGCATCAAGGTAGTATGCTTAAAATAAGGTACTTGCTAAATGCTTTCCTGGATTGAGACCATGGCTTATGCACAGCATTTTGCAGGATTGATCTCCCATATAGTCTATGAAAAATCCCATATTTCTATGGACTATCATTTTACTAGCCTTTATTTTTTCCTTTCTCTCTTTTTATCACTATTGGGATTAATAGAGTCTTACAATGTGTTAACGTTTTTGTATCCTCTATCACCAAAGTGTTTGCAAATTGAGTATGAAGATTCCACAGCCCATATTTGCATTGACATTACTACTTTTAGAGTTAAATCCTTTCTCTTGTGCTACTGCTGCTAGTTTTGTGGATTTCTAAGGGAAATATTTAACAATTTCTTTGGAAAAATAAATTATAATATTAGTATTTCTGAACAGTGCTTTCTAAGTAATCCATACAATTTCACAGATTCTTCAAACTTCACAGACATTCTGGTAACATCTTTGAGTTACTTGAATGTGGAGATGAGTGGGTGGGCTTGATAGAGAGGAGGAAGCTGTGAAAAAAACCCTGCTATGTGGAACAGAGATTGTTTGCTAAATGACTTGTCTGGCTTTCTTATAGTTTGCACTGAATAGACTCTACCACTTCTGCAGTTACGTGGGGTTCTTGAGACTGTATCCAGTACAACAGGATTATTGTTATGACAATATGATTCAGTAATCTTAAAAATCACATAGACTGAAAGTTGATCAAAAATCAATTCACAATAAAACCAGACCTTAGTGCTGTGGTATTTGTGAAAATATCAGGATATTTCATAGGGTTGGAGGGAGATTGGATCTAGAGCAGTGCTCCTTTTATTGGTGTCTGACAGAGAGAGAGACAGGGCAGAGAGAAAGAGAGAGAGAAGTAATTTAGCTTTCCAGTGATGTCAGCCTTCCTACACAAAGTTAAAATTATGGACAAAGCCCTGCTTGGCCAGTTGGCTTTTTCCCCCCACTGAATTAAAGCACTTGCTCATGCCCTTAAAATAAAATGCTTGCTAAGTGCTTTCCTTGGTTAGACAGAAAAGTCTTATGCTGCATCACCTGCAAATGCTATTTGTTATTGAACAAACTAATGTGTAAAGTTCTTGTTTGGTCAGATGCTGGAGTACTGTTTCAGGGAAGTCCATACCATGTAGATGGAATGTGGTGAGAAATTTCTACCGCTGAGGCAGCCTGATGTAAATGTTTTCATGATTGTAGTCTGTTTGGTCATTCTGAGTTTGCCATGTAAAATAGAAAGGATTAGTTCTCTTCCAGTATATTTTGTACTTGCTGTAGTATTTTCTATAAAAAATCTTCTTGACAATCTTGCAATGTAGCAGCCCGTATCTGTAATCAGTATGGTGCATAGACAGCTTGTTTTGGAAGCAGTGCACTTTTTATCAATGAACTGTGTCTGAAAGTAGCCTAAGGCAGATTAATCCATTTTTCTATCAATAGTCTCTCCAAAATAACACAAATATATCCCTTATTGACAAAATATCAAGCAAGGAGGAAAACAAAACAAAGGAAAACAAATCAATGTGAGAAATAAAAACTAAAGTGAGTAAATAGATGCTGTGGCTGACATGGCTTTCAGCTTCATGCTGCTGCTGAGGAATCCTCCCCCTGGCCCAGCTCATGCTGAACTGGAGGAAATCAAATGCAAACTCAAGCATGTGAAATGGAGTTTCACACATCTGAGACAGCCAATTAATGTGATTTTTAGTTTTCCACTGTTTTGGTAATGCGGGAGATCTGAGTCAGGAGAAGGGTTTTTTCCCCTATTATTTATTTCTCTCTAGCATAAGGATTATTTATTTTGCAATTTTCTGTGAGAGTTGTTTATTTTATTCCTACTAGCTGATACAGAGAAAAAAATTAATTTCATTATGTTTTTAGAATTAGCACATGCCCTATTGTCAGGCCGGCAAAACAGAATGTCATATGCCTACTTTACTGCATATTTTTATTCCTAGGAATGCAGCTATGAAGAACAAATCTAATCCAAAATATTTGAGCTGTCAAAAATTCAAATTCATAAGCTTATGAATACCCCTAGGTGGCACTACATGCTTTTTTTGCTAAAAAATAATCAAATACTTTATATGTAAATAAAAGCAAAATCATAATAGCTTAATATGCATGATAAATGCATTCCATATTTTCTCCAGTAAAGGTGGCTAACAAGCTTTTTTTTAAACAACTGTCATGGTTTAACCCCATATGGCAACTAAGTACCACAAAGCTACTTTCTCGCTTCCCCTTCCCTCTTCTCTTATCTCTGGGATGGAGAGGAGATAAAGGAAAGAAAAGAAAATAAAACTCATGTGTTGACCTAACAACAGTTTAATAACTGAAACAAAGTAAAAGATTATAGTAATAACAACTACAATAATAAGAGTAGCAACAGCAATGATAATCACAATAATTGTAATGCTAATACTGCTGCTAATAATTGTAATAAAAAGAAGAGGGAGAGAGGGAGATAAAACGCAAGAAAGATTAGTGAAGCAGAACAAATTCCTCACCACCCACTGACAGACGCCAAATCCTGTCTTGAACCCCGATTGTCTTCTTTGAAGTAATTCCCAGTGTTTATGTGCTGGCCATGTCAGTGTGTGTATGGAATGTCCCTCTGGCCAGGTCGGGTCAGCTCTCCTGGCCAGGCTCCCCCATTCCCTTGGGCACCTGATCACTGAGAGCAGGGGACACTGAAATGTCCTGGATTTAGGGTGAGCACTCCTGAACATCATCCCAAACTTCTCTGTGCCACCAACATGGTTCTCACACAGAATGCAAAGCACAGCACTGTACCAGCTAGTAAGAAAAAAAATAATTCTGTCACATCTGAAACCAGTACAATCACTTAGAGAATAAATTTTTTCTTGTCTGAGGATTGAGTGATATTGTACTAAAGTCTTGTTAGAGTTTTGTGAAAAGCATGTACAAGAACTTGAATACAGTATTTTCTTTTAAAAGGTACAAAAAAGTTCACTAAAATATGTTTGTATTTAGTTTAGATTTTAACATGTTTGAATACTTCCCTGGTAAATCCATGCCAACAGGGACAGAGGGGACAAACAGTAGCGTACTGGGTCTGAGTGATTGACCTGTTTCATAAGACTAAATGTGTGTGAATTAATCCATTCTGGTGACCAGTGAGTGGTGTATCATGTCAACTATTATGTTCCTTTTTTTCATCTGTTGGCTGCAAAATCTGGAGACAGCTTTCCTATAGGTTTGTGTGAAGACAGAAGACTCCATATGAGGATCAGGTTTTAATGTGGTACAAACACAGGGCAATGCAGGACTGGGGCAGAGCTGAATGAATACCCAGGCATCTCATCTTAGTTGTGCAAGCTTTGGTTGTCAAAAGAGTGTGTAAAAAGAGCAGAGAAGCAACAGCTGTTACTTCCTACCTTCTTCCTTCCTCAAATCTGGAAGAAAAGCCCTGGCATATTGGTTCAGCTCTCTTTTGGATCTCTTAATATGGTAAGCAAATTCCCTTGGACAGTAGAGACCAAAACCAAACTACTGCAATAAAATAACCTAGAAAACCCTCTGTAAGGTTATTTAGGTGCTGAGACTAAGATGTGAGTCTTCCCAGGTGCCTTTTACATTCCCAGCATCCACATTAACTGCTCAAGCAGCACTGGAGGGTTTTTCCATGGAGTGTACCCAGTTGACTCATTTATTGAGAAAGGCAGGAGGCTCTGAGTTGGTCTGCATGTGTGATTTGAGAGGAGTTTTCTCTGGTTCTTGTCTTGCCTTTTATACAGAGGTGCCCTCTGTAGAGTCACCATTATTGCTGGGCTCCAGCTGGTAAATTATATGTGCATGTGTAGATCTGTATCTATTTATGTGTAGACTTCAGTGTGATCCGAAATATCAACTGTATTAATAAGCTTCAAATGGTAAAGCATGACAGCTGAGCTGATATTAATACTAAAGAGGAATATCTGTGAAACTTTTCTCAACAGTCAGCACTTACAGTAACATCTGTGCCATTGCTGAAATAGCGCTGGGGATGATGGCTTCAGTCATGTTGGCTTTAGCATAACTGTTCCTGTCACATCTGATGTAGAAGAGCTGAAGTAACCAAAGCTGAGAAATACAAAAGAATGTTAAAAAATGTTAGTCACAAGGCAGTTTTACAACTAATGAAATGTTAGACACCTAGAAGCCTTCTGGATTAAAATGGAATAGACTATGTATTGGAGAAGAACAAGAGTACATTTTACAGTCATAGAATTTCAAATTGGGAAGAACCCACAAGGATCATAGAGTACAACTCTCTTTTGATCACATGACTATTAAAAATAAACTGCAGGATCATCCTTTAGATATTCCTTGAACTCTGAGAGGCTTGATGCTGTAGGAAGCTTGTTCCAGGGACTGACTATCTTCACAATGAAGAACCTTTTCCTAATGTCAAACCTGAACTTCCCCAGTATGATTTCATTGCACTTGGTTATGTCCTGCTGCTGCTCACCAGAGTGAGGAGATCAGCTCCTCCCCTTCTCTGCCCCCCATTGGCAAAGTGTACCTTGCTGCCAGGTACTCTCTCAGCCTTCTCTTCTCCAAGCTGAAAGTTGACCTCAGACACTCAGTCTTGCCCTTGAGACTTTTCACCTTCTTAATCCCTCTCTTCTGGACACACCCTAATAATTTGATACCCTTCTTCTGTTTAGACACTCTAAATTGCAGATAGTACTTCAGAGATCCACATCAGTGCAGTGTGGAGTGGGACCATGTTCAGACATACTGGGTTTCATTGTATGCATTAAACTGCATGGTGTTTTTTCTGAATCTTAAGCCAGGATTAGCCATGTCTAGGTGATGTTGCTTAGCAGGATAGGTTTTTTACCTTTTTTAAAGCTGGTATAGAACAACTGTAAGGAAACAATATGGATTATGCATGTTCTCTGTCTTGGATTTCAGTGCTTGGTGACTCAGGCTAGAGTTTATATTGATTATTCAGATTTAACCCAGGGATGACTCTTTCCTGTCAGCTTTCTTCTAAATAGTGTTTGAGGCTACAAAACATATAAAGCATTATCAGAGTGTTTTCTCATCGGTCATCAAAGATACAAGAGTAGTAAATGCCCACATGACATTCTTCAGTTGGTCCCTATATGAGTCCTGTGTAAACCTTAAAATATGTAAAATCTACAAATTGCTTGCATTTCAGAAAAGTGCATGTACATCAGCAAGGCCAATTTTACTGCTACAGGTAAAGAAAATCCAAGAACATTTAATACAGACTGTTACAATATTGGTAATAACAGAGAAAGGCATGTTCTCAGTGCCAGCAGTATAGACACACAAATAAAATTTGAACTTACATAAATTTTTATGTAGATGAATGTAAGGAAATATATTAATTTTTTTGCTATTTCAGATATAAAGTCAAAATGTGCAATATCTGATAAAACAGGGACTAATATTTGACATTAATTAAAATCCCTAGGAAAAACAGCTCTTCTGTTTTGGCTGTCTTTGCCAAAGAGCTGTCTCTCCCTCTTGAAGACATATCTCCCTAAAACTTTCTTCTCTTGTGGCTGAGACAGACTTCCGTTTAATTTAATTCAGTCACTAAAGGACAGAGAAAATCAAGTGAAATGCTGCATGTACTGAAGACAATACCAAACTCCTACTGACTTTTGGGATAAAGGATTCCCCTGAGATCCTCAAATGCATGTACATCCCTGAAAAGAACTCTGTTACATACTTAAGAAAATATCTTTTTGAAATCAAAGAAGAGATGGAGCAGGAAGCTGTGTGTTGAGTGTGGCATTGTTTGGAGCTGCCTTTACACATAGAAATAATGCTTTTGGTAGTGAAACACTGTGGAGGGGTGTAGCTAAGGTAGATGATATCCTTTCTATGTTATTACACTAACATACACATTGTTAGAAAACAAATTGTACGCTGTTTTCCCATTTTAACAGTTGTGCTTTAATGTAAAGAACAGTACGTTAATGGAATAACATTCTGCTTGTAGCTAAGAGGGAAAGACTAAGAGAGCAGATAATTGTTTTAGAATTGTGCTTCTTCAGAAAGGAGGAATCAATAATCACTGAAGTGGAAAGGGACCAATTGAAAGAAAAAATAAAAAGTTTGAAAGGAAGATGTTGGAGACACCTGACTGTGATTTAGAGAGGCTTTAGTCTATGATTACATAATCTTTTCCATCTTTTGAACATAATGATGTACTTTCATTAGTTGTTTTGTTTTGACTTTCAGAGATAATGTTCGCTTTATTGTTACCATGGTGCAATGAATTCCTATGGTATTGGGGAAAAAAAAGAAAGTAATTAATTATTTAGGGTTTCTTAACATGGATAATATTTTTCATTGTTTCTCCTCATTTAAAGAAACTGACTATTCCTGCTCCACAATCCCAGGGGTGTATAAGGAATTAGCATTATTTGTTGAAACTATATATCAGAAATATATGACTTCCATGTGCTGAGTGCACAAGAAGTAGGGTAGCAACCTCAGAAGAGTCCTCTGTCTCTGTTACTTTTTGTTCAGATTGCTGATAGAGAGCCAGGGATGAGCCATAGCATCCATGTCTCCTGCTTCTCAACATTGAGCTATTCTGCAGGTCATGTTGTAAAGAAGCACGAATGAGCAGAGTAAGTGCAGGACTAGTGCAGAACACAGTTTGAATATTTAACATGAGACATGTTAAAAAAGTAAGACAACTTCTTTATTTATTTTTAATGTGTTTATTTCAGAAATAGAAGTCAGATGGTAGCCAGTCAAACCACAAAGGATTTCCCAGAACGATCATGACTGTGGGTTGGAATTTTTTTTTTCAATTTTATTTAGCAATGAAAACTATAACATTTTAATGTCTAGAAAACATGTGGGTGACCCAGGAATGAACATTATTTTTCTGGGCATCAGAGGAGAAAGAACTGTGTTTGGCAGGTTGATTTATAAAAAGAAAAGCTTGCTGTTTATTGCTGCTTCTGGGGCTGGGAATATTAGTGCAAGTTCCTTGCAGATGGACTCACCAAGTGACAGGGTCATTTGGGCAGGTGATAAATTGTCCAGTGTAATTTCAAAATTGTACTTCAGGGATCTGCTAAAGAATTGAGTAAGTGCTGCTCCATATCCAGCAGTCTTTCAGAAAAGTCCCTGCAGCCTGTTTTCATTGCTTATAGAGCATCTCTATAATCACAAGAACTGTGTAGACAAGTAGTTTTTGTAGCTGTGTAAAACCATGACTTCTCCTGCTCTATTTCCTTCTTAGAGTGATGCTACACACATGCATACCCCGCAGGCACACAGCAGTTAGGCAGCTGGAAAAATATTTGGAGATAAAACATTATCTGTCCTGTGGGATGGGGTTGCTTGGAAACGCCTCATATTTTTTTTTTCACCATCTCATTAGAAATAAGAGGGGCTGATAAATAAGAGGGTCTGCCACCAGCCCCAGAAAATACTTCAGGACACCCTGAATCTCTTTATGAAGAGTTCAACTTACATGCTTGATCATGGCACGTGGGGAAACCTAGTCAACTGGAAAAAAACAAAGAGCAAACCCAAATCTCCTGGCTTGATTACAACATTAGACAATGTCAGGAGAGGGCAGCCCCACTGGCAGCAGGCTGATGCTCCTCCTGGCACTCATCACTACTGTTGCTTTGGGATGTGCCTCAGTGCAGCTTTTTCCATCCTTGTCAACCACACGTGGGGTGCTGTCACCCAGTGCTCCTGATGGCACTCCCTGAACAGTGCACAGTCTCAGCCCATTTCTGTGCATGATGAGTTGGTTTTTACATGTATTACTTCTTCTCCCTCCTGCCACCTCTGTATGCTGTACTGTTCTCTTCCTGGGCTATTGGCTGTACCACGACCTTTGGAAACACTTGGAGCACCTAGTGCTGCTGCTGCCAAATGGAATGATATAAATACCTCTCCATCCCACTGTCACTCTGCAATTGCGTAAATACTGTTCTCACTATTCAGTCTCCGTCACAGCACAGTCACAGAGATGTAACCTGCAGCAGAGGGACCATGCCGGATAAATGGCTCCAGGATTTAGCCTTCTGGAAACAAAGGATTTCTGTAACTTAGCATTAAGTTAGTAAAAGGAAGGTGGTTGAAATATCATTGAAAACTTGCAAGCTCTTCCATTTTTATTGTAGGCCTTAAAATAATGCTTTTCTTTCTCTGTTCCATTTCCTGGAGTTGAGTGATTTTGCAAGTATCTCAGACTTACTACTATTTTTTTTTAATAGCTGTTTTTATCCACCAATTTCTAAGGGAAGTTTGATAGGCATGCAAATACGAACAACCCAAAGGATATTTTTAAGTGAATCACAGGTTTTGCAGGGTCACCTAAATCACAGTAATACTGGCTCGGAGTTGGCAATATTGCTATAATGTGGTAGTTGAACTATTGACCTTTTCATAGCTGCCATTGGGTACAGTCATTCTTAAAAAAGGATGGAAGAATTACTTATTCTGAACTAGAGAATATTTTATGAATATTTTTGATATAATATTCATGTTCTCCATTGGAGTGTATAAAAGAAAAAAGCATGGCACAGGAATAGGGTATAGAAAAAGTAGAACATGGAGCAGATGAACTGAAATTGTACTGCAGAGATGCTCTGCAGAATAAGAATAAGAGAAATCAGTGGGAAATTCTCACCTACTGACTGAAAGTAAATCCTTTCCTTCCAGATGTTTAGTAACAGAAGAGTCTGCCTTTAAAAATACTAAGTGAGCCAAATCTCAATACTAATTTGGAATTGCTTATAATTGACAAAAAGAAAGGATATTCTTTTCCTTAAATTAATTATGTCCTATTTTTTTACCAATCTTTCTTTTCTTTTAAATATAAGCAATATAGAGAAACCAGAAAAGGAAAATACCAGGATGCTTAGAGCTGTAAAATATAAGGACTAGACAGCAACAGAGAGATGGAGAAGGAAAAAAGCTGACTGCAGTGTATTGTGGAGGAATGCATTCAACCAGCAGGAAGAAAGTTCTTGTAAAAGCAATACAAATGGAATCAAAGGTAAAACTATCAAATATCCCAAAGGAAATGTTCAAAGTTTTCCTTCTGTTCAAGGAAGAATCTAAAAAGTAGGGGTATGTGGGACAATTCAAAGAAGAAGAGCATTTTTTACTTCAAGTTCTTAGCCTGCAGTTTTGTTTCACCGCATCTTCTCCACTGGCTGCCAGACTGCCACATATGAGTTATGCTGTTCCTTATGAGCCAGTTTTGATTCCAGGTGGACATTGGAGACAGCAGAGAAAGCAGGAGCATGCTACTGCAAAAAGGCTTTGTGGGGATTAACATGCTAATCCCCCTCAGAAGCCAAAAAGTGAAATGCATTTGGTTCCAAAAAAGTGTAAAATGAGAGATGTTTTTGCTTTGTGCTGTGCTTAGTGTTGCAGTATTTCAGCACAGCATTGAACCGTAGCCTGTGATGTCAAGGAAGGGCTACCACAAGCATCAAACAGCATTGACCATCCTGATGGGAGGGTGCTTTAATTGCTGGTGTGCTTGTAACAGGTTGGAACTGGAGGTGGGGGTCAGTGAGTTAAAAGGCTGCATGAATTGCTCTTGAAATCAGATTAAATTCTGTCACTTTTATAAACAATAAGCTGTAAGAAAACAGCCTGATTTGCTGAGCCTTCAGCATTGTGGTCTGGGTAGGATATTTACCAAAAAGAGCTCAGTATTGGTTGCTAAACCTGTAAGGTTTGCAGAACACAGGATGGGGCATGTAGTTCTGTGGAGCAACACGCAGCTGATTTTTCTGACATCCATATGAGTCCATTGGGAAATGCTGCAGACCATCCCATAGACAATCCCTGGCAGCAGATCAGTGCAGGAGTGCAAGGAATGTGTGCATAGAATGTTGTTCTGTTACCAAGTGCAGGCTGGATTTAAATACTGGTCTGAAGGAGATCCGGCCTGAAGAACATCTAGAAATGATCAGCAGAAATGTTGATACGTGAAATCAAAACATGTTTGAGAAGGCCGAGGTTTTCCTGAGAGAAACAATGGTGTGTATGGTCTAGTGCAACATGAATGGCCAACTGCAAGCATTGAAGTAGCATTAATTGTGCAAAAGATGTTTATTTGTGTAATGTTCAACAACAGATCTCTCAAGACTTGATAGTCACATAAAATCTGACTGGAATGTTGAAATGTTCAGACCAAATCTCTGAAGAGACACCCCAGGTGATCACCTGGGGTGAATCCAGTGTCAGCAAGAGCTCTGGTATGGAACCAGAGTCAGCTTTTGGAAAGTGCAGTCTAGTTGATCTATCTTTTACCATTTTTCCCATTAGGCATTGTGGTTAATGAGGTTAACTAATTTTAAAAAAATGATTACTAAATGTAAGCTTTTCTTTGAGAGACTATAGTAAATACTGTGAGAGGAACTTACACATTAGGCTTGCTGTACGCTAACAGTTTTCTTTTTCAAAATACCTTAGCATAATAAAATGACCATGTTAAAATTTTAATTATTTAATATTAATTTATTTAATCGAGAACAATGGAAAAAGTCTAGACACAATGGCCCCTCATCAGCCATTCGTTGTTAAAACCATTCATTGATAGCATTAAAATGTAAAAGCTAAGTTAATTCTGTATTGAATGCAGAAAAATTTTAGTCGTCAGACACAAGTGTCAATTTAAAATAGATAGAAAATAGATTTAAAAAAAAAAAGAACCCAAATAAGACCATGAAAGAGCACTTTTTTCTACTTACTATATTTCCTCTTTTCTAATACTGTCTCTATTTCTATTTTAATTTTAGGTTTTTTTTCTCACTCTCTCACTTTTTTAAGATCACAGGCTACCTGCAGGGACTTTCTGAGTACTAGGGCAAATCATGTTTATGTGCATGCAAGCATACTCTCACTTTTTCTAATAATGATAGTCATGTGTTTATCAAGCAACTGTATTCTTAAATTCTACTGGTGATTTTGAGGTGTTATTAAGAATATGATTCTGCTGAGTTCTTTATACCTGCCCAGAGTTTTTCTTTTTTTTTTCTTAATTAAACCTTTAAAGAGATTTCATCTATGTGATTTTGAGTGAAAGTAAGATTTTTACTGTACACTTCATTTGCACTTCCCACAAAAACGGCTCTCTATAACTTTGTTTAATGAGCCATATAATTTTTAGAATCTTTTCTCCATATTATTAACTTAGACCAAAAATCACTGATTTCTTCCTGGAAGAGTAATTTAGTCACATATATACTTTTATTGTTATTTCCTGGATTTTTATGCCTCCGTGTTATTATGATATGTGAGTGACTTAAATGTATTTGCTATTACAAGTTTTTCATAGGAACAAAGGTTTTCATATGTTTAGGGCCTTAAGCATTCAACTGATTAACAGTTCCAAATTTCATGCAATATCATGCACTAATCAACTACCTTGAATAGTACTGGTAGCGTTGGGGGTTTTTTGTAACCGTTGGCCTATGATCTCTTCAATTAAATGACTATCAAAAGCAAAATTCACATTCCAATACAGTATGGAATTTTACGTATTTTATTCACAGCTTAAATCTGTTCTTAACAACCCAAATCTAAACATTTAAACAATTGTGCCTCATAAAACAACATTTCTTGGGCATTTTAAAAGGAAGGTATTGCATGCTATTAAAAGAAAGCATTTAGAACCAGTTTCATCTCAGAACTTTTATTTCACAGGAAATTTAACATAATTACTTTAATTTTCAATTCCTTGCCCATTATTTCCATGTTTGGAAGATTAACCTCATCAGCTTCAGAAAGACATCAGCTTAAATTCCCCAGAAGAGATATTCTTCAATGAGATCATTACACTGCCATATTATAATTAGGACAATTGATTTGAAGCTCAGCTATGTGGCAATGTGATTTGGGGAGAAGGCATCATGTAAAAAGAACTGCAGTTAATGAACCATCCACCTAAATCTCAAAGTGATACTTTTCAGAGAAGTTAGGATCATGCAAGAGAAAACATCCATTGGCTTTTCTACACTCGCTTTCCTTTGCTTCCCAAACCCGCATCTACTGAGACATGTGACATACAGATCTAGTGGAAAAATTGTTTTACAACAACAGTTTCAGATACAGTTTTTGTAAATGTGAAAAATTCCAAGTTTCTGTGTACATCCAATCCTTTGGCACTTCGTCTACTATGAAAAAATATCTGATTTCATCTTGTGTTCCCAGAGATGGGAAGATAAAAGTATTAGTACCTTAAAAAAATTAAAAAGGAAGGTCAGGAAAATACTGAGATTAAAAGAAGTTGGCTACATGTGTCCCATTTTTACAATGATGATTGTAAAAATATTTATAAATGCATAGAAAGCATTGTAGCTGCTTTGTGTTTATTCATTTTGATTGAATTACACTGTTTGATCCAGGGGCCTGGGGACTGGATCATTTCCCACTCATTTCAATGTTATGTACAGTCAGGGCACTGCTCTATTCTCTCTCTTAAATACCTATCTCTGAGGAAACAACCTAGTGTTCTGAGAGTAAAGTGCAATTGCCACCAAAAGTTACGCCCTAAAAATTGAAATAAAAATGGTTTCAGGGTTTCAGAGACTTGAATGATCAAAAATTTTGTAGAATAATTATATCAGGCATGCATTTTTTGTGAAGACTTTGGTACTTCCTAAGGTTCTCCCTGCATTGTCTGGGCATTTAGATATATTTTATTGTAGATTTCTTAGTAAATATGTCTGGTATTTATTGCTTGTTTCAGATTCACTAAGGATGAAAACTGTGTAAGTGTGTTAAAATTGGGGACTTCAGAATCTAATTTCTAAAAATGCAGTCAGGTATCTGACATTTGAAAAATTTTTGGCAGTAATATTTTTTAGGATTTACATAGCTTGTTCAACTGCCTTTTCAGCATAGTGGGAATCCCTGCCTTGGCAAAGACTGAAGGGGAATCACGTATTTCTCTTCTCTTGTTGCCAAAGTACATCTTCACATTAATAAAAGAAACAGTTCCTCTTGCTCAGCTAGTAAGAAAAATCTTAAATAATATTTTGACCCATTTATAGGCTGGCTATATCTCCTAACTACTTTCTTTTTAAGAGATAAATAATTATGAAATATAATAAATGTCTCTTCTAGCTCAGCTCCGCGCTCAGAGGTCTCCAGTCTAAGTTCAGTGATGCTGTGAGTGGAAATATTTGACCTATCAGGAAGCTTGAGCTAAAGTTTAGGTGATGCTGATGCTTGAAATAACGCTGAAGTAGGAATGGACCTACACTTCAAGCTGCCAAAATTCTCAGTCTTTGTGTTCATGTACAGTTCCAGTGTTCTTTGGTACTATGACTTAAGGAGAAGAGTTACAGCTGAACTTTGTTACAGAGGCAGACTATTCCATGTTTGTCTCTTTCTGACAGCTGTGAAATGTTTTTGTTTGTTTTTACTTTGCTTCACTTAAGATAAATGCACAGTCTAATAAGGTGGTTTGTGTCATCAATATAAGTGGTGAATGAGACCTCCACCTCTGTAGAAACAAGTGAGAATTAACGCTGGTAAATTTATTTCAGAATCCTTAATCCTTTGTCATTTGCTTGCTTTTTTTATTGTAGATGTAAAGTGGCTGCTTCTCTCTGTTTAGCTATCAAAACAGGTCCCACACATTTATCATATGAGGATAACAAAACCACACATTCTGGGAGTGAAGTCATGCCCTCTGTGTGAGAGTTAATATTTAGTGTGGCATCAGCCAATTTACAGAATTTATATACAGTATTAGCAGAATTTATTGTAGAATTTATATATGGTAAATAAATATTGCTTCCTGGTTATATGTGACCTTTTCAAGTCTTGCGTAAGTATTCCTTCAGCAAAGTAGTTATATTAATGCTTTCAGGTTTAACCTGTCACATTTCTATTTTGTTGTGCTGTTCTTTTTGATCAGCAGAAGCAAGCTTCTATTTGTACATTGTGTTGAATTGGAATAAATGGGATTTCTATTATAAAACCTAATGTCAGACTGACTCCGTCTAGAAAGTAACAAATTTTAAAGGTCACATAAAATAGGACATTCTCAGCTCTTTTTTTCTGAATATGTTTGTTTAAAAATAGTTTGCTCTGTTTATTAAATCACTGGTGTTTTCCCTTCAGGGCCAACTAAAGCAGAAGCAGATCTTTGCATTTGTCATCAGCTTAAGGTCACAAATACAATTGGACTAAATAATGCTATATACCTTTTCCCATAACTGAATTATCAATGATGAATTATTTATCATAAAATTAAGCACACATATCAGGAGGCAGTTGAGTGTAAAATGTTACCCTGAGGGCATAGCCAGGCATTTCAATCCGTGTGTGTTTACATCTGCTTGTTCAGATGTATTTCCAGTGTAGAGTGTGATAACCTGCAGCTGTCAAAGAAACTGGCTTTGGTAGGAGTTGAATCAGACCCATGGTATCCCAAGTGATATTTATGAAGAA
>JAWWMU010000121.1:59057213-59067582 GCA_035048155.1 Cinnycerthia olivascens
GTAGCCAAGTGCCTGAAAACTGGCTGAAACCTTCTAGCACATATGAAGCAGTAGCCTAAAGAGATTATTTTTTAATATAAGAACACAATGAACAAGTCCACTCTTGTACAGGGGAAAAAAATGTTCTATGGAAGGGAATGAGCCCTACAAATAGGAAATGCATATTAGCAGCTACTGAAGATCATGCTTTTGAATGGCAGGTGAAATTGAACAGATGTTGAACTTAAACAATTTAGGAATATTTTTCCAGAATTCTTTCTAGCTGAAGGTTTTCTTGGCCTTTCTCTCCTTTCTGTCCCCCAGTAATTTAAAACCATTCAGATCCTAACCCAAGGGCAGTAGGTTCTTGTGTTTACGTAACATGAAGTCCTTGCAGTAATAAGGAATCCTCGTTAGTGAGGCAGGATTCCCTTATGGTAGAAAGAGAGATGATCAGTGATTATGTTCTCTCCTTTATTCTGGCTGCTGGTAGCTGAGCTCCAGGCTACAGTCATCAGCACAGCTAACAGAGAGCAGCAGACCCAGACTATTCCTGTGTGGTTCTTTAGCTGAGAGTCAAGGCACACGAACAGTTGGTGTGGGCTGTGAGGCTGACAGATGACAGGCTCATTAAATAGCATGGTTTGCAGTATCAGACAATATCCTGCAATGGCTACATGCCCTACCCAGATTCCCACAGTCAAACACTGGCAGGGCTGGAAATGTGGGTTGCCTATCTTTTTTGAGCTGGAATACCAGTTTTACCTCGTTTGCACCACTATGTGTCAAGAGTAATGCTTGTAGCTGACAACATATTAAGGAGTTAAAGATGAGAAAAATACCAGGTTCTCAGAATAAATGTGACAAGATAAATTGAAAATTTGTTAAAGAGACATTAATAAATATGAGCTATACAATTCTCATTCCTTTCCCATTAATCTGCAACTTAATGTCTTTTATCATTATTTTAACATAGAACCCACTTATGATGTTAGATTGGAAGTTCCTGCAAATAGAGAAAAGTATAGCCTGGTGTCTATGATTGTCTAATATTATTCAGACTCCTCCTGGAAGAAGCCTCAGGGATTTTTTTTTTCTAGACTTTATTTTTACTTATACAGATTAGAGTATTCATTTAGCAAACTGGAGCTGTATCGTGTGATATTCAGACATCCAACTGCACCCTCAGCTAGGGAGTTGGTGCTATTGAATACTGGGTTGAGATAAAAGATTGTAAACAATCTAGCATCTAATTTTTCAAATGATTGAGTGAAAAAGCAAATTAATCCACTATTTTATATAAGAGAGAGAAAGATACCATACAAAGGGGGATATGTGCCATATGAAATGACGCATTCTTTCTGGGGGAATAATATAACTTGTATGTACCATTTTAATAACATTGCATTATAGAATAGAGTTTAATTGAAAGAGCTTATAAAGTGTTTTAGCAAAGTAGCTGTTCTTAAAATGTGCAAGATTTGATTTCAAAATAGTATCTTTAAATGGAAGTTAATTAATTCTGGGATCTTTGTACAGTATTTTTCAAACCTTATTCCTTTATTCTTAAAAAGTATATTTTGCTGAAAGATTGTTTTTAAAAAATGATATTACTTCTTTTTCATATGAAGAAAACCCAATCTCCTTTATAGTTTTTTAGTAGTCAGTCATCGCACTTGCAATTATTCTTCTGTGCGGAAAGAAATTTTAACAAATGAAATATACATATGATGCTTAAAAATTAATTGCGTGTGAATTTTTGGTCAGATGAAACCTCAGTTTGGGTTTTTTTTAAATTTCTTCCTCAATGTAATTTGAATGAAAAGTCAACACTCAGCTGAATGCAAAATGTAAGTGTAGTAGACATTACTGTCAATTGTAAACCAGAATATTATTTTTATATGTTTAAAGTTTAGCTAGAAATTGAAATTTCCTGAATATTTATTAGTTTGTGTAACTCCCTGATTGTTCACTTTCCAAGTCCACTGTGCATCTGAATAATTTTAATATGGCAAAGCTTCTCCCCTTCTGCAATTTGCAAATGTGTGATCATCGTTCAGTTCTATCCCTGTCCATACAGCTCGTGCTATCTCCAGAGCTGAGCATTAGTGCTGCTTGAGAGGGAGGCAGATATTTTTAATAACAAGCACACTTTCCACAAAGCAAAATTATCTGTGAAAACCATTAACTTTTATACACTCCAAGAAGGTTATTTTTCCATTAAAAAAACCACTAAAAAACAAACAAACTGCAACAAAACCTCAAAATAATGTTATTTTACCTTACAACATTTTCCTTTTTTTTTTGGGTAGCTTCAATATTACGCTGTATTTGGCTATGCAGTTGTTGCAAATGCCATCCCTCCTGTTCTATATCACGGGATCCCTGTAGAATCCTCCCTCTTTTCCTCAAAATTTGTCTATCTGGTACCTCCTGCAGAGAAATGAGGGGCTTAAAACTTAATGAATATGCAAATTGTTAAATTGAGTGTTTATATGCTTTGAAACAATTCCCTGGGCCCCTCTTCTCATCCTCCCCCTAGTCCTTCTGAACTACTTCAGAAAGATTTTCTCCCTTTTCTTCACTGGAAAATAAATAAAAATCTGTAATCAGAAAATAAAACCTTGAGCTCAGCAAAGTGAGGGACAAGAGGCAAGTCAAAGCTCCTCAATTCCTTCAGTTTGTTTCAAGGCCTTACAGCACAATAGCACAGAAAAAAAGGACTTTGATATCAATAATTTCTGAGGTGTAAAGCCAGTGAGCTGTCATAGGAATTAAAAACACTAGAAAATTGTTTTTTAATGTTTTAAACTGTGTTTCTAGAAAGAATCTACAACTAAAAAGCTATTCAATTACTACTAAAGTATTTGGGCTGTTCCTTTTATTCAATGCTTGTTTTAAAACCTGTTAAGATCAGCTGGTTTTTTAAATGCTCAGTAACCTGTATCCTGGGTTTAATCAGTATTAAAAAATTCTAAAGGCAGAAATCTTATAATCATTTTTATTATTAGAATGCAGTCCTTTATTCATCAGACCATTCTGTAGTTTGGTGCATTTGTTCAGCTGTTATTCGTTGATGTGAATACTACCTTTCCCATATTTCAACCCAGGGACAGCCTCATTTATTGCCCTTCAATACTGAGCACCCATAAGGTTTTTTTTTCCCATTAGAAATCTTAAATACTTGGCAGAAGGGGATGGAACTAGACAATCTTTAAGGTCTGTTTCAACCCAAACACTCTGTGAGTCTGTAAAAATCCTCATCTGGCATTTGATAATTAAAGATTTCACCAGTGCCTCCCTATAACATTCACTTTCTTCATTTGATAGCCAAATTTACTAAATTTCTTCCTTTAAGGCTAAAATTGTAGAAGTACAGTTGTAAGGGTGAATAATGGAACCGGAAAGTTCAGTTGGATCTATTGGGCCATTTACATGTATCGCTAAAGAAAAAATAATTGACATAATAAATTTTTGAATGAGGTTAATAACCCCTTGGTAATCTCCCTTTGTTTATTAGAGAAAGTCAGGATAACTGGTTTAAATTAGGGAATAAAAGAAAGCTGAACTAAGGTATCCAATTTTTGTTGTCAGTCACAGTTTTCAAGACTAATTAGCAAAGAAAGAGAACAGAACTTAATTTTATAATTCTAAAAGATTCTGTTTCAAGTCCAGTTTTGGTGATAGTCAAGTTTACTGCCTTTAGATTAATTCGAGTTTTTGAACATAGTAGTTGATGAAAATTTACAGTATGAGAATCACTTATGTATTTGGATGTGCAGGATGTTTCTGGGATCCGTCTGTGTAGATATTTGTCACGTAGATCTTACCATGTCACCTACACAAAACTGATTTGCTTTAGGTTATATAGACCTCATTCTTCTCTCACAAGCAAATCTGGTGAAGGACAGCAATTTTCTTTGCTGTCACATGTGCTACTGCCAGTCTACACACCAGTTTGGTTATTTTGGCCGAACTGCAAGTTTTTGAGATACCAAGATGGAGTGAGAGGAAATCGTCTCAACCTTTGCCAGAGGAGTTTCAGGTTGGACTTCAGGAGAAACTTCTTCATAGAAAAGGTGATTAAACATTGGAATTGGCTGGTGCCCATGGGGCTGGTGGAGTTATTGTCACTGTAGATGTTTAAGGATGTGGCACTCAGTGCCATGGTGTGGTAGAAAAACACCATTAGGCTTGTGCTGGTTAAGATGGTATGAAGCTTCAGATGCTAATATTACAGAAAGATCAAAATGTAATGAACTGAGTTTTAAGAAATGAAGTAATAATAATAAGAGGAAATACAGAAACTCAAAATCCAAGGACTCAGGTACTAGTACAAGCTGCTGTTACAAAGTGGGAGATGAAGAGCACAGCAACTGTAAGTGGCAAGGACAAAATGAGAAATCTGAGTGCTTAAGCTGCTCATAAAATGGCTGCAAACAACATTTTCAGTGCATCTTGGTTTTCAAATAGATGGGAAAGACATCACTGTGAACTACAAATTGGTGATACTTCATCTAAAATACTATGTATATGATATAAAATATTCTAGTAATTGAAATTGGATAAAAATTAACTCAAACCAGAATGGATGAAAGAGAAGAGGGCCATTTGTGAACAAAAATGCTGTGGACTGAACAAAAAGCAGAATCAACTACCTGCATGAGGCTGGGAAGAGACACGATTTATTATAAACACTCCAGAGAGATACACCAAGAGACAGAATCTTCTGAAACTTTTAGATAATTTTATACTAACATTAGTTGATTTAAAATGCGTCCCAATATATTTAGACCAAAATTTAAAATAAGGCTCAGAACTATATATAAAACCACCGAGCTTCTTGAAACAGTATGTTTGTTGCTTAGAGAGGCTTAATCTTTATCAAATTCTTCCTCTTACCTTTCTACTTCTTTTGAGTGAGTTAAATCTTCTCCATGTATTAATGCTGCATAGATTCTTCTTTCATACATGGTATGCAAATATTTTCAAACCATTTTAAGAGTACTGTTGGATTTGTTGCATCTAAATTGTGGGACAGAACTTCCTTGGTTCAGCAGAAGGATTTACTCAAATGATCTTTGCTTTCTTTTACATTTGCGATCAGTATATTGGATTTTTAATTTTTTTTCACATTTCATTGAACTTTGTAAAGATGTGGCTTTGACTGGCAGTATATCTCAGTAAAATTTTATTTATAGTTGCTTAGTTTATGGGGAGAAACTTCCTTAGAAGTGAGGCTCTACTGCTGAGGACGAAATTATTCTATGAAGTGCAAAAGGCCTATTGTTCAAGCTGAACTTTCAACTGATGGTACAGAGACTTAGGTTCTTGGAAAAACTAGCCAGTTACGGAAGTTGTTGAGTGTTGACATTTTGGAAAATTCTGACTTTGGCACTTGTGCATGAAAAATATTCAGATAGTTTAGGTGGGACCAGTTCCAGGCACAGGAAGGTAATTAGTTTCATGTTTTTTAATTGATACTATTCATGTCTTTCAAATATTTATATCATTTATTGTATCAAGGAAAGAATGCTGAGCTGTAAAGCCTATTAGGACTCCAAGAAATTCTTCATCTAAAAAGGTGATCTGGTTAGTTACGAAACTTTATGAAAAAAGGATCTGGTAGGCTCAACATTTATACTAAAACATCTTGTGAAAGATCAACATTCAATGTTCTGGTTTACTGGTTTACTGGTTTCATTGGGATTTTTTCTGTACTGTGATTTAACATTATATCAATGTTAAAATACTTTCCCTGCCTCAGTTGCAAATTGTTACGCACAATATGTCCTTCCTCTCCTTTGCCTTTTTCCATACCTATTTTTTTTAAGGATAACTGTACTTTCCTAACCAATTCTATTACAGACCCCATGTAACTGATGTCATACTCTTCACCTTTTGCTGGAGGAGCCCATTAGCAGAATTTTGCTACGTACAAAAAACCCATGAATAAGACTATGTCTGAAACGATAAGATTCTGTTATTACTGGGTGGTGTTTTACATTAAAATATGTGGAATGTAACTTTGAATTTTTGAAATCCACTTAGCTGTTAGCTATTTCAGCAATTTTGAAGCATGTATGGGCATGTTAATTTCATTGATGAATATAAAACAGATAAAAATTACTGAAATTATGGCAGTGTAATATATAAGTCACATTAATATACATATTCATTTTAGGACAAACAATTCAATATTCATTTGAAAAAAACATAGTTGCTGAGTGGTCAGCAATACAGTATTTACTCCTTTCAATGATATTGAAAAGACCAGAAATACATATTTGTAACAATTATGGCACATTCTTTTAGATATGCACACATGGAGTCTCTTATTAATAGTCCTTCCTGGAAAATCAAGCGCTAGCTGCAGGACAAAGGATAGAAAGGCAATTAGACATTAAAAAGCAGGGGGTTAGCAAAGTCTTTTGTGTTTGAATGTAGTCTGATGCTTCTCATATGATACATAAAAAGCCATAAGTAAAAGAAAAAAAAAATGGAATTCAGTTTGAGGGGACTTACTGTGGCTCTGAAAGTTTTTTTACACAAATGTAATAAATACCAGAGGTGTTTTTATGAATGTGGGATTAAGACATCTGTTTTCTGAATAAAGCAAAGCAAATAAGGAAAAAGGCAAAAAAAAAAGTAGCAAAAATTCCACCCCAAAACAGAACACCAAGCAAACCAAAATTTTAAGTCTAAAGGGGAAAAGATAAAGTGTGCAGTGTAATGAGAAGAGTTATTAGAAAGAAATTATTTTTCTCACATATAAAAATGCAGGTTCAAATGTGAGTGGCTCTGGATTGGTTACAGCCATTTTCAATATGATTAAAAGATCATTTTAAAACAAAATTTAACTTTAGTGACAATTTTATCCACTTCAGATCTAAAATTATACTTAGAAAAATCAAGAAGCTACTGTATTATCATACTTTCTTAAGGGATTCAAAAAACCAATGAAGATTTTAAAATCTTTTTTACATCTTTTATCTTCTCCAGAAAATATTTCAGTTCTCTTAAGCTATTTGCATTTTTGTACTGTCTAAAAAAAGCTCAGCAATAAAGCCCAGTATAATTGCATAAAAGTGAAAAATACTTTTAATTCTAACCATTATTGGTATCTGTGGCATCCAAAAATAAAATACTATTCAAAATTAACTTAGACAAATTCCTGATTTATTACATAAAATTAACGAAACTGTATTTATGTTGCTGTCTTTGTATTTTCATTTCAGCACTGCACTTTTTTTGCAACTTGCATATGACACACCACAGTGGCAACTAATCTGGAATACCTACAGTGGAATAATCTGGAATACCCACAGTAGCCAGTAATATGTAGCAGGCTGACAGTATGAACTTGCTTTTCTGAGGAATTAAAAAAGTAATTATATCTTATGCTGAGTTAATGAAAGATATCAGCTGCTGAACAAGAGGGCAAGTTAAAAGTTTAGAGGTAATGCTACATGTGAACAGAACATCAAGAAGGGAGTAGTAGAACAGTGAATGATACAGAAAATGAGCCAAAATCACACAGTGAGAAATACTAGGAAAAGATTGATTAATGAGCTAGTGACAGTCTACTACCCACTCACAGGCTCAGATATTTAGATATGGAAAAGGACCTTGATTTTATGTTAGATGGTTAAACTGGGAATTGTGGAAGACTTCTTCACAGATTTTTAAAGAAAAGGATGCTAATATTCAGCTGTGCCTATTATTCTATATATTACTAATTTGAAAACACTTTGAGACACGCCAGTGATAAGCAATACATTCCTACTAGTTTGTTTTTTTTTCTTTTTCCCTAAAATTCTTATGTGTAAGCATAAATCTTGTTAAAGAAAAGAGCTTGCTGGTGCAGGAGAAAGCCCCCATTCAAATAACAGAGCTAATGAAAGGCAGCAGTGGAAATTGCTGCTCAAGCAATTTCCTTGTAGCTTGAATTTTCTCTATTTCAAGGTCATTCTGGCATAATTCTTTGCAGCTTGCTTGCAATATACATCAGAACGAATGTATTTCTTTTATTAGCAAGGATTATTCGTTATTAGTGTCACTTAAGCACATTTATGTGTGAATAAGATTGTGTAGAGGGAGCAGCCTCTGTCCTAGGGGCCATAGTGATGTTTGATTCTAACCCACAATGTATGGATAAATTTCTTCGTATCAGAACAGAAACTAATGACAAGCATGCAAATTTAAATCACATATCTAAAGGATGTGGGTGAAGAGTTGTTACTGCAAAGGGGTAAAATGACTGTGATTAGTTAAATCACTAACATATTCATCATACATTGTTAAATAGTCCCGTGCAAAATAACTTGCCTCGTATTTTTGGACTGCATGTTGTACACATGGCCTCAGCTAATCTTTTGCCACTTTGCAAAGCAAAAGCTGATTTCAATTCCAGAAGACAGAGCAGTCTTCAATTTTGTAAGTTAAAGGATATGTACTGCAATTCACAAAGAGGGCTTAATTGTTCTACAGATGTGCCAATCCCAATTAGGACTTCATTGGCTTTTCCATTGAAAGGAGTTTAAATTCCCTAATTAAGCATGAAATAACTAATAAAAAATAAATTAAGACTGTTTACATATGTGAATTAAGTTTTTGCCAAGTTTTATCTCACCTTTCAGCCTGAAATGGGATTTATCCTTCTCTGCCTCAGTGTCTTACCCTTTTCAACTGAGACAAGGATGGGAGCTCTGAGGGGCAAAAATCTTAATCTGGTGGCTTTGTCCATTTGCACTTTAGACAACTTGTCAATTTTGTGGGTCTCAGATTATCATGCAGTTTAGTACAATACAACTATGAATATGTTGACTCAGGACTTTTTTTCTGAAAATTATGCTGTCCAAAAAGGCTTCTGAAAAAGGGAAGCAAAACCAAAAAAAAAAAAACCAAAAAAATTCCCCAAAAACCCACCCAGAATATAGGACAGAGGACTTTTAAAAACAAAGCAACCAAAGATACAGGGTAAATGAAGTGAGCTCTTCTAAGTTTCCTGGATTTTGAGTGTCTTTCTCTTCCCTTAGCTTATATTTCCTGATCCCACGCCTATTTTTCTAGTTTACCTCTCTCTTCTCTTCATCTCCTCTGAGGAATGTTTTCCATTTCATAATCTCCACAGGTTTTAACTTCATAACCATACACAACATTGATATGCTGCTTAGTAATACAGCATAGCCAGTTTCTAAAATTTCACACCTTCAGCTCTCCCCAAATGCAGTGCTACAGACTAAACACTATACAGCATTCCTGTCTATTGCATGAGCTAAAAATTGTTTTGGTGTATTTTTGCAGCTCCTGTGCAGTTGGGAATTTAGGAAATGTGTGAGAAGTATAAGGGTTTGGCTTCTAAAACTTATATATGCATGTGGATATTAGCATTACTCTTAAAGGTAGTTTCTGTCATTTATAGATATGCTGTCATATGAGTAATATTACATTAATTAATATTTGTGTGAGGGTTTTCTGATATGTGAAAAAAAATGTTATCTTTGTAAAATATGTAAAATTTAAGTGGACACATGAATGAATTTTTATTTTGTAGCTGCTTTTAGATAGCAAAAATTTGGAGCTTTTTTCTGATCTTCCTTTTTTTTTCTCTCCTGACAGTACAAACAAGTGGAACAGTACATGTCTTTCCACAAGTTACCTGCTGAAATGCGCCAGAAGATCCATGATTACTATGAGCATCGCTACCAAGGCAAGATTTTTGATGAAGAAAATATTTTGAATGAGCTCAATGATCCTCTCAGGGAGGTAAGATTAAAGTATTTGAATGGCTCTTCATGCTATGAAAAAATTTCTTTTCTTTGTTATTTCTGTGTTGAAATGCTCTTTTCATTCTATAATATTTCATCTTCTTTACCACAGTCAATGAATGACTAGGATAACTAAATTTATACTCGGTTGACACAAAGAAATAAGCAGATCTAAACTCTATTCAGGATCAGTCTGTCAATTACTGACACACAAGGATGTCAAATGGTAAAGTCCTGTCAAAGAGTAAGACCATACCCTTATTGTTAACTTAAACTCCTGGTTTTCTGCCACTTTTTAAAACAGAGAGTGGCTGGACGAAAATTATTTTTGGTTAAATTATTTTTCTACTCTCCCTACTTGCTAGCCACACATCTATACAGATAAAACCACTGAACGTCACCACAAAGAGAAAGTTGCTTTGTTTCATTTTGTGAAGTAGCATTGTTGGTAATGGAGATCATTACTTGAGATGAGGAAGCTGTATACAAGCCATTCAAAAAAAATCTCTTTTTATTGGAACTGTAGTCTGTATTTCAGTTTTAGGGGCTATGCTGTGTTATGTGGTGTGGTATGTGGAAGCAGTTGGAATTTTCTTTGCTAGTGTGGGATGAGGGCAGTG
>JAWWMU010000121.1:59095128-59107413 GCA_035048155.1 Cinnycerthia olivascens
TCCATGAAGATTTTTTTCCTACTGTTTACTCAGCTCTGCTCTTGTGACTATGCTTAATGAAATGCATAAATCAGACCTGCGTATTTTAGAAGTCTATTCATCTGTATTTCTCTTTTAGCATTCTCTTTTCAGTATGAAATACTGCACCAAGAGCTACATCTCTGTAGTTTACAGAATTCCGATAATTATGTAGGAAGATGAAAAACTAATAATGAAAAAAAAAAAAGCTGGTAGTATAGAAATGTCCATAGTGGCATAAAAAAAAAAGCACAAAGACAAGAAAACAAAGGTAAATCTCCTTATGTAGCATTTTATCACTGTTTTGCAAACCAGACCTCATACAGCATATATAAAACTAAAATAAAGACAATGAGCGTATTAGTAATTAATTCAGGTGGATGCAAATGCATAAAGAAAATCTGCTGACACATTATCAACTGATTATTTTCACCCTTGAAATATTTTACAAATATATATGTTGTCAAAATTTGAAAGAAAAATAAAACATTGAACAGAAAATGTTATATAAAAATACAAAACAACTGAAATTTACACCTAGAAATCAGTAATAATGACCTAATATAAATTCTGGCTGCTTTTCTATACTGCTCCCACATAGCAAGAATAGTATAATTGAGTTAGTCTGTTTAGACAAGTATATACTTTATTTTGTGAATGTTACAAGATTCTACACAAGCTTTGGTACAAGCAAACCGTAAGCTTTGTAAAACCACCTTATCAGTCACAAGACAGCTCATCTACATTTTATAATGTATTTAATTAGTGCTTATGGGTTTTCGATGAGACAAAGTAAATACAAAGTTCAACCAAAACAGATGGAGCTACAACAGGATTTGTAAAATGGGTTACTTCACTGCTGGCAGCCTAGATCTCATTTCAGAGAAAGAATCAAAGGAGAACAGAGAAAGAAAAGGAAAGCTGAAAAGGTCACATAGAGTATCTGAAAAGCACACTTAATCCAGAAACTTTTTTTGCATGTTTTTCCTCAATGCTTCTGTGGTTTTGAATTAATATGATACCCCACCTACTCTTTGAGCTAAGGTAGAGAAACTGCCTGCAAGAGTGTATATTTTAGGATATAACCTTGGTCTTTCTGCATGTTTTGTGTATCAGGGAAGTAATGGAGAAGGTAGGTAGTCCTGTGACTGCTACACCCATACACTGTTGTAGGCTTTGCTTCATTAGTGCTCGTACCATAGAATCATAGAATCATAGAATTATAGAATCACTGAATGGTTTGGGTTAGAAGGGACATTAAAGTTCATCTAGTTCCAACCTGCCTGTCATGGGACATCTTCTACTAGACCAGGTAGTTCAGAGCCCCATCCAGCCAGTCTTAAACACTTTCAAGGATGCTTCCATAGCTTCTCTTGGAAACCTCACTAGTGCCTCACCACCCTCAGAGTAAACAATTTTTTCCTAAAATCTAACATAAACCTACTCTCTTTTTCCTGTCACTACATGCCCTTGGAAGTAGTTTCCATCTTTCTTCTAGGCTCCCTTCAGGTATTGGAAAGACACAATTAAGTAACCTTCTTGTCTTCAGGCTGAATATTCCCTGTTCTCTCAGCTCTGCCTCATAGGAAAGGAGCTCCATCTCTTTAAACATCTTTGTGTTCCTCCTCTGGACTTGTTCCAGCAGGTCCCTGTGCCTCCTGTGCTAGGCCCCAGCTCTGGGTGCTCCAGGTGGGTCTCAGCAGAGCAGAGCAGAGGGGCAGAATCCCCTCCCTGCCCTGCTGCCCACGGGGCTCTGGATGCAGCCCAGGACACGTTTGGCTTTCTGGGCTGGGAGTGCCATGGCTGGGCCATGTCCAGCCTCTCACCCCCAGCACCCCCAGGTCCTTTGGGCAGGGCTGCTCTGGGGCTGTTCATGCCCAGCCTGTGCTGATACTGGGGGCTGTTCCTACCCAGGTGCAGCACCAGCACTTGGCCTTGTTAAACCTCATCAGATTCCCAAGGACCAGTTCATGAACTTGTCCAGGTCCCTCTGGATGGCATGCCTTCCTTCAGCAGTCTCAACAGCACTGCTCAGTTTGGATTCATCAGCAAATTTGAGGGTGCACTCAGTTCTTTCATTTATTTCAATAATGATGACACTACACAAGACTGGTCCCAGTATGGACCCCTGAGGGACACCACTTGTCACTGACATCCACCAGGACTCTCAGCCATTAAAAAGTACCCTCTGGATACGATCATATAACCAATTCTTTATCCAAGGAATTATGATCTCCTTCTAGCTGCCTCTGTGGGGTTACTTATGTGAATGAAGGTCAGGAGAGAACAAATGGGTTATGTGGACTATGTTAACACATAGGACAGAACTGTAGGGAAGAGTGTGGGGAGCAAAATAGATGGCAAGAGAGAGAGGGCTCTGTGGATAGGAGTCAGATTGTGCAAATGGGAGACAGAGCAGCTGACAGTGCAGGGGAACATCATGGGCATGAGATTGATGGGAAAGGGAGGAAAGCACAACAACCTCCAGAAGCTGGAAAAGAGGTGCTTACACCTATCCCTCTTGGATAGCGAGTTGGAAAGCCTGACTGAAGATGTGTTTGCAGTTAAGCTGAAGTGAAAACTTGAGATCAACACACTTGAATTCAGCTTCCTGGCATGGAGAATAACAATCAGGAGGCAGGTGAGAAACGTAGGCAATTGTATTTTGAGGCTGGTGTGATTATGAAGTGCTTTAACTTTTTTTGTCATCTTGTCCCTGGTCTCAAGCATCTACAGTTTACAATACTGAAAATACAGAGTGGATAGTGACAGCTCCCCCATTTTTTCTTTCTCAGTCTCAGTGCATATTTGTCTTTCTCTTTAATATCTTGGTAGTTCAAACTCATTTATGATATAATACCAGTAATAAATGTTAGGAAGGCAATTGCCAGGTTTCAATCCTATTGAACCTTTTCCTCTCAGGACCAGGTGACTGGATTAGAAATTGCTCTTCTTGTGACAGGAGGAATTACTGAATGGATTGCTTATTAATTCTTCACTATATATACAAAATCAGCAAAATGCAAATATTTTGACATCTTTAGAGATGCAACACAAGAATATGAGTCTTTTGCTTATAGAAGAGATTAGTTCATCAGTTACTGGGACTTTGCAGAGCAGAATTATTAACTTATATAATGAGCCTGATACTAATCTAATTTACCTATACCAATACATACTGATAGAGACTGATGCACTACCATTACTGTGTGAATATTCTGATTTATACTGTGGTAAATTGTTTCAGAATCACTCCATATAATATTATATAAGTTGGTAATTCAAAATCTCTGATAATTAGTAAAACATGCAGTAATGTAATAAACTAAAGAGATATTTGCTTTAATAAAATTAATCCTTTCCAATTATCTCCTTTCTCTTGCTCAAATGCGTGGGTCTTAGGGTTACTTCAGTCATCACAGTAAGATCAGACCCTGCAGCTTCTCCTTCCCTTTTGGAAAGGCCTTTTGCTCCCTGATACCTTGTGACCCTCCACTTCTCTGCACACCCCTCACCCCAGACTCAGTCAGATGGTGTTCCCATACACTCAGCTACAGACAGCCAGCTCCTACTTGGAGAACAGAGTGGAAAAGCAGCTTTCAACTATTGATAACTTACCTGAGATTGCTACCCCTGCAAACATAAAAGTTTTAAGCTGTCTTAAAGCTAGTGTGGAGGACTTTGATGAGCAGGAGTGGTTTCATGCGCCTCTCCAGCTGCCAGCCCTGTGGAATCAGAGGAGTGACTCAGGACAGGTAGTCCTGGCTCAGATAAGCCCTTGCTGAGCCTCCGTGAACTGGTGTGTTAGATTGGGGCTGACATTCCTACAGAGGGGAGAGGAAGGGAATAAAACCAGCACTGCCCAACCAGTGAGGCTCAGCACAGCTTACTCAAAGGAGGATTTCTGGGCACATGTTCAGGACTCTGCTGTTACTTCATTTGCTTTCTCACTGGTGGATGGAGGCCTGATTGTTCACTGTGGCCTCATCCTGCTCTTTTCTGTAGTCACTGGCAAAATTCCTCTCAACCACAAAGGACACAAGATAAGACTGGTCTCCCTGCTATCTTTTCCTTTCTCCATCTGTTTTCCCACCTGTGTTTACACAGGCTTTCCTTCATGCAGCAGCCCAGACGTATGTTCTGGGAAAATTAACCCCTTTTTTTCTGTTTTTAACAGATACATGTTAGAGCTGAAGGAATGCCAGTATTGCTAGAGAAATCCAAAATTAATGTTTAGGAAGGGCAGATATATTTTTATTAATTAGGTCTGGGGGCTGCATGGAGGTTTTGTTAGTTGAAGGAGTTTCCTAATTCCAGTAGATGAGTCTGCATTAATTCATGCTGCCCAATTTTTGATGTATCCATTGCAGATCCCACTCCCCATTGTTTTTTCCCCCACTGAAAATCCCAATGGTATCATACCACTTGAAGTTAGTAGATAAATCAGTTTTTAGACTAACTAAAACTCCTACTGCTAATTTCATTTTTTCTATCAACTCCCAGGTATGTTGAACATGAAAAAATGAATAAGATTAAAAAAAAATAAATTATTATATGTATATATGAGAGTTACTGTGTGTGAATATGAAACTGTATTGGCCTATCTCCTGCATTGTAAAAAGAGACAAATGTATGTTTTATTTTACTTACTCAAAGGCAGATATCACTATCTGTGCTTCATGTCATCATTCATCTAGCAAATCTATCTAGAAACCAGATTCTAATTGCCATCTTCCCAGACAATGTCCTAGAGACATATTATAGCATCGTTTTTCTTTTTTTTTTGGTTTATTTTTTGTAGCATGTAGTTCATGGGATACTTTAAATTTTAAATGTTTTATTTTGCTTAAATTATTGAATGCAGTTTTAACATTTACCCTTCTGCTCTTGAAATTCTAATAAACTCTATCTTGCATTTACTTCAGCTTGTAGAAGGCCAATTAGACAACTTCTTTGACCTACCTATTATTTATGGAGCTTTTCCCCCTTTCGGAACAGTAACTGTCAGTATATTTTAGACCAGTGCAGTGGAAAATAATACCATGGGAAATGTTGAGTCACTTTAGATTAAATTTTGCCACTTATTTTTTTTTGGTTACACTCTAGGTGCTTTCTTTTGATAGAATACTTTAAAAAATTTGCAGTATAATACTGATTATAAATAGAAAAAAAATCTGTTGAAGTGCTTTACATATGGACACTATGATATTAAATGATATGATACATAATTATACATTCTGCAAAAATACTACATATTCCTTATTCAAGGTAGTGGTGGATTAAGTCTTTCAATATTCATACTATAATCCAGATAGTTAATTATAAGTAGCCCCACTGAGGTGTGATTATTCGTAGTCTTAATGGCAGGGACATAATTAAATGCTGTAAGGAAGCAGGATCTCCACATCTCCATGCCAACTCGTTTATAAAACATTTTTCAGCTGAACAGTATAGAACATTTTTCTAAAAATATTGTCTTGCAAGAGGGCTTAAAAATTAAATGTCTTCTTGGCACAGACTAATCTGCTGTTTTGAGGCTACATAATATGCAATAGTCCTCATAATATTGCAAAATTTCTTGTTGACAAGAAATTGTTGTGTTGTTCTTTTGACATCCTATTTTATATGAAAAATAATAATCAATCAGAAGGACTTCTTGCTATTCAAACTCAGTATTTTTTTTTTTAGAAGTGCAAGAGAATTTTTAGGAAGATAAAATGAAAATAATTTTTATGCTAAAAGGTAGAAGTTGATTTGGGTTAAGGAGTTTTATTAGTTAACAAACATAAATATAAATTTAACAGTATTCATCATCATAACACAAGTAATAAGTCTTGCAATCTAAAAGCATAAATAAATTATAATTGTAGTTCTACTAATTCATTAACAGTATAGATTTTTAATTTAAACTTTTTATAGCTAGACACAAGAAAAATACCACATACCATGCCTTGGAAATCAAATGTGGTCAACACAGATAAAGCAGAAGAAGATTTTCCAAGCACCTTCAATTTCACACAGTAGAATTTTAACTAAATATTTGAGTTTAGATTAAATATTTAATCTAAATATTTAATTCAGAACTGACAGTCTCTGATAATTTTTTTAATAATTTAATGAAAAGAAGTACAATATTTTTATAGCCAACTTTAATTGAAGTTGAATAGTTTAATTTGTAACTGTTATTGTTTGCCAAACTCAAGATTACAAGAGCATACCACTGAATACATAAGGAACTAAGCAGCTTTTTTCCAATAAAAAAGCAATGCAAGAAGCATCCATCTGAATAAAAGTAGGAGTAAATGAATTACATGAAATCACTTTTGGCCTTTGACAAAGTGAGTATGAAAACTGAATCTGTACTTAGGCATATTATCTTAGAGTCTAAGCTTAATAATTTTTTTTTTAAGGCATATGAAATTATTATCAGTAAATTTGGTAGTTGTGAGCATTTACAAGATAATAAATAGACTATCTTAATCACTCTTTGTAGAAAAAACACTATAAATTTGAATAAAAACATGGTTACTCTCATAAACAGCATTAAAGATAAAATAGACACTTTTATTTCTATTTTATAAAATTATGCTAAGTTCTCTTCTGTCTTACATAGCTTTCTTAGAAGAATTTGATGGAACACAGGAAAACAGACAGGATGTAGGAAAGGTTCACAAGTCTAGATGTGGCACTCAATGCCAAGGTCTGGCTGACAGAGTGGTGTTCAGTTAAAGGTCAGACTCAATGACCTCAGAGGTCTTTTCCAGCCTCAATGATTCTGTGTTTCTGTGACTGGCTTTTGTCTGCTCTAGACAAGAAAACTTGGCCACAGCTATTTTCAGTACCTGGAAAAAAGCAAGGAGAGCTCAAGATGAAAAATAAAAAGTCCCTGCTCAGATAACTTGCCACTTTTTATTAAGATAAGAAGCTGGTTTCTCCTAGCTAAGCAGCATAAAAGACATATTTGGAGCTAGGTAAAGAAAGGAACATAGGGTTGTTGGCAAATCCTAAATAAATATTAAATGTTTTTAAAATAACTATTTGTCTATAAATTCTATAAAGTTTGAGTCAAATAAATGTAGGCAGTTCTTTTCAAATATTTTTTAATAATTTTATTTTCAATAATTTTTTTCCAAATAAATTTTTGCCATTTTTTGCTATCGTTACATTAAATCAAATAAAATACCATAAATTAAACAATGAACCTGCAGAGAGCTCAGGTGTCAGTCTTCAGAGACAGAAATTTCAAATTACTACAAACAGGCAGTAAAAATGTCAGCTAAACTAACCTATGTGGTTTTTGTTTGGGGGGTTTCTTTCTTATTTGTTTGGTTGGATTTTTTAATAGAATGACTAATAAGGGCAACAGCTATAACAAATTACAAATAGATATATTTAAAATAGGTTCAGGTAAATAGTTTTAAAAATTATAAAAGACTGGAGAGGGAATATTACAGAAGTTGTTTTTAATTCTAATCAGCCACTTTCAGTCCGTCTCCAAAGCAGTAACTACTTAGTTATGTATCCAGGCTGCTTTATGAACCATCTCTCCAACTGATGATCCCAGATATCTGAAAGCAACTCAACAGACAATTGTTGCTGTCATACCTTTAGTGAAGAGGTCATGCATGTAGTATCTCCTAACTCAAACTAACTTGTCTGCAATTCCATATTTAGTGTAACATGGTGGCAAAACCTGCAGGTTTTGCATAGCTACCATTTGGACAGTCCAGATTACAAATCTGGCTGTAAAAGGCAGGAATTATCTCCATTTTCCTTTCTCCCTAAGTTCTCTCCCTTGCTGCAGAAATGTTCCTCTTGAGCTTGACTATGTTTTAGGATTTCTTAAATGCAGGACTAAATTTTTTAGAACATAGATTACTGAAATTCATGTAATCGCACCAAACTACATTAAGTAATTGTAAGACCTGGTGGTAGTTATTTTAGTAACTATAAAAAAAGCAGCATATGTCTGGGTTTATCATGGTGTACACTAGCTATAACATACTGAAAAATAAAAAGAGGAAAAAATACAGATAAATGCATTTCATGTTTTCCAGTGTTTAATAAAGCAAAAGGAAACAGAAGTGCAGATGCTTATGTTAAAGTAAAATGTTATCATATGGAACAGCTTCTCCCTGTTTTCTGTATTCAGGATGCTTAAGTCAACATGGAACTGAAAAGTCACTCAGTTTCTGAAAGAATGGGATTCCCAGAAGATAACAGATTTTTTATTTTTTCTTAATTGCTTGAAATTTATATAGTCCTTTCCTAAAGGGAAAAATAACCCAACTGCACTCATACTGTGTGTTGTAAAGCTGGGAACAGAGTGCCCCGTGCTGAATGTCCCTTGCTGTGACTGGCACACCAACAAAGTGCCCATTAGGTAGTTTCTGCTCAATGGACAACTTCAGCTGCTCGAAAGAAATAAAGAACTGTTGATCTTTGTAGCATGCCAAGGAGTTGCTGTTATGAAGAGCTGCTAGAAAATAAGAATAGCCTAAACATGGTGGTTCTGGGAAGCTTACTGTAGAGTCTTACAAGGTGGAAGGAAGGATGGAAAGATAAAAGGTGGATGGAAAGAGCACTTGGACATTTAACTTTTGATATGGTAGTTTAATAACACATTGATCTCTATAAAATAAACAATATTCTAATCCACTATCCCGTTCTCAAAAACCATTCCCAAGTCTATTAGACTGACTGACCCAAGCTTTTGAATTGCTTTGATTTTCCTTCTTTCTTCTGCTGCTGGAAGTAATCAGCCTGAATAGCTGACATGCACAGCAACCTATATGCCCACGACAAGAACAAGTTTCCAGTTGAGGAACTGAAGCAGTAGTCAGCTGTCCTCGGCTGGACGGACATCTCACTACATCCTGTAATGTTTAATCTAACAGATGATGGGAAATCACACAGCTTTGGAAGGGGACAGAAATGCACAAAAACTACTAGCTGTTTTTGACTGCTTTTAATGTAGACACTATATCGCTAAAATGCTGTTGAATTAATTAATTCATTACTATCCAAATTTAATTTCTGCACCTAGTTAAATAAACTTGTGTCCTTGCAAGACAAAGATGCACATATAATATTTCAACGTATGAATTTTCTGTTTATACAATGTAAGGTCCTAACCTAAGAAATATGGCCCATGGAGACAGGACTGGTTTGATGTCCTTTAGTGAACTTGCTCACTACTGGACTCTTACCTGTATCAACACAGTTTACAGAGTTGATGGGCACATTTTGTCTGCAAGACAACTTTATGTTGATTTTCAAATTTCTACAGATTTTACTCTCTAGTCAAATGCTAATTTGATATATGAGGTTGAGTAATTACATCTGGAATATAGTTTATATGTAAAATGGACAGATGAATGGACAAGTATACACTCTCACATAAACTGCACTGCTTCTCAGAGT
The DNA here is from genome assembly GCA_035048155.1 of Cinnycerthia olivascens. Taxonomy (NCBI): domain Eukaryota; kingdom Metazoa; phylum Chordata; class Aves; order Passeriformes; family Certhiidae; genus Cinnycerthia; species Cinnycerthia olivascens. The sequence continues at coordinate 59,104,570 of JAWWMU010000121.1, forward strand.
AAAAAATAAATTTTCCTATAGAAAAATCTTCCGTATAAAATGGAAACCAGAAATTATTGCTAGGATGGCCAGTAGATACATACCCACCCAGCAAAGACTAAAGAAGAGATCAATGTCATATATGCTATTAGCAATTAATCTCTTCCACATCCATAAACAGCACTTATTTTCTCAAAGAAAAAAGTGTTTAGGCATCATGTAGCAACAGGGGAGGGGAAATATTATCACCTACAGTAGCATATCAGTACAGTCCATAAGAACAATGAACCTAGTCTCAGCTGGGATCAAAACTTGATCCTTACAAAATGTCTATTAATCCTATTCTTTAAAATTCATCCTGTGGGCTGTGTCACTCACCTTACCCCATTTGGATTTTCCTGAGGTCAGCCTTCCTTATTGCTGTCTTTCAGATATGTAGAATTTCCTATGGAGAGTGTTCTTTCACATTAATGCAACAGTAAAATACAACCTATGCATTCCCTGTTTTATGAGAAACTGATATGGGCAAGCTCCATTAGAAATTCACACTGTTCCAAAAATTGAACCTGATCCAGCTTTTGCTGAAATCCTGCCATAGAATCATAGAACCACTTAGATAGAAAAGACATTCAGATCATTGAGTCTGATTGTTAACCCAGCACTGATAACTCCATCACTCAGCCACATCCCACATACGTGTGCTAGTGATACACTGGTGATCGGTTTTAATTATAAAAACTTTCAGAACAAGGTTAGCTTTAAACTTTTATCATTTCACATTTTAGTTAGAGTCTTCACAGCAGAAAGTACATTGTATTTCAACCCATTTCCATATTCTTTTAAGGGCTGTATTTTTCTGTGGGAAATACCTGATCCTAGCAGACCACGAATTGTGATTTTCAGAAATGCATTAATTACAATTGCGTTAAATATGGATTGTAAGAACAAATGAATGTTTTTAGCATCACTCAGTGCTTTCAGTAATTTTTCATTAGGGCACTGATGGACATTTGTTTCATAATGTTCTAGGTAACAGTTGTCCACAGAGATTAAATAATTAAAGTAAAATTTGCTTTCAGAATTGAATTACAGGTTCATTGTAGCCTGATACATAATTTTTAATTGAAATTGAAGACATTCTTTTGTTTGGAAAGGAAAGATAGTGGTATTTGACACACTGAAAGTGTCAGCATGAAGGCAATGCACCATGCCAAATGCACATGGTAATATTAGTGAGTAATACGCTGCCGACACACTTTATTTTTATGCTAATAGAGAACCTTGTTTATCCAAGCTGTTTAAAAATAGTCTGTTGCCTTTTATGTTTCACTACACACTCCTATGCTATTATTGTATTTCCTAGTCTATTTAAATCAATCGAATATCAAGGAGAGTGTAATTGTTAAGGGCACCTGTTGTACTTGATGCCACTAAGGCTTATTTTAAATATGTCATGGCTATTTTCATTATTTTCATGAAAAAAAAACCACTTTGGTTAATTTAAATGGACACAAGTGTTTAATGGGAACATATCTCAATATTCTGTGTTCTTCCTCTCTGATCTAGGTTTCATATATTGTTTCTTTCATATATATTAGGAAGTTTTCATATATTATTTCTTATTATCTTGAGAGTCTGTCCAAACAAATAGCTTATAGATTAACACACAGAATTAGCAAACACTTTAGTCTTATGAACAGACTACAAATGATGCTATCAATACTTATAACAAGGCAACATAGATGATGTGTCAGTGACTATAATACAGTCCTAAGCAGTCAAGAAACACCACTGGAAATACAGTATGGGTATTCATTCACATGTAATTCATATGCATGGGTATTCATTCACAGTAATTTTTCTGTAAGAAAACTGCAGTTCATCTTCTGAATGAGACCATTCAACTGGAGTTGAGAACACATAGCTGTCATTGCTTACTGATCAGGCAGGCTCCACAGCAGCACTCCCTGACCAGTTTCTGAGCACTGGGACATTTGTTGTATCTTTTCTGATTCATTGTTTATTATATTATCTAACTAGTAGGATCACAGATATTAAAAGCCTTCCAGATATATATTCTTCAGCTAGAAGTTGTGGGTTGACAGAGTCTGCTCGTCATAGTTTTCATTGATTTTTTTCCCTTCACCTTACCTGACAGAAAATAATAGAAGATGAAAGAAGAAGAAAAAACAGTAATTCTATTTGTTGCAGTAATATCCATGAGTTCTATGGTCTCACTGTCCAGTGATAAAACCTAACATTGCCTCCTATGATTTCTTCCCATCTTTCTTGTTTAAGTAATCTACAATACAGTGGTCAAGATTATTGATTATGAAAACTGTACTTTCTCCGATTTTTTTTCTGCACTTTTCAGAATGATGTGGATTTAGGAGATGCTTTTTTTTGTGGGGGGGGGGTCGGGCATTTGATGCTTTTTAAACTCAAGTATTTGTTGAAAGTACCAGAAGACACCTATTTACGTGTCTTGTATTGTTTGCAGCAATTGAAGAAACAGAAAATCAAGAGGTGATCATTAGCCACACAATAGCCACTTTCCAGATAGTTTTTCTCTAATTTCAACTATGTATTGTAAACTTTATTCCTTCTGAGACCTAAAGAATATCGTAGGAAATGGAACAGGTATTGACTGCATTTAACTGCTCCTTTTGAGCAAAATGTCCTTCTCTTGTAACTAAAATGCAGTGGATTTTCAATCTAACAAGAAGAGGTCAGGCTAAGCTGGAAGTCAGGAAAGGAAAGGACTTATGTTATACCTGGCTGGTTCTTTACAGTAAACTGTCATTATTTAATGGGCTTCAAGTTTTGTGAGGGACTTTATGTCAATTCCCTTACCAGTGTTCTCTT
>JAWWMU010000121.1:59116676-59128395 GCA_035048155.1 Cinnycerthia olivascens
ACAGATAATGGTGCTCTTGGCAGAAATGTTGAATGCCATGGAAGGATTCTAGAGTATGGTTTTGACGTCTCCTTTGTTTTCTCCAGAAGCAAGAAGTTGTTCATCAGATCCACCAGACATAAAAGAATACAGATGGTGCAGTTCAAGGCTGTTGTTTTTGTTCATGACTGTTTTGCAGGACAAAAGGATATGGACACAATTTAGAGCTGCTAATGAAAACCTTGACTGAATTAATGCACACAGAGAAATTTTAGAGCATATGCTAATCTTAGTACATAACATCAGAAAACAAGCTTTTAGACCATGAAAAAAATCATTTGTTCACCACCACATACATGGCTTAAGGTGGTGTGTGTCCTTAAACACTGTGTAATCTGCTTGTGGGTCATATCAAAGATAACTTCTGAGCCAGAAAGTGAGAAACTGCATCTTCAGGCTTTTAATCACTCATTTTGTTTGTATACATTTAAATGTACCAGAATAACAAATGCACAACAACAACAACAAAAGGACATTACAAATTCCTAAGGTTTTGATCCTTTACAAATAAGCATTCCAACTGGTTTTCTGTTTTCTGTAAGAGCTGCATTAATCATAATGAAAGTATCTCACGTATGTCATCTCCTGCGTTTGGTGTTTGAGAAGATGAATTCTCTTTATCTGTTGTTTTCTTGCTCAGGTCTATGGCAGTGAAGTGTTCTGTGAGAGGAGTCATGTTTTTAACTGGTCTTCTGTCATTGTTTTAACAACTTACTAAGAAAAAGAAAGTTAGCATTGTTAATAAGTGGCAAAAACTGACATATCTAGGATAAACTTCCATAGTGTAGGCAGTGTTATTACAGCAGACAGCACTGAGCACAGAGCACCATATGTCATGGTCCTGGTTACACTGGCTATTTCAAGTCCATGATTTTTAATGAGGTTATGTATTGTTTATTGCTGCACTCTGCTTGGGTCACTTTTTCCCCTCTTTTCCTGTCCCTAATACTCCTGTGCAAGACAGACATGCAAATATCTGGAACATACACGAAATGTTCTGTCTTCTATAACAGATTTTTCATAATTTCAAGCGTAATAAGAGAAAAAATTCATTGCATCAAGTGGAATGATTGTTCTCTAGATTTTTTCTTCCTTTTTTTCTCATGTGTTTGGAGAAGGTTCTCAGTAGTAATGTGAAATACTGATGTAATTGCCCAAGCACGATGAAAAGAGCAAAAGTGACAATAACAATGAGTAGATGAAAGGCAAAGAGAATTGCCAGAGGCAGAAAATAAAATATTTCCTTGAAATAAAGCGTTTGTGTTGAGATTCCCTGAAGGACCTGAAAGGGATAGGGGAGAAAAGATGACAACATGTCATGTCCTATTTAAGGCTGCCAAGCGGCTCTGTCATGAGGGTAGCGATAAAGCAGGAGGAGCAGGAGAAATCAATCTCTCTTGTTTCTGTCACAAATACTGGAGTACTTTTAGGTAATTTATTTTGTTTCTTTTGAGTACTGAAAGTTGATAGATCCACTTTGCTGGTTGCTTCTGTTGATATCAGGGATAGGCCTGCTAGAAGAAGGGTGTAAGAGTCAAGAACATCACAAAACTGGTGGGTATTCTGGGCATTTTATGTCACTTATATCATGAATCCTTGTAGCACCTTTTCTATATAGAAAAATGCTTGCTTGCTTGTTTGTTTGTTTGAATAGTATTGAAATCTATCTCTAACAATTACTTTTGTAATTATTGGAAAATGTGCACAAGATTTGTTAACACTGCTAATTAAACTTCAGCATAGGCTGAAACAAATTTAGTGTGAATCAGTTCAAATAACTGGAATGAAAACCCTCCAAAAATACTTCTGATCAGGGCTTGGTGGAGGCTGGGACATAGCATAAGTAGCATATGAGATTTCAAATGAAATTTTTTCCAAAGATTTATTGTAACTTAGATCCTATACATCACCCCCTTTTTCTTTCCTTTTTTTTTTTTTTTTGCACATCCTGTAAGTCATTTGTTGAGAGTGAAGCCAGAAGATCACTGTACTGATGGTGAAAATCAACAAATCATGACTGTACCCTAAAAAACTGTGATAAAACTGTCTTTGGCAGCCAGAGACTATACTCAGGAAAGGCTACTCTTTTGCTTCATAACATATCTTGTGAATATTAAAGAGAGCCATTCATTATTTTGAAATCCATTAAGAAGAAAATAACTAGAATATTATTGAATTCTACCTATTTGTCATTAGGGGAAAGCAAGCTCATTACAGATAATAATATCAAATCTAGGATAAATAAATATATTCCCAGTGAGTATGCCTAGCACCCTATAACAAATTAGTTTTGGGAGGAAAAGAACCATTTTAACCATTAACATCTAAGAACACTCATGCAAACTACATTTTGTGATGCTACATCTTATCTCAATAGGTCTCATGTAAATTAGTTGAAATTTTATTGGTACTAGCACCTTGAATATATGGCCTTACAGCAAAATGATGGAAAGCTATTGAGTAATGTATAAATATGTAACTAAAGCATATTGAATAGAGCGATATTGCAACAGTTATCTATGTATATCTAAATCTTGTGCATGAACTTTAATGCAGATAGCAGTACAACCCAACCTTCTACACTTGGAATCCAAAGACTGCACCTTGGATATTAAGTTGTTTACAGCCATGTCTAGTCTCCAGTCATTGCTAAGTGCATGCAATACCATCAGTGGCTGATGGGATGTTTTTTCAGCCACCAGAAGAATGTTGTACTCAAAACTATTCCTTTTAAACTTTCAGTGCAGGGAAATTTAGCCAAAAGTATTTCCTAATCTTAAACTGTTAAACAATTATAAAAATGTTAAATATAACACTTCAGATATTTTATTTTGGAATTTTTTTTCAGCAAGTTGATCCCTCATTTTGATCACATATTAGATTTATACCATATACTAAGATTAAGGTTACGTCACGAGGGATAAGTTTTGATTATTACCTTAATTTCTTCTGGTTTATGTTGACATTAGAAAACAGTGTTGTAGTACAAGAAAGAAACCCTAACGAAATAGAACTGAACTGAGGAATTCCTTTAAGGGCTGGAGTAAAGAAATCTCACATTGTACAAAGCACTATGAACAAATTCTTCAGCTCTCTTTCCCAAGTCTCATGGCAGTACCAACTTTGGTGCATCTCTTCTACTCAGAGTTATTAATTTAGCAGTTCATTCACTAGCCTTTTTTTTCAGTTTTCCCTAGTCCAGCTTGAATGTTTACTCTTTTTTTTTTTCAGAGCAAACACAGGCCATTTACCACCATTCCCCGTGTTTTTAGGCAGTTCAGATGATATGCACAAGCATTTGCATGGGTTGTGGGATGGGTGCACAGTCCAGGTGGCAAGTAACTAGCAGCATCCCTCCGCAAGCACTGTTCAGGCCAATATAGTGTCATATATAACATATAACTGTGATGGTGGGACAAAGTACACTTTCTGCAAATTTCCCAGCATCCCACAGTTGCCAGGGGACAGGACGGGCAAGCAGTTAATATGACAAGAGGGGAAAGGCATTCAATGGGTCCTCAACAGGCTGGACAAATGGGCTGACATCTCATGAAGGTCAACAAAGCAAGTGCAAAGTCTTGCAACTGGTGTGGAATCAGGCTATTCAGCATTACAGTCTAAGGGATGTTCGTGTAGTAAACAATTTTGCAGAAGAGCTGAGGACATCAGGGGCCTATGGATGACAAATTGAGCTTGAGCCAAGGTTGTGCTCTGGCAGTAAAGGCAACACTTGGCATGCTCGGCTGCATTAGCAAGGTAGCAGCCAGCAGGCTGAGGGAAGTGATCTTTTTCCTCTATGTGGCACTTGTGGGACTAAACAAGGAGTATTGTGTCCTGTTTGGGACTCCCCAATGCAGGAAAACCATTGAACAACGGAGCAAGTCCAGCAAAGGATACGCAAGATATCAAGGATGGACAAGGAGAAGTTGAACCAGCTGAGCTTGTTTAGCCTAAAGATGAAGTTGGTGGGCCTTGGGGAGGCCTTATTTCTGTCTGTGAATACCTGATCTGGCTCCAGATGTGCTGGAACCAGATTCTTCTTGCTGATGCAAGCAGTAAGTTGAAAAGTGATAACCTAAGTTGAAACAGATGAAGTTCCAAATAGATGTAAAGGAAAAATGTTTTTTACTAGTAGGGCACACAATTACTGGCAAACAAGCTGAGCAAGGCTGTTGCATCACCATCCTTGTGGGTGTACAAGACTAAGCTGAACACTGCCCCAATGAACTAATGAAACCTGTCTTGAGCAGGGTGTTGTACTGGATAGACTCCAGAGATCACTTCCAACTTTAATTTTTCTGTGATTTTGTGATTGTAATGTCACCACTTGTGCCCACCACTCCTACCCTCTCAGCACCAGCCAGTTTGTCTGAACAAGCTTGCATCCTTATGTCACAAAGTCAAAGCTACTGCTGCTTTTTTGTTGAAATGGAGACTTTTTCTGGCTTGGACATTGTAGAGCAACCCTTGTACAAGATTCTTGAGGAGAAGTGGACTTCACTGGAATAACTCCTCAAGTTAAAAGCAAGAGAGAAGAGAAGGACACAGAGTAGTAGGGGAAAAGCAGTGAAACGTCCCACGTACTACAGTGTCCTTCCTGCTGGAAAATTCTGAAGTAAAACTGCCAATTTTTCCTCAGGCAGCGTTATTTCTGCATGCACTCAAGCCTCTTCTGTTCACTCAGCTGACAAGTATTTTTACTATCTCTCACACTTAACACTGGTGCCAGCAGGCTGGGCTGCACTCCCTTCTGTCTCCTGCTGTAAACCAGAACAAAAACTGTCAGCAAACTTGTAGTTATGCAGCCAAAACTCAGTCTTTGTTTGTGGCAGAGGTGGAACAGGTAATACTAAACCTGATAAGAGCATCTTGCTTATGCTTCTGTTTAAGTGGATATATATATAATCCACATATGTGGATTATAGCCCAGCATCCTCATCTGCAATACAGAAACCAGGGTATGTTTGTTTTGTATGTATTGTCTCTACACACAAGCTGAACATAGCCTTGCACATTCACTCTGTTTTGAAAGAAATTAAATACTCTATTCAACTACAAATCAAACTGATTTTGTGTGTGTGCAGTGATTTTTATAGACCAATAATACTGAAAAAGAATTGAAGTAGGAAGGAGAACTCGTAAAAACTGGTGTGTGAGGAACAGCTGTTCATGTGCTTCTTCCAGATGTGCTTGGATTGTGTGACAGCCATTGCCATTCAATAAGTGGTTTCAATTATGATTATTAGGATTCAAAAAGATGTTTATCAACTTTATTGCATTTTTGAGGTTAAAAGGTGCTTTCTGGTTGAAATCTGAGCAGTAGAGAGGCCTCTCTGGCTTTGTTGGCTGAGTGACATTCTAAAGGTTTCTACAAACCAAAGTTGCCTATTGAGATTATTTTATTATTTCAGGTGATATACTCCAGGCAGTTTGAAAAATTCCCTTCTGGTTGTCAGACTCTACATCTAGAAGTAAAATCAGAGTCCCAGAGAGGAGTTGCTTTTCAGTGCAGTTGAAGACTGCTCTTAATAGTACCTTATTTAATTTGGATTTTTAATGTTAGCATGAAGTAGTGGTGTACTGCATATTGCTGCAAGTTAATTATTGTTATTATTTATCTCAAAGTTGGATTAGGTTCTCTATGTGTGTCAAATGAAGTTTTATTAATTTTCAGGTACATGCCACAAAATTCAAACCTGTGTGCTCAGTCAGTTACTGAGCAGAAAACCATGGTAACCAAATTACCATTCTAACTCTGCTCATCAGTTAATCTAATAGCCAGGTGAGGTGCTCCACTATCATTCAGAGTCAGCTCTGAATTATTATGCTCTAGGTAAAGGTTTTTGCAAATAGCTGGTATTACAAGAAGCTTCAACCTTCCTTTTGGCTTACCTATCATACTCAGAAATATGTGTTCAAATAAATCATCTTCCTGAGGATAATGCCTAAGCCAAAAGGAACACAGTAGAATATTCTTATCCCAAAGGAAGCCTTCTGGCCATATTTCTGGAAGAGTAAAAAAACAAGTTGTGCTTTGAACAAATGTGATTTACAGCCTTTGAGACACATAAGATGCAGAGCCTTGAAGAGCTCAGTTTTTGTGGTCACTTTTGCAAGAATGATGTTTGTTCCCAGTTTGTTATATCTTGGATTGTGTTGAACCTCTATTTGTCATACACCATAAAAAATTGTAAATTCCTGCATTGTGCTCTGCAGCCCCACATAGACATTTCTTATATCATAGAACATACAGTGGTAGGCTTCTGTTATTCCTTGCAACAAAATATTTAAGGAAATCTGAAAGCTCAAATAGCAATATATGCATCTGCCACTGCCACTCCCTTATTTAAATTTTTTTCCACGCTTTCTTGGTCTCCCATCCTTGCATTCATTTCTGTCTCCTTTATAAAAGTGTCCTCTTTTATTAACTTTAATAGCTTCATTTTTTGTAAATCTATGCTTTTTTTAATTGACTTCTCTTAACAGTTAATGGTAATTTACTTTATGCTAGCCTTACATCTAAAAGGTGTAAAGAAAATTTGCAAGCCCTTTTAATTAAGTAAAGTGAAAAGTCAATCTGGCAATTTTGTTTATTACCATACAGTTTACTAATGCTACTTAGCCTTAAATACATTGCCAAATGACTGATGCTGAAACAGAGACATCTTAATAGCTCTGCTGGCCTGTGTGGAGATGAGCAGTGTCTATACCCAAATTCCAGAAAAAAGCCCAATTGCATTAACTGATGATGTATAGGAAGCAATTTTTCCTGTGATGTGAGAGCTATCTTGCAACTTTTGCTTCTCTAGTTTCTGTCATGTACAATGGGATGAAAGAAAGTCCTATGGAACATACTGAAGTAAGGACTAAGACTGTTGACTGAAATGTAAATGCGGTTTCCCAGATAAGGGCTCTAAATGGGAAAGGTACAGTTTCAATCTATACAGTCTGCAAAGCACTCATCCAATGAATAAAATGAGCAACTCTGCTAACAGTAGAGTTTTGCTGATCAATGTTTTTGTCCAGGAGGGATCCTGCAGCTCAGGGACTCTGTGTATCTTTATTGGAGCTTTGTCAGCAGAACACTGGAGTGCAAGCTCAAGAAACAAGTTGTTATAGGCAACTTTAGTGACTTCATTAGAATTCACAGAGTCAACCATTTCAACAAACTTTTCCTGAGCTAATCTGTGATCTGAAGATGTGCTTAGTCTGTTTCCAAAACAAGTCAACCTTTATTTTCCTTGGGCCTGGAAGTCTTTGTTTTAAGAATCATATACTGCATTGTAAAGAAAGAAAAATAATTATATAAACCAATCTTACAGTGTTTATAATAGTGGCTGTGTTCATTCTAGGTGAAATAGAAGTCAGGCCATATTAATTACGTATCAGGCACAGTTCATATCGATGACAGAATAATTCTTTGTTGAACAGGCAGTGTCAGCAAAGACCTATTAGTGCAATGGAAACTAAGAAGTTGGGGGTGATTAGCTCAGAAAAGTTAGCTGTCCTTTCTCTTAATTGCACTCTCTGAATTACAGATAGATTATACCTTCAAAGATTTTTGTGACTTTATTTAAGTGTTATAGGAACAAGTATGGGCATGGCTTATAGTGATATGACAGACAGCGCTTAGATTTGAAGTTTCTGAAATTGAAAAGACCTGAGCTTAAATAAACATATTTTCAGTTCTTAGTAATATTTTTTATCCTCAAAATAGTAACATAGGAACAAAGTTGTTTAAGATCTCTGTATGAATAAAACACACATCTTCTGATATCATTTCCAATTTCCCTTACCCAAGAAAACTCAAGGAAGTGGCACTAATTTTTGTTTGTTCATACCAGAGCTACTCCTTTTTCACAGCACTTGTGACTGATGCTTTAGGGAGCTTACAATAATGCCAAAATCATGCTCTGTGATTCCTGCCAAACATTTCCTTATGTTAAATCGCAGTTTTGGAGACAGGCACACAACTGGACACACTGAAGTTCCTGTGACAACAGCCAGCATTCATTAAAGGGTGTCCCCTTTCATGTGGGCTCAAATCCCCGTGCTTACTCTGTTTGGGCAGAGTCCTGGCACTGCCGAGCCTCCTGGCCAGTGGTGTGTCTGCATTCATGATTCAATGGGATTGGATGGGTCCCCTGTCTGAGTTGGAACCCAACCCATCACAATCATACCCGGGGATTTGTTTACTTCTGTTCTCTGTTGAGATAGGCTGGTTGAGTTGGGGTCTGTTATGGCCAATTGTCTGTGCAGCTACAGACCATATGTAGCTGTCACAACATTGAGAAAATATTTAACTAGGTAATTACCCTAAAATTAATCAGGATTCTTTTCAGCAATGTAGAATCAGCTGTCTTAAAATAAGTTGTTCTTTAAATGTGTTGTAAAGTATAGGGCGTACTTTACTCAGCCCTAGAAATTAAAGATACTTACGTTTTTGAGTTACTTTTTTTTAAACACTAAGGAGTTGAAAGTTATCTTCCTTACCCATCAGATTTATTTGCTCCTGAATCTCTTTGCTGCTTAGCAAATTCTTTCCTTAAGTCATCCTATTGAAAGAACATTGTACAACATCACATACTGGTGATTAATAAAAAACAACTCCATCATACAATTGTTCTTTCTATATAGCTGGTATTTTGCTAACATCCTCTTTCGTGTTACGGATAACGTTTTTTCCTAATTAGTCAATCTTGGCTAGTCAACATAACAAAGATATAAGCAATTTCTGAACAGTTGTTGGAATAACCTGAGAAACAAGGAAATGTCTTTATCCTGAATTTAGACAAGGAACAGAGAAACAGGACTAGAAATCATTGTCAGAGTCAAGAGTCAAACAAGCTTTGCTTTTAAGGGGGTCCAAATTTCACTCTGCTTCAGACAGACAGTATAGTGTCAGTCTCTCTAACCCATATTTGCAGCTAGTACTGCCAGTGTCTCCAAACTGTATCTTCACACATGTTCTTTGGACTCAGGCTGTTCTTCAAATCAGAGCAAGTCCAAGTCATGTAGGTCCTGAATATTTTACTGTCTGTTGCAGTAGTGGTATATGAAGGCCCAGAGATAAGAATAAAGTTGGAGTCTTTAACAAAGAAGGAATTCCTTCTTTGGAATAGTAACTTTTCTCCTTTGGAAGGAGAAAAGTAACAGCTTTATAAGACACTTGAATTTTAAGTCACTACAAGGGAAAATAACTTACTGCATGTGCAAATAATTTCCAGTGCCTATTATAACTTGTCTGCTTAAATGCAGAAAGAATTGTCTTCATGGATGTGGCTGTACACACCTACTAAATTGATGTTCAGGTACCTGGACAGATTACATAAGAAAACTCAAGAGTTTGATATCAGCTGGGCACAGCTCATGCCCTGTATTTCATGGTGTGTGAATTGACAGATACGAGTAGCCAGCCACAGATCACCCAACACAGCCGAAATGCAGAGCAGATTTTCATCATTACCCTCCTAACACCAGGCAGCACAAACACTTGGGGCACAGGCTCCTTCAGGCTCAGGTTATCCTAATGGGCAGAGACACAGAGGGACACAGGCTCTGTCAGGCTCAGTTCATCCTCACAGACAGTGGGAGGGCTGTGCTGCCTGCCCCAGTGTAAGGAAGGGCTTTGCCACACACACTTTATCACAAGGCTGTGCTTTCATGTTCTCTCTCCCCCAGCAGGAGGCTCGAGCATGTCTATGAGAGTGTCTGCACAGAAATTCTGCTGCTCAGAACAGGCACGGCGTGAGCATTAGGCACAATAAGCAGAGTTTTCCCACACTTATATTTCTAGTATTCCCTGCTGCAAAGTGACTTTGAGTGAAATTCACTCCTCAACAAATCTTCTGGTTCTAAACCTTTCATCTCAACATGTAATGTTGGTGTAATGCTTAGTGGATGTATCTTTAAATGTTCTCACAGAATATGTGCGCCGACTAGAACAGTAAAACAAGCCTCCTCAGGCACACTCAAAACTTAGACACTAGAATCCAGTCAAAATCAGCTCTAAAGGAAAAAGAAGTTCAAAACTTCTTTTGAAGGAGACAGTATTTTCTTTTCTTTGACATTACTTTGACTGCTTGAACACCAAGATCCATTTTCAGAGATTCCTTGCTAACCAAATAATGTATCAATCTTTAAAATTAAGGTCTTGCAACATAAAAGGAAAGCATATAAGCAAAGCATACAGAAAAGCCTCCTTGCCTTTCAGCTGCTTGTGTCACTTCACACCAGCGCTCTGTTGTGCCACTTGTCTGCTGTGTGCCTCTGCCATGGTGTTAGGTTATCTACTGAGAGTGCAGACAAAATACTCCCTCATAGGTTTAAACCAATATGTCAAAAATATCAACAGCATCCAGGCATATGTTGCTTCACTTCCAAGTGACCATGTCTAGGTTTTGCAGTTCCTATTTTAGGTCGCAGGAATTTTAGGTACAAAGTAAGGTAAAATGGAGTATTTCAACAAGAGAGAAAATAGTTGCTCAGAAAGTGGTTACATAATTACTTTAAAAACCTTCCAATAACTGACAAACTTCTATTCTGCGTCAAAACCTTTTCCTATCTCTAATCTTCCTAGAGAATTAGTGCCAACAGAATATACCTTGATTTTATATCTAAATGGATCCATTTTTGATTCAAACAATCTGAGACAATGTAAAGCACATGGTTAATGGAAGTTCTTATAAAAATTTTATGCAAACAGCAATGCTCAGTGGTGTTTGCTACAGTCATCTTATTATTGTACGGTGTTACATTCTCACTAATTTACTGTGACTCTTCTGCTATTTCATAGTTTTCATAGCATCCCTAAAACTAGAATAATGAACATATCAGCATGTCAGCTTCACTAAAAGAAAAATGAAGTAAATCTATCCAAGCTGAAAATATGTTCAGGTTTTAAGGTAAATAAGAAAAGGAGCAGAGTTTCACTGTTATTTAGCTGTAATACATGATTTTTGAAAGCTAAAATTTGTCACTGTCAGTCTTCTTTGAATGCAACAAAAGGAAAGCCTGACAGACTGACACCCACTCATTCCCTGGTGGCACTGCAATCAATGCAAGCATGGGTGGAAGGACAAAAGGCATCTTGTTTTTCACTCTGCCACCTGATTCCTTCACTGGGGGCAGCAGCCTGTCCCTAGCATGGTGCATCCTAACAATCTTTGCAGTGGGCTATTTTGCAGTACTCCAGAGTGTTAGTATTATTTGATTAATTACACTCTGGTTGTGGGATGCAAAAGGTAGGTAATATTTTTATACTCTCTTGCCATCAATATTCAAGCAATTTCTACTTTTGCACTAATTTTATTAAATGTGAATTGTTACAGTGACAGAAAATTCAACATTCTTGATAGATGACACAGAACTCCTTAATTGCTTACTGTAACAAATCTGCAGCTGATAAAGTCGTAAGTATCCCATTTTAAATTAAAATAATTTTAACAGTCTAAGGAAACATTTGTGAAAAGTAAAAATGGCTTTTAAAGATATTCAGGACATTAATTTGATTTGTATTTGCTTTTCAATGAGGTAAATTTGATCTTTATTACCGCTGGGGATTTTAATAGAAACCTAGTTTTCAGTGCTGTTACACAGACATTTGTATACATTATGAAACAATTAGATTTTGTAAAACATGACTTATTAATTTCACATTCTTTCCTTGATTTTTTTTTCG
>JAWWMU010000121.1:59230257-59245727 GCA_035048155.1 Cinnycerthia olivascens
TGTCTTTTATTTTCTATGGTCTTTTTTCTACTTTTTCATCTATAACTGCACAAAGAGCTCACTGAAGAATAATAGCAAAGAAGCTCACTGAATTTCCCAAAATTTCTACTCTTCTTTTCCGCAAATAAATAAACCACAGAACTCCTGAGAATCTGCATAGTTTTTAAAACAACAACAGCTAGCCCAGTCAGTTTTGTTACAAAGGAAAATATCACTGATCTGAGAGATGGATTTTTTTCCAATACCAGATTATCCAATACCATGTCACTATCAGCAAGGTAACTGGGAGTTCAAATTCTAAAAATGCACTAGAATTTACTTCTCAGCAATGCACTTCAAAAGAATTTGTTTATAATGAGCTCCATAGTAGTCTGGAGATGAAAGATGATGACTTATTAAAAGAGATTGTTTATCTGAACATTACCACAAACAAGTATTTGATGGAAGTGTCAGCTCAGTATTCAGGGATTTACTTTCTTCTCTGGCATGCCAGGGAAACAGAAGACTATCTACAGATTTTGAAGCTTTGACAACATGTTGGCTGCTTAGCAGTCTATTGGAAAGTTGGAGATAGAGATAAAAGCTTGTTTTTAGAATTCATGGCTAGCAATGTATAGAGAGAATCTCTTTGAAATGGCAGCCACTTCTAACACACACATTTCAGAGAGAATGATTTCTCTGCTTTTCCACCTATCTGTTGGAGTCAATGTTGGAATGAGAAAGCTTTATGCAAACACTAGTCAGTCATAATTTGATGAAACAATCCTTGCTATTTCACTCTGAAAATTTTCCCTTTTTATTATAATAGAGATAAATTTCTATGAGTCTTATATGAAAGAGTGTTTGAAAAAATATTTACTGTTGATGTCTTTACTCAACCCTTTAACTTAATATAGCAAGATTTTACTAAAAGCTCAGAAAAAAATAGCATGTCTGCTTCATATGAAATCTACACAAATGAAAGAGTTTTTTTATTTTTAGTTCTACTGCTTACAGATGAAAATCTACTTCCTGGAGATCAACTTTGCCTTACTGCCAATATCCAAAATAAAAGATTCTGGGGCCATGGATAATTTGAATCAGTTATGAGCATTTGTAGAGAGTATCTCCATCCTTACACTACACTGGCTTTGGCAAGTGTGTGGCACAGGAATTTCACTAAAGTGTAGAAGGAAGTATTTGCCCCATGTACAAGAAATCAGCCATATGTAGCCAGAACCTGCCTCTGTAGCTCCCAGTCTCTCTTGATGAGGCAGAACTACACCAAGGAAAGATAAAAACACAAGCCTGTCTGGTACAGGAGGCCAAACACATGAAAAAGGTACCTATGTCTCCACTGGAAAATATCTAGGGATCCCACCAGGGGAAAGGCTGCACACGATGGTTGTGGAAGTGCAGGATCCAACAGCTGCATTTTCACCCTGCAGTCACAGAACAGGGAAAATCAAGTCTGGAAAGGTGCTCAGCAGTCATCTCACCTGTGCTGTGCCCAGAGGCAGAAGTGATTGTGCACAGGTTTCTCCCACTTCTCACACACTTTATTACTCTTAGGCGTGGTGGTACTTTAATAATTGGTGCTTCTTCATTGTTAGAGCTTTCTCCTCTGTGTTTGTATGAAAATATATACAGCGAGGATTGCCACATTCCAGAACTGAAACATTTTTGTGAAACCTTATTGCTTTTTAGAAAGATTTAATATATTAAGCAAGGTGGATGAAGACTGAGGTATCTTATGAGTTCTCTCAAAGGGAAGATTATTTTTCTCACATGAATGCCGAAATAGTGCTCTTATACCTTTATGTAAATTAGCTGAGTGAAATTGGGTTATAGAAAGATTATTCCTTATGCGGAGCAAATATTACCTTTCTCTGTGTGTTCCATGGAATTATTTTATTCAGTGAGGTACATAGAAAAAACCCCTCTTTTTTAAAAGTTAAATAAAAATGTGGGAACTATACTTAATTCTTCTCACTGTCTCTTTTTTATGGGGCAGAAAATTACATGCATATGAAATTAAATGCAAAAATCTCATGCAGATATAAAACATCATTAAAGAAGTTTTTCAAACTCCCTGAACTATCTGTCTTGCTGACTACACTGAGGAAGAACTACCCCAAGGAAGGATAAGACTGTTAGGTAAAGGAGGTCAAACACTTGGAAAGGTGTTACTTACTCTCATTCAAAGTTTAATTAACTAATTTTTATTAATTTATTTTTTGCGCTCTGGACTTTTTGCACTCTTTCTCCTGTGGCTAATTTATCCCTGAGAAACTGCACATTTTTGTCATGGGGAAAAGATGTCTTGGGGGAATTTAGTATAACAAACAACAATTTAAAAAAGAGCAGAAAGGAGGCAAGAAGAGTACTCTGCAACCCATAGGGAAAGTGTCACAGAGAAGAGGGATGAGAAAACATGTTGATATCTAAGGTGGTCCTGATGGTCAGATGATGCCTCACAAAAACTAGATCCTGTTTACTCACTAGTAAACCAGTTGATCTTGGGATGTCACTCTGGTTGCAATCAATTGCAATTATTGGAGTACTAGGATAAGTGCAGTAGTGAATCCTGATCACTCACCCCAGTCCTTCCAGTCTGATTTACCAATAGGTATGAAAGTCAGTAGCTCTAATTTATTCTGGAAAAAGCCTCAAAAAATCTCTTAATGTTGAAATATATGGAGTTAATTGGATTATTTCTGTGAAATACTATCATAATCCAAAATGTCCTCTGAAGAATGATTTTGAAATAGAACCCACTTCATAACTGGCATCACTCTAGCAAGCTATTACTCTTGCACACTGATAGAGCAGGAAGATTTTAAACTCAACTTCCCCTTCTGTGAGATTGTCTCTGTAGATGTGATTGAAATCTTAACTAGGATTTAAAATTTCCTACCCTTATGTTCTTAGATGGACAGATTATCCTTTGATTGCTAACGCTTGTGATCAGACAACACTCATCTAGTTTTTCATTCACTATAGAAAATAAATGAAAATTTCTCCCGAGCCTCTAGCCCTTTACCCTTTCCCCTCTTTCTCAGGACTTACCATGTTAGTGACAGAATTGGAAGCATGAGATCATGCTGATTAATTACCACCCAGAAATATGTGGAAAAAGAAGTGTTCAATATCAATGTTCAATTACAGCTTTAGAGCTGAAGCTCCTCTTACCAGAATCTGAAAGGACTCAAGGCAGAAATCCAGGCATTATCAAAGTTTATGGAAAAGTTTTACTGAGGTTAATGCTACTCACAAAGAAGGTAAAGAAAATTTTCTCCTGGTGCCTCAGAAAACAATTTGCTGTTTGTGAAGAATTCTGGAGTAATTTGAAAAGCTTTATCAAAAATAAAATTTTACTCAAATTTCCAAGCAGTTTGAAACAGTGCATTAAAACAGAAAATTCTTTTAAACTGTCATGACTGAGGCCTTCTGCTCTTCCAAAAGAGCAATTGTATTAGGTCACATTGAAGCCATCCATAATCCAGTAACCAGCTTCCAGCTTCCCAGACCATCTTTTTGTGGTCACTTCTGAGTCTAGAGACCTCTACTTCTTATAATTTCAAAAATGTTCTTGTCTGCTTGCCACATATGACTACCCCTCTGTAACTTGTTCATCCATATTGTTCCTCTCTATATCTTTTCCTCTTCCCTGACATTTTTCTAAGTTAACAAGATGAGAATTGTACACTTTGTCGAAGGTACAGACATACCATGGAATTATACACCAGTAAAATTAGATTTTCTGGTTTTTTACCTTGTCATTTATTATATTTTTGAGTGTTGCAGGCCAGTTAAGTCTTATTGGATAATGAGTTCATGCAGTTTCTTTTGTTTGTTAAGGTGCTATTAAGATATTTTCCTTTAATGAAATATTTTGCATTCATGTACACGGAATTTCCACTGTCACCTAATCATTCAGTCAGTCAGTCAAAAATGAGAACTTATTTACAGACTGTAAGAAAAATAAGTAGGAAAACAGGTATGCTAAAAAATATTAAGTTTATCCTCACAGCAAACCACAAGTTTGAAGGCTCTGCATAGCAAGTGGTGTAGTAATTTTTGCCTCCTGGGAAAATGTCATCATTTGGATTAAATGTAATTTTTCATAATCCAGATAAGCAGTGTAATATGCTACACTGACATGTTGTAGGGTATTTGCTTAGAGAAGAATTGCTCTAGTTCCTCCACTGGCATGTGATAGAACCTTCATTCCCTGGGCTCCATCTCAAACTTGCTGTCTTTTTCTTCTTTGAGGCATTATCTAGGACAAAAGCATGGCCACATATGGGCTCCAAATGAGATAAAATCACACAGCAAACCCACCATCACCATCAACAATAAAACCCAGGGAAATTCATCTCTAGTCCCAGGAAGGCTGTACCAGCTGTGAAGAGCTCAGCTGTGACAGGCCCCAGTGAAGATGGCTTTGCACAGCACCTGTAAGCATTTAGGGAAGCCTCTGCCGTGCCAGCTGGAGCTTCACACACCAGTGGTAGCTGGAGCAGACCCTGGAGAATACCATGTGTCACTGTGCAGTGACAACAAGGCTGGCGTCACTGAATAATTGCAGAGACCCATCTTCTGGGAAGCATGTTGAGAAAACATCATCTGCATGCATAGAAACACAGAAAATAACCATGCTTTTTTCAAGTGAGGAAGTCCTTGCACTGCTTCCAGGACGCCTTATCCAAGTGCTTACTTTTAATACAAGCCATGTCTAAATTATTAAGACAAACAATGGATCTAAAAAGCAATAAATACATACGCTGGTTTCTTATGTATTTGCACCCATACAAAGAAGAGTGAGGAAAACTTGGCTCTGCACACATGCAAGTGTTAAAATACGATGTCCACTACTACTGGCTGGCTGCAGGCTCTACAAACTAAGCCTCAATTGCAACTAACATAACCAAGAGATTTGTAGCCAAAACACATAACATGTAATGGCAGAAAATTTACACCTCCATGATCTTCATGTAAATCAGAAGCATATACTAATATCAATAAAAAATATTGCAAATGTACACATTGGAAACATGAAATGCAACAGACTTGAAAGGAAGAGTAATTTGCTTACTGACTACAGGAAAACATCCAAGTTGCTTAATATTGCCACAGGGCTTGCAAATCAACCTTAGTTCTGCAGCCTTGCAGAACAGCATTTCAATATTGTTGAGCTTACTGATCTGTGGAGCTGCAGAAGTTTAAACTGAGGGAATGCAGAACTGTAGTTTTTGTGGCTAATTATCAAGAAATGGTATAGAAATTATCAAGAAACTACCATTAATTGCAGACATACTCACACCGATAGCAAAAAGTAAGTAGCATTATTCAAGAGAAGAAGGTGCAAACTCAAAAGAAACCCTGGGATGAAACATCCCAACTTACCGAGACTTCAATAACTGCATTCATTTATTGCAGAGAACGTTTTTAAAGGTCCATATGAGTTTGTTTCATACCCTTTCCAAATACGTTCTTTATTGGGAGAGAAATGTTAACACTGGCTAATGGAGGAAAGTAATATAGATATGCAAATGTACAACATCATATTCTCTAAATGGTTCTGTCAAAGGATTTCTGACTAACACAGTAATTTCATAAAAAATCACCCACACAATAGCTCAAAAATTTTCTAATCCCTGCCCCAATCAGACATAGTCTCAACCAAGATTCTCACATACCCTGAGCAGCACAAACTAGGCTACTGTTGCAGCAAAGTGAAAATCAGTTTAAGAATTGAGAAATATCTTCTCTTTAGCCTTAAGTTGAAGGATCTTGGAGAAAACCTCAACTCAGTCCAGGGCAGGTTCTCTTCATTGCAAATTCAGGACCCAAAGCTGCCACCCAGAGCGCCCAGGTGGAGCAGAGCAGGCAGAGCTTGCCTCTGACATTTCAATTTGCAGTGCAGCAGGTGGAGTGAATCCAGGCCATCCCTGATCCTTGTTGGACTCATTCTATGCAAAGCCTCACTGGGAATGACCAGGGATCTAACACATGGGGTTCAGACACTGTTCAGATCCTCCAGGTTACAGTTAAGCAGCGCAGTAGGAGGGGTTCTGGTGGATACTATGTCACTGTGTACACAAATACCTATTGTAAAGGGGGGGTTCAAAGAGAGATACATTTTAAGAATAACATGATTAACTAGGTACCTAGGAAAGTCTTGCAATTTTTCTTCTGGTAACAACAAGAAAGGATATGAATACTTTTTAAAAATCTCCCTCTAAAACTTGTATACAAATTATTCAGTCCTTTGTGTTTGTTGTGCACCATGGAAAATGCAAAAAACATTCTGGTTACATCAAAAATATTTTCAGGAGACATCAGGAAATCAGAAAAATCAGGAATAAATTGAGAAAATAGATCCTAAAAGGATCACTATTGGATTTATAGGTCCACAGAATGGCTTTCCTTTCCAGCCTGGGGTAGATTGCAGGAAGCATGAAGTCACCAACCACACGATCAAGTGAAGACACAGACTATGGAGTATAAACCGTGGTTTCTTCCAATACTCAGGTTTTCACCAATCATTTGGATTTGGGGTCTGGATTTCTGGATATAGACACTAACAGCATGAGTAGAGCTCACATTCATCAGAGGATGTAAATTCAAGTACTGCCTTTGCATGCAATAGGAGAATACTCTTTTGGATCAGCTGCCTTTCTGGTCTGACATTCAGCATTCAGAGCAGACACAATTGCATATACCAAAACAACTAATTAAATCAAATGCACCCATATGAAATTTACAGCCTCCTACACAGTTGAGTCTAACAAAAATGTGAAAATTTTAGGTTAAAGAATGATATGTTGTTTAATATCTTTGGGAATTAATTACTTCGATGCTTTAAAAATTATTAGGTAGCTATAAAAAAAAAAAAACAAACAAACAAAAATTGGACTATAGTTTGAGAAGACCTAGATTATGTCAGTTGCATACTCAATGACTTTCATTGTCATGCAGAGTATAATGCCATGTGTACCTAACATACAGTCTGGCATTGCTTTATTTTTTGAAAAACTCATCTTCCGGGGTATGGTTTTGCAACACAAAGTTGCTCACTAGAGTAAAGAGACAGAAATTTTTTAATAAGTGGCATGAACACAGTTCACAGAGTATTTGTAAAGCTTTTATCTGATAATATAGGCTGGAAGCAAGGAGGTAGAACATTTTGTTTCATGATTCATAAAGCAAGTCTGCATTGCAGATGACTGAACAGTAAAAACTAGAACAAATGCACCTATGTGAACTTCCGGCTACCCCAGTTCTGATAGCATCTTGCTACTGTCAGAAGACTACTGCATGTGGGACTAGCTCTGATGTCTCAGCACCACAGAGCAATGTACACCGGGGACCTACCAGACACTCAAAAAAATCTTGTTCCTAAAACAAGTATAATATCATCTTGTCACTCACAGCAGAAACTGCTCCTTCTCAATCATTGTGATTTGTAATAAGATAGTCTGCAGTGTTGAAAAGAAACCCATGCGTTGAAGAAATTACTCTTAAAAGGCTCCATGTCTTACTTGCGGTTTGGTTTGTTATTGCGGAAAGTTTGCTATCAGTGTTTTCCATATTAAATTGAGAACTTTGTCTTTTTTTTTTTCTTTAATTCTGTTTTGCAGTTTTTGATCAGCTTTGTACAAACAGCTCCAGAATATCTTTGAAAGAAATGCTCTCTCTGCTTGATCTGAAAGAAATCTATCTCTGATAAGCTAGTGGAAGGAAGGTAGAAAAATTTAGAACAAGTAATGAATAAATACTGTTAAATGCAATAGAGGCTATGTGCTGAATTATAGTACTGAGTCATGTTACAGTGTTGTGCCCAAAGTTCCTTTATTGATCTGTCCTGTTTCTCCCAGTAAGAAGACTACAGCTGGGAATTTTCAAACCTGAATATGTACTTCTAATTTCAAATAAGCCCAAATAACTTAGACTTCTTTGAAAACCATAGCCTGACTAAGCTGGCATCTTGCTTGAGGACAGTATGAGTAGTCTTTGGCTGAGAACGAGCTCAGAAAGAATTTGTGAATAGCGAAGGCATTAAGAATCTCTCCATCTCCAGGAGCAGCTGGTGCATAGGAGGGAGGCACAGGTTTAACCTTCCCCCAGCCACTGCACAAATTTCATGAGAGGAGTTTCCACTCATGCTCTGAGGAAGGCAAGCTGATTACTGGCAAAGCTGAGCTGCGGATCATATCCCCAAACAATTTCATTGCAGAGGGGAATATTTACAGTGAATCTGTCATCCTGGCCCAAGCACATCTTGAGTAACACAGAATGTACTCATTATAAAGCCCTCCTTTGGTGGACAGGTCAATTTTAGTTTCCTGTCTGCTGCTTTTCCCCTGCACCATTGTTTATTGTACTCTCTACTTGATGATATAAATGAAGTTTACTTTGTTCGAGCATTTCAGTTCACTGATAACACTTGCTGTAGAGCCCCACAAATACCCAAAACCAAACAGCAAAGGGAAAGGCAATCAGAGAGGAAGGGAGCTGGAGAGAAAAAGAGGAGAGGACTTGAACAAATATGAGCATTCTTCCTCAAAGCCAGCTTTATCACTGCAGCCAGAGACAGGTTGTGAAATGGCAGTACAGTCACAAAAGATACACAATAGCCAGTGCTCCTCCACTACATGCTGAAAGAGCAGATGGCTAAAGGGACTCAGCAAACAGTGGGAGAGAAGAAGTTAGAAATGCCCTTAAAGTAAGTGCTCATTCTTATCATTCTCCTCAGAGGTATGGGAAGTCACGTTACTATTTTTAAGATACAGGTTACACTCAACTACTTTTTAAAACATTTAAAACTTGCTGTGTATCAAAATAAAGAAATAGTTACCAGCATTCAGAACTAAAACTTACCTAGAGATGATAAGAAAGAGGAGGAGGAGAAGGAATGTAGGGAAAAGAAAGGAAAATAGGTCAAAATAAGTGCAAAGCAGGACAATGTGATGTAAAGGTAGCCTCAGGGCTCGCAGAGCACTGGACAAGGCTGTGCTGCCAGGCTGGCAGAGGATGCTGCTGGGAAGCAGCAGGGTCTGTGCCCAAGTGTCAGGCTAGGTTAGGGTATTAATCCCACACACTGCCACAGTGATGACAAACAATGTGAACATTGCAGCTGTAAGCTGCACCTCTGTTTAAAGAGTTCAGCAACAAAAGACTGATTTAGCTTACATATAAAATCTGTAATTCAAAACTTATCTGAATAGGATGATGAGTTCAGCACTTTCAGGTATGAAAATATTCTACTTTCCACCAGCCTTGCCTATTGCCCCCTTTTTGCTTCCTTTTCTATGCACTCATTGCATCTTTTCCATTTTCATTTTTAGCATTTGAACAAGATGAGGGTTACCATATTTCTGTGGAAGATGATCACTCATGTAGATTCATGCATGATGGACATGAGTTTTTCCACATATGTAATACATTTTGCCTGACCATTTCAAGCTGTCATCAGTCTGAAATTTACAGAGATATTGGATAATTAGCAAAAAAGCTGTCTATATCAAATTTCCAAATGAAGAGACTTCCTAGCAAGCCTATGACTATTTTACTTAAGGACAGGGAAAGGAGAAGAGAGGAGAGAAAAGAGGAGGAGGGGGGAAGAGTTCATTTTCCAAATGCAAGATAAAAAAAAAGTTACAGAATAGTCCAAAACACTAGTCTGATTTTTTTTTTTTTAATGAAACGGACCAATTCTGCTTCTTATGACTTTCGACGTCTAGTAATTCAACATCTAGAGCTGAACTGACCACACAGAGATGTTTTTATCATTAGGGCATGCACAGGAACCTTTAGGGCATGAGCTTTCTCATTTAGACATCTGTTTTAGGACTGTGCTCTGAATACCTACTTCTCTCTAATATCTTCAACAGGAGTTTAGGATTATTGGCTCCATATAGCAAGGTGAGTATCCATATGATGGGCAGAGCCAGTGAACTATGCTTTACAAGCATTCATCTGTTAGAAAAAAGTGATTTTCACCTGGGTTTTGACCCACTGATTTACTGTCTAACTTCAGACAAACTGTTTCTGTGTCATTTCTCCTGTAACACTTTGCCTTTTCTCTGTGTCTTTCTTATATTCAGGGGACAAATAGACCTGTATATAGACATTTATTTTAATAGACTGGCTATCATGAAAGCATTTACCTGGTTATCACAAATCTGCTCTGAAAAAACAGGAATTAGTTTACCATTGTAATCATCTGCAGATATCTTCAAAGTTTTATTCAATCTGTGAGTAAAATTAAATGGGGTTGTTTTTCTCTACACCTAAGAAAGTCAAGCTGAGCTTTGCCCTTGTTGGGCATTGGGGTCTGCACGAGATATCTGCCAAACAAATGGTCCCTCAAGGGCAGTAGTGCCGCCCCAATGCCTACCTTGTGAGGGACATGACCTCAATAAGGAGCTCTGCTTATGACACCCAGGAGGCACAGAGGCCACAGCTTTTTCCTACAGCTGTGTCAGTTCAACAAAGTTAAGAAAATTAAACTGGAATGGGAGCACTGCATGAGATAGTTGCTGAAGGTAGATCTAGATGAACAAGAAACTGCAGAAGCTACATAATTTCTCCCATTAGGGCTGAATTTATTCATTTTTCAATACCTCCACCTCCCTATCCTTTAAAAAGGTGTAGTGCACCTTTCTCTACAGCTGCTGGAGAATTTAGAAAGAGTTTTGGGAAAAGTTTGGGTCATGTACATGACACATCATTCTTGAGATGAAGATAGATTATTTCTAGGTGCAGAAATGTTGCTACCTCAGAGCAGAGATAATGTTAGTGCTGCAGGCAGGGAGGAAGGCACCACTTTGTGCCTTAGAGAGCTGTCTTGTTGCTCTGTGAGCAGTGGAGACTGCCAGGTCTCTGCTTTGGCAGGGGCCTTAGAGCAGACCTGGACGATTTGGGCACAATGCAATAGCCATATGTGTGAGCATACACATTGTTTTTTATAGTTTAATGATAAGAACAACCCCAGTGTAACATTGACCTAAATGCATTTGAACTGCAACAGAGCAGGTGAGATGATTCTATCACTGTTTGCTGCCTTTTGTGTTAGGAAGGCAGATTCCCACAGTGCAGGTGTCTGCCACAGCAGGTAGGACTGGGGGCAATGGCACTTTTATGAGGCATTTAAAATGTGCAATTTTATACTGCCCAAGGGAAATGGCAAATAATACTCACCCCAATCGTGCAGCAGATAGGTTTTCAATAATCACACATATTTCTGTTTCCCCCTCTTATATTTTAATCTGTTCCTAGAGTTTTCTTCATATGGCGTTTCATGTTTTTGAAATTTCCTTTACAATTCTGTAGTCGTCTTAGGAATTTGCACCATCCTTCTTTCACTTCACACAGCAATAACACCCTTTCTTCTCCATTAAGCCAGGCTGTTCAAGGTTCTGTTTGAAAACCCAGAAAGTTGTGTATCATGTTGGAGCACTACAAAGACTTTAGAAATAACTATATACAATTGTATTCAGTACTTTCTACACTCAAACTACTGAGAACTAAGAGAATTTTAGGGAAAACTGCATTATGTAAGCTTTAATGGGATTCAATTTATTTATCTCAATGGTAAGTAGTACTTAAAGAAAACCAACAGAGTCTTACCTTTAGAGAATTCTAATAATCTCCTTTTTTCTCCTTGACTTAATTTTGTCAATGTGTATATTCTGTCTGACACAAAAAATATATACATGATTTAAGTCATGTTCACTGTGCAAGACAGCAATCTAGCACATAGTTTTCATCACATAATTTCCAGAAATACAAGTGTAATGGAAAATATCTATATGCTAGAGACTATATTTTGAAATTGAACAAAGTGAAAAAAAGTAATTTAAAATGTTATTAATTTTCAATAACAGCAGTGAAATCACAACTGTGATTAGTGACATATATTCAATTACAGCATTGATGAACTACTTGTTCTGCAGAAAACATCATTTTGTTGGAAAGTCAATATTACTGGGCAAATTAATTTTGAAGAGAAGAAAATCATACAAAGAATGAAAGAAGTTAAAGGCTTCCAAACATGTGAAATGTTTTCTTTTAACAATTCAGGACTAGTTTCACAGGAAATAGTTAACAACCTTCATTTGGTGACAGAGTTTCAACAGCAGAATGAAGCCAAGTAGAAATGTAAAGGCAAAAATCATTTGAACTTTATTTGAACATGAGTAGGGCTGGAGAAGAGAAATATCATCTATTTAGTCTAAATCACGAACTTGCTTGTAAGAGGAAGATTACAACTTTGCTCATGGTTCTGATCTTTCATACCAGGTCAGGTAAGTACTCCAAGACCTCCTTGTTAGCAAATATCATGTTTAATTTAATTTTTACATGTGACTTTTTCATATATATATATAGTAGCCTATAGTTAGAGTTGATGTGTGTCATTTATCGTGACATCTCACTGCCCCTCAAGGTTACTCGAGGCTGAGCAAAAGAGATTTACTCAAAGTCATCAGTGCAGCTGTGTGACATCAATCTCTACTTTATAATTATTTTTCTCACTTTAATACAATTGTTTTAATATAATTGCTTCAATATTGCTTCATATTGCACTATAATAATTGTTATAGCTCCTATACTCTATCGCAAATCATTCTTTTTGTCTAATCTTTATAATAATGTACATGTTTATAAATTATAAATTTACAAATTATAAAACACAAAATTATAAATTATATATCTGGTTTTCCATCCTTGATTCTGCAGGACAAAGATGTATAATGGTTCAATTACACCTATAAAATCCTTTAGATATAAACCATTGACAAACTCCATTTGGTTTTGGTTTGTTTGGATTTTTTTACAAAAATCCTAACAAATATCCAGGTGCCTAATGCAAGATTTCCTGGAGACCTTACTAACCGTATGACAGAAAATAGGATAGCAGAAAACATTAATGTTCTTGGCAGGACATATGGGACTGTGTCTCTTGAGCCTTATCAGCCATGCCCTTGAGCCTCTTGCTGAGCAATACCAGCACAACTCAAAGAGATAACAATCAGAAGAGGAGAAGCATTATAGGTGTCTTCAGGAACAAAAAAATAGAAGTCTTTCTGTACTTCTGTAGGTGAAACAGAACTAATTGAGGGCCAGTTCCTTTTCTTTACATCAAGCATCCTTGTTTGCTGTCAGCATTCATGCTTCTGCCTCTGGTGCCACCAGGGGCTCCCTAAGGATGTTCCACCTTAGCTGCAGGCCTCCAACTTGTCCCTGCTCCTTCTCCGAACTGATGCTTGCAGTCCACTACAATCCATATGACCAAGACTGACTTAACTCAGTGCCTGCAAAAACAGTTTTCTGATACTAAGGGCAGCCTGAATTAACACCAAGGAGATTTGATAAAGTATCATATATTCAGAACAAAAACATGACAGGGAAAAACACTCAGAAAATAATCCTGAATGTCATTCAAATTCCAGGCTGTCATCCAAAGTCCACAAAGAGGCTCTAGGGCTGAAGTACCTCAGATCATCTCTGCAGAGTGTCTGTATTGTTCAGTCCTGTTCCACTCCCAAAATTATTTAGCAGCTCCACTGCTTCAGCTAGTGGTGTCTGGTCTGACTGAGGGCCATCTAAAGTAATAAAAAAGAGTAAGAGCAGTAAGACAGTAAGAGCAGATGCCTCACTTTCCCTCAGGAGTGTGATTTAAGATCACTCACCTACTTTGCCTCAGCTCTAGGGATTCCCATTAACTTAGTGCCTTGTGAGGTGAGCTTGTGATCTGAACCACTGAGTTACACACATTTGTAGCACTACAATGAGAGTCTTTGAATATTCCACATAGCCTTGGTGTCTCCACTAGGTTTCACTCAAAACAACTGTTCTCAGTAGATGAGAAGCCTGTCTCTGGTCTTTGTTTAGAAACAGCAGCAAAGAGATTATAGGACCAAGCTGTTCTTCTAACCGAGGCTGCAACTTTAAGAAGCTTCTCAGTGACAGATGGTAGAGGAATATAGAACCATCACACCCACTATATCCCCAATCTGATCTGGAATTTAAATAACTTGACTCATTAACGGATAATGCATATGCACTTATACAACATTAAAAAAAAAACACAAACTAACAACAAAACAGAACATCCTAAATCAACAAGCCTGATTTCAATGCTTAGTCTGTGATAGGTCATTAAAGGGTATCAGCTTTGGCAGAGGGTAAAATTTCTCAGATAAAAACAACAGCAACGGGAGGTTGTCACAGGCACAAGAAATCTCTTCCAAAACACTGAGACTCTATAGCTGCAGCCAGAAATCCTGTCCCATAAAGCATATAAGGATCCAGATGAGAGTTAGTTTTAAAAAAGCAGGACTACATACCTGAAAATTCTGTTCTTGATTAATGTTTTCAGTTAGTTTGGTATTCATGCCAGCAAGGCCTGAATCTGAAACAGTCATTTAAAATCTTTCTAGTGCCATACAATTTAATACCCACTTTTCTTTCCTCCTCTTCTCCTCCTACACAGCATTAGTAAATTATTTTAATTTAATGAGGGCTCAAGAATGTTGTTATTTACATACACTTTACTGTACCATGGGAGTCAGTAACATTTGCAATAGATTGAATCTGGATAGCTGACAAAATCTAGACATTAAAGCACCTTTTGGGTTGGTGTGATTATATAATGCCAAACATTCTGTTAAGAACAGCAATTGCAGTGTAGGGGAGTCATCTCTCAGAACTGGATCTTCAGGTGCTGATATTTTTTTTGCTCATAAGAGCACAGCAAACTTCTTTGTGGTAAAATTGGCCTGGCTGACATTATCCTCTGCAAGGGAAGGGACCATGTGGAGAGGAAGGGACAGAGTATTAATGTGTTGTAGAAATATGTGAATGCAGGGAGCTAGTCAGACAAATAAAACTGCAGGTTAAGTGGAGGTGGCCAGGACCTTTACAAGGCTAAGGACCTGGAGAGGTGAAAGGAGACAAAAAGCAATTCCATGCTGTTGTCATATTCACTGTGATAAATGTGTCTGAAGGATGCAATCAGGGCTGAGGCATTTTCTCAAAGATACAATTTCAAAACTGCTTAACAAAATTCTGAGCACATTAAAATAATAGGAAGTAGTTTGGTTTTTTTTAAACTATCCTTCTCAACAGGAATGTGGTTAACAGATACATCAATAACAGGAAAAAAACATTGGAGAGGTTTTTAGTTATTTAAAGGTTTTTTAAATTTTATGTCAGCTACTTGACTGATTGTGATATTTTTCCTTGTTAAGGAAAAATTATGTGAAGTTCCATTTTCCACAGCAGACTCTAAGTCATGTTTCCTCCTATAGTAAGCACCCTGGTATTTTTTTCTTCCTTCCTTAGATTTTATTAACTCTGATTCAAGAGTCTAATCCAATTGAGTGTTTAGTTCTTTACCATTTTTAGTCTGAGGCATTGTGTTTCACGTCATTGCGGCTTCACAGGAAAGCAGCTATTACAGAAAAACCTTTTATGGTGTA
>JAWWMU010000121.1:59266888-59277280 GCA_035048155.1 Cinnycerthia olivascens
AGTCTTTTATTACAGAAGAGGTAAAAACTTCTCACTTTTGTTAGTTTTCATTCCAGATTAGATAAAAATAGTTCTGATGGAAAGGAATACAAAAAGGAGGTAATCTTACCCTAAATTTTGCCTTTCTTATTTAATTTGCCTTTCCTTTAGAGGAGATGAAGTATATCAGCCCATCTGAAATTAAACTAATTGGTATGAAGCCAAATATTTAATAGCCTGAAATGAAGCCAAATTATTTCCTGCTTTCTTTGCATGTCTCTTCCGTGTGCTTTTATCGCCTTGGTTGGATTAAAGCCAACAAACTAATATTCAAGTATTTCCAGCTACTCAAGATTGGAAAACACCTCCCATGACTGACAGAACATACAATATGGGAATAATATCCTGAACTTCTCAGAAGAAAATTAAAAGCATCTCTTTAAACTAACAAATTATTTTTTAGCTAAGAGTCCTACCTTATTTTCACCAGCTGGGAGATGATTGTAAACTGTGAATAAACTCAATAAAAAATAGTAATTTTGTTTATGTCTCCATTCCTCTGGCTGTGAACTGTGAGTCAGATCATATGTCTTCCTCAGTACTGTTGAGTGAGTGGAACAACATCAGCTCTGACCAAACACAAATGAATATACAAGATAATTCAAATTAATATAATATCAAAAGAAAACTGCCAGCTACTGATTTTCTATAAAAACATTTATAGTCAAAGACAAACTGAAACGTCCTTGGATACAAATCCAGGGAATATTTATTCCATTAGTGTCAAACCCACTTTCCTTTGAAATTACCTGATAAAATCAAAGTAAACTTGGAACTATCATAGCATCAACATGTAATTTCTGTTTCAGACTAGAAGGAAGGATTATACAACAGAAAGACGACTTCCCCCCACCCCCCTGGGCACCCATCCCTGAACTTAGTAATCTTCATGCACTAAAATGTCCTGTCTATTCCCACAAACATCATCCAGGACATAAATATAAACTTTAATGGACAATATACTGATATATGAGAAGACTAATTAAATGAGTTACTAAACTAAACATTTTACACAAATAATGATACCATCAGAAGTTTCTGTGCTTTTAGGTACTCTGGAATACAGCATATTCATCTCAATATTAAATACTGTTTCCTTGCCTTTGACTTTAAAAATAAAACAAATAAATTACATTATGTCACTGACTAAAGTGGTTTTGAAATAGGCTTGGCAGTTTACTTATAAGCTAGAACTTGCTTTTAAGTTACAACTCTCATTAGCAGAAATAATCCAATTCCTTTAAAATACTACCCTGTAACTGAGTGACAAAATGTCTTTGGAATTTATTTAGGTCAAGATTATTTGAAGATATGACTAAATACAGATATTAGTGTCATATAGCTGTCATTATAAGAACAGCTTCTTTTTGAAGTAGAACTGGAAAGTGGACTGGAAGCACATATTCAACTCCCTTGTATGGTGTAATTCCCAGCAAATTAAGTATTCTTCTTAAGCTATAGATCTCCTTTCTCAATTAAGCATTAACCTTAGACACAGAACCAGTAAATAGATTTTAATATAGTATCACAGTGTTTTCATCTTAATAAAGAGCTAATTCCAATTCATAAATGTTCTTTCTTAAAATAAATAAGCAGAAGTATGTCACGGCATGTTCTTATCTCAAGAACTAATAGAGAACTCACAAGCATTGATGCCTACTTCCCTCATTGTTGATGAATATAGTGTATAGGAAAGGCTTTAAATTTTTAATACAACTGCACAGAACTTTAAGTGTCTGCCAAAGTTTATCTAGTCAAACTTTTTATATGATTCAATCACAGAAGCCAACTAACCCTTTATCTTACTACATAAACCTACTTACACTCATCTGATATAACCTCACTGTTACCATTCATCTCCACTTACTTTTGCACATCCAAATATTTATATGCATCACCTCCCTATGTTACTTAAAATTTACATTTCTCTAGATTTTGCTATTCTTGGACACTCTGAATTCACTGAAGGATTCAACTGATCCCAAAAGACCACATGGATATTCCATACTACATGGCATCATGCTCAGCCTATAAATCTGGGGGACAGCTGGCAGAAGTGCCACTCTTCAGGCATTGGTTTGGCACCAGAGGATTGAGGGTGAGCAATTGTTTTCATTTGCATGATTTGCCTTTATTTTCTTTTGCCTGTTATTTTCTTTTTCATTACAAACTATTATTATTATTATTATTATTGTTATTGTTATTATTATTGTTATTTTTATTATTATTACTTTAGATTTAATTTCATGTCATTTAATTCCGGTTATTAAGCTGATTTTATTTCAAATGATAAATTTTCTCACTTTTACCCTTGCAAATCTCTTCCCCCATTCTACTGGAGAAGGAGTGAGCAAATAGCTCTAATGGGCTCAGTTGCTCTCATGTATTAAATCATGACACTGGGCTACAACAATAAATTTAGGAATTTGAGAGAAGTGCATTCTTGCAGATTACTGATGTGAGGGGGCATGGTTACAACTCATGGGGATTGGTATGAATGCTAGCTCATGGCGAGTGGTTAAACTGAATAATGCCATGAATGTGTAATAGTGTCTGGAAATGTAGCACCTTTTTTGTAGCAGCAGAGAAGCTGATCCAACATTTCTATCAGATCAATGGAAATCTCATTCATGAAAGAATGCAAAGAGGTAGCAAAGAGTAGCTCATCTTGAACAAGCAATGCATTCACAATAATTTTAAGGGTTAACCTTAAGAACATGAGGACAGATATCCACCTGTGATCAGCAGCTAAAGTCAGAAAACAGCAACACAAAGATTCCTCACCACTGAACATGCCTTATTAGAGCAAGGTAGCACTATGTATATTGCAGGCACTGACACCAGCCACCAGGCATTTGAACTCCCATTTTGAGGACAATTGGTTTGGAATGGAACACAGTGTTGTTCAAGTCTTGAAGTAAATTTAGAATAATTTGATTTGTCTAAAACAATCCCCATCTTATCTTCTTTTTGCTGAAATGGTCTTCCAGAGCAGGAAGAGATATTACAGAAAATAGGTTGATTTCCTACAACTTTCTATCATCTGACATTTAAGCTACCTGCCTGGAGCAATAAGGCATTCTTCACAGCTCTCACATATTCATTGTGAACTTCAAGAGATGAAATATCTTCTTTCCCTAGGCCCTGGTGTATTACAGTTCCACAGAAGATACAATTCTTCGTAATTGTTTGCGAGGGGCATGCAGCATATATGAATGACAAGTCATATCCAAGCACTGCATGACATGCCCTTTATCCAAAGAAAATAATCAGCCCTAAGAGAATGCAGCTGGTGTATCTTCACTTAGAATATTTCACAGAGGTTGAGACAATTTAATCACTTTTTGTATCAAAATTGTTATAAAACATTAGAGTAAAAGCATGGACTCTAATCTTAAGTTTCCAATTCTTCTTCCCAAGGTGCTTCAAACCACAGGCCTTACGCTCTACAAAAAGAAGCATTTAGACATCTTTTCAAAACCAGCCTCCTGCCCTCATCCTATTGCTATTGGAGAGCATTAAAATCTGAAAGATTAAACATGATTCACAGCCCTGGAATAGAAAACCAAACATAATTTTCAACACTGGCATGCTGAGGTTGCTGCTGTTCTTTCCTTTGTAAATGACTAAATCTTAGTACACAAGTTTCAAGGGTTCTTGAATGTGAATACAAATAAATTTGTCAAAACTAACTGAGGCATAAGGACCATTAAAAAAACCGTAGACACTAAAGCAGAAAATTCCTTTGAAACACATTAAATTCTGGGCAGTGAATGCAGACAGCTAGGGTATGTATTTATATTCACACTGAAGTATGCAAAACTTGCTATATAATTCAAAGCAAAAAAATCTCAGGCTGGGAGAGAATCATATTAACAGACATTTACAGGAACTTGCTCAGTTGCAGCCACTCAGGCAACAGGATCTCCTGGTGAGAGCCACTTTATCCTTTTATAGCCATGAAGTCCCCATGCAGCCAAGGGGTACATTAAACATAGATGTGGCACTTATAAATCAGAATTACATAACTGCACTAAACTCCCAGGTTTTGATAATTTCTACCCATTGCAGGAGAAAAACTACTGAAGTCAATGGACATCTTTTTCTGAATAAAAATATTAGGGTTTGACTCTCGCACCCAGTCTCAAGCCAAACATATTTAAAATATGAACACTAAGATGGAGTATTCTGATTGTTGAATCTACCTGTCATATATGAAAAAAAGATGCCAAATTTCCACTTAAAATGTCACAAAAAAGAAGCAAAGAGGGAAGTGAAAGTAATATACTGCTGTAAATTTATTGTATTCCCTTGGAGTCAGCTTTGCTTGGCAGCCTGCATAGCTTTTGAAGATCTTGGGGGAAACCTGCAGGTTGTGGAGAGGTTCTGCAGGGACTCTTGCCAAATTAAACTTCTCTCACTGAACTCAGACTGGTTTGAGAAACTCATTAAAAAACCAAAAGCTTCCTAACATATTTGTTTATGTTGACAGCCCGTTCAAATATAGGTGATGTGTTTAAAGAAATTTGCTGTAAATTCTTTCAGTAGAAGAAATGCACTAGCTTCAGTCATCTTACAGCTCCTGTCCCAGTGCTATGCTTCAAAGCAGTACTGCAAAAAACCCCACAACCAAAAGCATCAAATAAACATGGTTTGCAACAGCAGAACCATATCAAATATCCACAGATTGTTAACATTCTGAGTGAAGTGTTCTGTCTCACACATAGTTTCTTTGTATAGCACCAACTGCTTTCAGCTTTATACAGGCTCATATGCAACATTTTGAAAGTAGAACCAAAGCCATGCTCTCGCACTCAGGACACAGGGAAGTGATCCTACCTACCTTTGTGGAACACAAGGCAGCATTCCTAGGAAGACACTTTACCACTCCTTGTTTCAAAATACAAGATAGCTGCAGAGGGGAACCTTACACTGCTGTATTTTCTTGGACAGCCAGGCAATGGTTTTTTAATAAGAAATAGTTCCCAGAGCCAGAAGAGCCTGGTATTTTCTGCTGTGCATTTTAGTATTTTCAAAATGAAAACTTCAGCAATAATCTGACTTGATTTCCTGAGTCTGAATAAGCATTAGTGACTACTGCATCTCTACTGTGGAGCTCATAGAAGCATGGACATAAAATGAGCCTTTATTATTATTTCTTATGAAATAATAATACAGTAATAATGCATGCATAACATACATATATGTACATTAGAGCACTATCTACCCTTGGCAGCTAATATTTTATTTAATAAGGTTAAATTCCATACTATGCAAACGATACAAGATATAAAAGCATGTTCAAGTTTTATCAGTACCCCTAATTTTAAGTAAAAAAAAAAAAAAAAAGAGGCAAAGTTTTTGCAGGGAAAGGATTACAGATGAAGCTAGACAGATATTCTCCTCCAGATGAATGCAGATAATAAATCAAGGAGAGAAATTATGAGAATAGGTATTGATTAGCATCCTGGAGACAAGAAAATTTAAGGGAAAATGAGAAGTCCTAGCAGTCAAGCCGAGTAAAATCTAGCAGAAAGAAAATTAAGAAAAACAGGAGGTACATCAACCACATGCATCAAAGAAAACAGAGCTTTGTCTTATGCCAAATAGTGCAAACAACAGTATTCTGGCTATTATCCAAAAAGGAAAATATTTTATCTTAAACAGAATTGGGCTCCTAGGAGAAAGCAATCAAGAGGACAATTAAAATTCTGAGACAATGTTTGACTGGCTTCTGAAAGGTATCCTGGCTGTCTGCAATAGTAGAAAACAAACTCAATAATCTACAAAACTCCCCTCAGTTCCATGTTTCTTGATAAACAAGTATTTTATAACAACTGATGGCCACACTAACTCCAAGAAGAGTTAAGCTTTTCTGAGGCACTGCTCTTGCCTCTGCACAAGAAGAACCTGAGAAATGGAATACGACTTACCTGATTTCCACATGAACCCAGCCCAACAGTACAGTGCTTAGCAGGGCTTAAGACATGCATAACATCAGTGTCCTTGCAGCCTTACACAGAGAACCAAGACTCTGAGCTTGCACTTGATGTGCTGACTTAGTATTACCTGAACAATGGAGATTAAGAAATGTATTTCAATTCTAAATATGCTGAAGATATTTAAAGAGGCTACATATAATTTTGAAATATATTTTGGAGGTCATTAGCATGTCCTCTTTTTCTACAACCATAGCCTTTCCCACAACAATCCCCAAACTATAGCAACTGAGGTCTATCAGTCAGACTAGGGGACCCACAGTTCCTTCTGCATCTCAGAGAGGGTAACTTTTCTTGACCCCAATAGAGCATTCCCATTGCAATTCCAATCTTCTTTCCCTCTCTTCACGAACTTTAAAATGAGCCTCTCACAAGACATATTTAATTTAATGAACTGTCCTATTTCCATTTTCTGAGTCTCTCCCGCTCCTCGTTTTCCAAGTGTCCTTCCTTTTGCACAACTGTAACCTAGTTGTGGTGACTGCTGGAGCTAAACAGTCAAGGTTTCTAAAGAAAAAGCTCATCTCTGGCAGCAAGAGAATCAGCTCAGGCAGGCAGGAACCATTTTCTCAGGGTATTTGCTGGGTTTATGATCCTTCCCCGACCTATTGTATTTCAATGAAAAATATATATTGCAAACAGAATTAAAGATTAAGAACATGGGCTGTTATATAGTTTGAGTAAAGAAACATTAATGACCTATATCCACAAAAGCTTCTCACACCAGCACTTTCAGCAGATTCTCACACAGGATTCCTGGATGGTTGACACCACCCTCCCCCTTTCTTCCTCCTCTCCTTCCACTGTCCCTGAAGATTTTCATATAAAATAATAAAATTTCACATTTCAGTCAAATAAGAAAAATATTCAGATAGAAAAACCCTGTTCCCAAAAATGCAGTTTGTAAGATAACACTCTTTCCAAGGGGAACTCAAAGGGCACTGCCACTGCTGACTCATTTCATCTCCTGCACATGCAAAATAAAAAGTTCCTTTATTCCGATGTCTTTCAGCATTAAAGAGGGTACAGTGCAGCCCACCATGGGCATATCTTGTTTACTTTAAATTAGAGTGTTCAAATACCGGTGTAGCTTGCAATGGCAGGCTGGAGCTCAGTGCAAACTGTCAGCATGGGTGTTTGTTTTACTTCCCAGCCGACCCCTGCAGCCCTGCCAAGCTCCTGTCCTGCTCACACTGCTGATGTACAGCGGGCCAAAGCCAGCTCAGGCACCTCTATTCCTTCACATCTCTTCAGCAGCAGGTGATTACAAACTGCTGAGTTAACTGCTGCACCTGTATTGTACCTGAAGAATGCAGGAAGGTATCTTCAAGAAAAGCAACAGTTTTCAAATACTGATATGTATATATGGGTTTGTTTATCTGAAGGGACTGAATTTAAAGGAGAGACTCTCAGAAGTTGCTCACAAGATGAAAAAAAGCAGTTTTGATATGAACTGCCTCACTGGAAAATATTCAAGTACATGGAGTGCACTCTATATAACCCCTCTGTATTAGTCCTACAAATTTAAGTCAGATTATACTTTTCTTGTAGTTGTTTGTTTTTTTTTTCTGTAAAGTTTACCAAATGTCATGTATTCTAAATACATGAATACATAGCTGAAACTGTTTTTCAGATCAGTCATTTATTTTATTCATTCATGTCTCATTTAAAATCTAAATGGTCTTTTGATATTTTTCACATATTTTCCAAAACATTTTAAGCCTTAAGTAATAAAATTTTAAAGTATTCCTCAGCACACAGCACACATACACAAAAATTACCAAGAATACCAGTCCAGAATTCCTTCCCATTTTTTCCCTTCACACAGAAAACCAAATAAAACAATATTGTTTTGATTATACAAGAAAAGTATTTCTAGGATAGAAAGAATGGCCCAGTGTTTTCACAATATGACAGCAGCAGCTTAAAGCAATCTTATGGTTGCCTGAAACTAATTATTAGAGTGTGCAGCTAAAATAAAGATGGAAATAGAGGAATAGATAGTCAGATACTGAGCTAAGTAAAAATACGTCTCCCATGAAAGGATTCACTGAAAAGCTTTAGTGCATGCAGTGCACGCAGTACTTAAAAAAAGTACTTAAAAAAGTCCAAGTGCATCATAAACACGTATTACACCAAAGATAAGCAGTAAGAAAATGGCTGCTAACATCTCCAAAACACGATTAAAAGGTGGACCTGTAGACCTGGGGATGGCTTTCTTTGGATTTTGGCTCTGCTTTATGTTGTTTTTCAACAATGTGCACTGTCATGACTGTAAAACACATTTTGTGGCTCATGTGACTGAGAATGTCTTCAAATTTTCCCGCTTCGCAGACTTTGCTATATTTCAGACAAATGGAAAATCGAGACCAATTAAATGAACTTAGGCAAAAATAATATATAACTGTACCAATGAATTTCCTGATAAGTAGGCATGTAAATCAAATGTTTTTTTTCTATGGATCTAGAAAAGTAATTTCTTTAGAGTTTGTTGACTGTTGAGTGTCTGTTTCCTGGACTCACTTCTGTATACCATTGTATTTCTATTTTTTCAGTACTAAAAATAAAACTATCTACCCTTCTATTCAGTGAAAGTATCAGTGACTAAAATATATGAAAGAAAATTCTGCTTGGTAAAAAGTCAGAGACTCTCAAATCATGTCAAAATATTCAGGTCAAGTAATCTTTTCAAGAGAAAAAAGCACTTCTGCAGCCTGCAGGGGAGTGCCAACTCTGAGCCTGTCTCGATCAGCACATGGGTTCTGTATGGCCCAACAGGGAACATGAGATTCAAAGGGAAATTCTGGTCCTCTGATGTAATGGAGTCAGTCACAGAATTTCAGTAGGTTTATAAGAGATTCAGTGTCTGCTAACATGAGCTTTCATTTTGCAAAAATGAGGGTTAATCTAATAATGTTACCAAAATAAGCATACATGTATGTGTTTTGGCCCTGTAGCCATACAGCATAAATCTAAGCACTGGGTTAACTATTTTAAGACTTGGGCCATAAATAATTAGGTTTCTTTCCCCTATACCCAGAAGACTAAGGAAGTCTTCCACTACATTAATATACTAAGAAGTTCCAGGAGGCCCCTACTAAAAGACTGCAAGGTGCTTAAACAGACGTAATAGTAGGAAATAATAATTTATCCAAAATAACTCCATTAGAAGCATCAAGGTTACAACATGTGCCATGAGCTTATTAGCAGCCCAAAAGCATGTAAAGAAACAGCAGCATCTGCTACTGCAATTCCTTCCAGCTACTTGTTTGTGAGTGCAACTTGCCATAGGACAGACTCAACCAGCAGATAACTGTTGTAAAAGTTAGTTTAGCCCTGCCTCTTTTCACCTCTTCTTGTCTAAGTACGTGTGTAAAAATGCTAGCAATTTCTGCTATTGTTGTTTATACACTGCAGAAAGCTGTGAATATTTCATTCTACTGCTAAATTAACATCATACCACAATTAGAGATTTCTCCCCAAATGCCCTCTGTTCTGGATTTCAATTTCCTTTCACAGAGTAGAAAATACAAGCTTTTCTGCAAGGAGCTGCTGTTTCAGAACTCAGTGTTCCTTACCTAAGAAGTCTGAAAGAGATTTTCATCTAAAAAGTGAACAAAAAAGAGAATTTCTTTACTTGTTCTTCAAACATTAGTTGTCAGATGTACAGTTACTTGAAAACATAAACACAGCAATCAAATAAAAATGCCAGAAAATAATTAACTCAATGTGAGTGAAAAAAAATTTAGTACAAATTAAAGTTTTTATAATTTTTTTAGACAAGAAAGGACATACAGGAATAAGTTATTTGGAGGATTAGCTTGACATTAACCTTTTTCCTTTATCTTACATCAAGTATATTTTTCTGTTAACACCTTGAGGTATTGAAGATTTAAACAGCTAACATTTGTTGAACCACTGACTCTATCACACACAAAAGAGTCCAGATCAATTACAGATTTGCAATGTGAGTACTAATATGCAATATACCTGGGGCCATTCACTAATAGACATGGTTTTAATGATGAAATCACTGGAACTAATAAGTGACAGTAAACAACAATGAAATCAATAGCCTCAGTATGAGGAAAAGCAGATACGCACTTTTTAACATT
This sequence comes from Cinnycerthia olivascens, assembly GCA_035048155.1. Classification (NCBI taxonomy): domain Eukaryota; kingdom Metazoa; phylum Chordata; class Aves; order Passeriformes; family Certhiidae; genus Cinnycerthia; species Cinnycerthia olivascens. Next base: position 59,277,042 of record JAWWMU010000121.1, read on the forward strand.
TATAGTTCTTTTGCTTTTTATGTTTGTGTTGACCAGTAGATTTTTTTGTGATTTTTCTTTTCTAATCCATGCCAGATCCTCATTTAGTCAAGCTTTGAAGTATTTCTGGACAAATCTTTTATTCAGAAGTCTCAGAGCACTTACTAAATAATGTACCTCATGCTGATATTAATGATGATGAAATACCCATAATTTTTAGGTACATTTATCTTTCAATAGCTTTTTTTTTCCCTGTGTAA
>JAWWMU010000121.1:59296046-59306358 GCA_035048155.1 Cinnycerthia olivascens
TTCCAAGCAAAGGAAAAAAAAAAAAAAAAAAAAGAAAAGAAGGGCCAAGGAAAAAAAGTGAAAAAAAAAAAAGAATGTCAAAGAAAAAACACAGTCAAGTCATAGACACAAAACTGTAACAAGCAGAACTGAAAAAGCCAAAAGAGAACACTTAAAGGTCTATCCAGCTATTTCTCCTGCTGGTTGAGATCAAGCCAAAAAAAGTTAATCAGATAGTATTATGATTCTTTAAAAATAATTAATAATTCTTCTGCTCACAAAAATGCCTTATATCCTGAAGGATACAGAAATGAATGCCTGGGGAAAGCTAGCTTGACTACCTCCTCCAGTCTCCTTCTGAACTGCAGTGACTGGGATAACCAGCTCAGAAGGACACAAAATATCTATTTCCCATACAGCATTACAGAACACTTACAATAAACGAAGACCTATAGGAAAGAAAGAATCAAAGCTACAATCACTGGATGAAAGAGGAAGATTGAAAGTATCAATACTATTTTGAACAAGCAGCAGCAGACACATTAAATTTCAGGGCTGAATTGTTCTTCAGAGGGCTTTCTCCCTCCACAGACTCCAAAAGGGGTAAAACTACTACATACAACATCTGTGCTTTACTGAGTGTTCTTTTATTAGGTAAGATATGTCTCTGTTCTCTATTGAATATTTCTGAAGCCTGCTTTAGCAACCATATCTAGACATCTGAACTTCAAAGGACAAGAGAGACATGCAAAGACTCCTTGAAGGATCTGTGCAGCTGAGCTGTCAGCACTGACAGGAAAGTCAAGAGGGAAGACAGGCAAGAGCCATGGAGGATCCTGAAGGCTGAAAAGCCTGAGGGTAGAAAGGATGAAGGTGGAAAAAGGATTCTTTCTAAAAATCCTTTACCTGATTGCTACAGGCTTCCCACCAATACCCTTTCTTCTACACAGGCAAATGCTCAACTCACCCCATCTCTGGACACATACACACACCTGATGGCAGACCCCTCTTTCAGTCAATCAGTTCTCTAGAGTGTGTCAGTAGGATATCAGTCATGAGTTTCAGTAAGGGCACGTCTAGTCCAGAGATGCTTTATCTCTGTTATTTAACAAATATATTACTACCTAACCAACAGAGCCATACACTTTGCACTAGTTTAATCCCTCTATCTAATATTTTTCAAGGTAATAACTTCTGAATCATGTAAATAATCTATCCTTCTCCTGTAAAAACACTTCTGCTTGCAGTTGCAAGATGCACAATTCACTCTTAGTTCATTTAGCTTAAAGCTTGCTTTTTGGTGACTTGACCTGTCTTCTGAATAGTTTCCTTACAGAATTGAACTCAAATAGCACTCAGGAAGTGCTTCAGTCCATCTTGCCCTTTCCTAGGCATCTCTTAAGTTGGAAGGTAAAATGACAACATCACATTTTACATTTAAATTTCATCCCAGTTCCTCGCATTCATCCACAGATTCAATCCAATGGCTTGCAACAAAAATAGTTGATTTATTTAAACTGTGCACATACGACATTTTCAGAAAAGCCCAGTAGGTATATCTCCAGAGACAACAGTTGTCCAAACACACAGTCATTATGTTGATTTTGTTTAGTACCTCTTGAATGCCAGGCTGGCTGTGTTCTGATTCAGCTCATGGTCAGCATAATAATATGCTTACAAGAGGGAAAAGTAGCACGCTTCAGAAATTCTGTACTGTCTAGTACAAGCAAATGCTTTATTTAGATTTCTATTGTAATGAAATCCAGTGGAACATTTTCAAAATGCAGGTTAGTGTCTTTAGAAGCACAAAAATAATCAACATATCTATGTATCTGATCAATCTAAAATAAAATTCCATAAAATTACTACTAGGATTTAAGAATCAAACTCATCATATATTTCAAAAAATTCCCATGGGAGCCTACATTATTGAAACATTAAGTATATAAGTTGAATTATTTAATATTAATTTCCAAATGAGAATAATGTGTAATAATGACAATAATGATAATACACCATTCCATATCAAGAAATTGCTATTAAGAAACAACATAAAATTATATCTTTTTATTTCTTTTAAAGTTATAAAATAAAGTCATCTACTATTGCATATGTCTTGTGTAAACACAGTTACAAATCTAAATCTTATTATCCTACCAAAGAGTCTTACTCTTAACTCTACCTCATTTTTATCTTTATGCTACTGGATAATTTCTCCAAGAAGCAAGCATTGCTGTTTTCCCCATTCTTCTTTGCTTTCATTATCAGCTTGAGAAGCTTTTCATGGCAAGTTCTGTCTATGTATTTGCACAGGATTTTTCAGAGAGTAGGCATATCTGCTCTATTGAAACAAGAGTAAAATATTTGACACGAGCTCCTTAGCTGTAACTGGATTAGAGGGGATCATTAATCACACAGGTGAAACACTACATACCTTCAGAAAGAGAGGTATCCTACTCTAATAGTTACCACTGGGAGTTCCAGGAAATGTCTGAACTTGTCAGAAGTCTACACTTGAGTGCCGAACAAACCAACACTGCTCTACAGACAACAGGGACCAAGTCATCCCTGCCTAATGCTGGTTTCTAAACAGGGAAGACATCTGGATCTGTCAAAAATCATATGTAAGCAAGTACAGTATTGATAAGAAGCTCAGACACAGACATACCTTGAGATAAAACTGGAGACACAGAAATTCAGTGTATAGTCTTAACTGTATTCTTAGTGTCAGTGCTCTGTCAAGAAAAGAAGATGTAATGTAAAGGTCTTCTGCTGAAGTCATTTGCAGCTGCCTATCAAGTAAAATTTATGCTGAATAAATGCATAAACATGGATGGCCACACAAAGATAAGGAGAGAGAGAAGTCCATGTTAATATCCACAGTTTACCCTAATCTCTGCACATGTGATGATCTACACACAGTGTCTGATCTACAAGATGACCACTAACTTACTTCCACTGAATCACAGAGTGGTGAAAGTTGGAAGACACCTGTTGTCTTGTCCACTCACCCTGCTCAGGGCAGGTTGCTCAGGGCTGAGCCATCTGATTTTAAGCATTTTCAGTGATGGAAACTCCACATCCCACTCAGAGAAATGCCATTAGAGAAAAAAAAACAACCCAAAAAGAACTCCTAAGTAGAACTTCCTGGTTTTCAGTTTCTGGCCAGTTCCTCTTGCCCTCTCACTGGACACAACTGAAACAGGTCTAGCCAAATCTCTTTTACTTCTTTCCATCCTATACACATGGATAAAATTTCTTCTGAGCTTTCTCTTATCCAAGCTAAACAATGACAGAACCTGAGTTTTAAAATTCTAACTCCTAATCACCTTCAATTACCTAGAGATATGTGTTGGTGCAGGAACTGATTTAAAAAAAAAACAATCAAACAAAAAGCCTTTACAGGCTGAAATTTGAGGTTGAAATGTAAACCTGCACTGGGACATCTCACTGACAGAAGCATGCAAATTTGCAGTGCAGACAGTCTTGTGTAATAAGCTACGCTTTCCAACAGTGAAACCAATCCTATATTGTGTCCCTTGAGAGCAGTGATAAAGTGTACTGACTTGATTACTGGTTTAAAGGAATGCTGAAGGCATAAAAAGAGGAAAGAAATAGATGGAGGATTTCCTTTAAAGGAGACACATTAAGATCAATTCTTCATTCTAAAGAAATGAAATCAAGAATAACTTAGTACAGAGAAGATTCTGCAAGAGATTTAGTTCAATAAATTGAGCTTCAAATAGTTATCAAAAGAAGAATGATCAAAGATGAAGAATGAATGCTCACTCATAGAATATATGGCTAAAATCAAATGCTTCCAACTATGCAAAGACCTGGATAGATAAAAAATTACTGCAGATACGTACAGGTAAATACAGCTGAGCAGACACCATAAAGCTGTTGTCTGTTGTGTATAGAAGAATTATTTATCTTTCCAACAGCACAAGCTATTGGGCATTTATTCCTGCAGAGACATACAAAAAAAAAAACCAAAACAAACCACATCGAGTGTTCTGCCTGTTTGCTGCCTTCAAGGATTTTTCTAAATGTTTGTAAGTAAACTCATCATAACGTATCAGTTACCAATGGTAAGAGCCCTATCCACATTATCTTCAAACCAAAGGAAACAATTTTTAACATCACATCTTCAAACTCCTGCTTTAAGTCCAAACAGGTTAGTGACCCAGTTGAATAGCATGGCATATTTTAGACTGGCTTCTTTCACTCTGAACTAGATACAAATAATCCCTTTAATAGTAAACCCTTGGTCCAGTAGAATATGTAGTGAGGTCCACAAGTTCTTCCCTTTGCACCTAACACGCATTAATAAATATATTGGCAGTTGCCATATACTAACTCCTTGTAGCTTGTAACTCTTCTTAACCCATTTCTAGATGTATGATAGCCAGATCTTTCAAGAAACTCAGTGCTAAAAAATTGGTTTACTGTGTATTTACCAAGTAAACTTTACACAATTTGTCAGTATACTAGACAAGGCAAAAAAACCCTGTAACCATTACTAGCTTCCATTTACTAACATCTTCCAATAGTTTAGGATCCAGTATTTCCAGAATCAAGATGGACTTTAATACTATACTGGAAAGCTAGTTTCATTATGTCCATCAGAGGTATACTGCCAGTATGCAAAGCTGTCAATAGACTCTCTCACCAACAGCTGACTCCAAAAGTTGCTCTTGTCTCAGGAAAATCCTACTTCATGGAGCTCCAGAAGGAAACCTTCATCTCTGTCTGCGATAAAATGAGTTAGGGTGTTCTTCAACAACATAAAACCTCAGTACAGAAGAAATATCAGGAGAAACTTCAGCCTAACTAGGCAGGCTATAAATGTTGAAGCTCTTTCTCCTGTCTGAAAGGACACAGAGCTATCTACCCCAACAACTTGGTGCAACATGACCCTGAGTAGAAACAAGAAAGTTTTTGTCTCCCCATCACTTCCTCTGCTTGAATTTTCCATGCCAAGTCACCACTCACAGCCTCATAATATGAAACAATGCAGGCAGAATTTTACAGATCAGTCACCCAACTGAAGCTGATAAGTTTTAAGCATAATAGTTCAGTACTACAGAAAATTATGCAAAACCCAATCATATTTTTAGATTCCACCTTATGTTCCCTTGTGTTACACACCACTTGGCCTAAGCAGAAATTAATAGAGGAAAAAGGATCCTAACTTGGAGAGTTCCAAGGTGTACTTTTGAATTACCTTTTTTTGGTTTCTTTTAAACAGTAAACTCTACATATAAGTAATAAAGAACAATGTTCCCATGAGACTTAAAGGAGTACAACCATAGGAGGTTTCTAGCAAAGCTGAAGAACAGGAACAGTACAGCTTCTAAGCTATTTTTCATATATACAATACTTAAAGAAAAAAGAAAGCCCAAACAAAAGCAGAACTTTTCCCTTTCTTTTTTCCTACTTTATCATTGCAAGGCAGCATTAAGTACCCTGTAGAGATGAGTAAAAGATCACAGAATGATCAAATATTTTGGCTTTGAAGGGACCTTAAAATACATGTAGTTCCTACCCAACTGCCTGCCACAAACAGGAACGCATTCCACTAGAACAGCTTTCTTTAAGCCCCATCCAACCTGGCCTTGAAGATGAAATATTGCTGCACAAAGCTGCATACATCACAATGTCTCAACTTAGTCAGTCAGTGACAAAAAAGTAGAACAATGCCGGTTAGTTTTTTCCCAGTAGAAGGTGAAACAGCGCCACCCACTGTTTTTCCAAAGTATACCCTGCAGCAGAAAGCTGAAGAAAGCTACATCGGTACTTCACATCCACTAGCTCATGCCAAACCTTCCTCCCTCACTCTCAGCACTGGGTTTCCCTACTGGGTGACACATCTAGACTGATAATTCGCTCACTAGGAAAGCTGCACAAAGGAAAATTATTTGAAATTGCTATGTTACAGCCAAAGCCTCAGGATAGACAAAAGGCTGATTCACAGAAATATTAGTGGTTTTTATCCCTGGGAGCAGGAGTTTCTTTGACTATAGCTGTCAGTTTTCTCAATCACTAGTTGTATGCAAGTCAAGCAAATCTCAAGCTGAAGAGTAACATACACCTGTAATATGTTATGTAAATTATACACTGTAATATGTCACATTACATAAAATTACAACAAAATTACAGAAAACTGCCAAAGGGTCTAAATATCCAACTGCTTTTTTTCATATCCTTCCACTCATTTTGTATCATCCTTTAATCAGACCAGAGAACAAGTATCAACCACTCCCTCTTAAGCTAGGCCACAGGTCATTCTCTATAATCAACATTCTTACCCAGCAGTTTATCTTCTGTTACTACAAGGAACGTTTATGTAATCCAAGGATCAGCAGTTATTAGAACTGGTGACAGTTAAGACAGTTAAGCATTGTTAAGACAAAAAGAGCACTTAAGGACTTAAAAAATAACCAGTGATTGTACACATCTTACTTACCTTATCTCTGGATGGTGGAGAAAGTGTCAATGCTTGCCAACATAGTAAAGTACCACCCACATAGAAGTCTACTTAGACTTCCATTAACAAAATACTTTGTAAGCCACTTTACAACAGAAAGCAGGCTGTTGCTAATACTGAAGAATATGCAGGCCACTATTTCAATGATTCAGTACTCTGTTTAAAACAAACTACTTGCCTCTTCACAAGAACACTGGAAAATTACAGAAAGGTCGAGTGGAAGAAATGACATAAAATTCTAGGTACATTTAGTTACCTCTTAACCAGTTGATAACTAAATAACCCTAGTCCACTATATATTGGCAGCACCTGTTTCAATAGGACAAGGTGGGTAATGTTTTAAACTAAAAGATGGTTGATTCAGGCTAAATACATTGAAAAGTTTTTTACAATGCGCATCATAAAACAGGTTGTTCAGAGAGGTGGTAGATGGATGCACCATCCCTGGAAACACTCAAGGTCAGGACAGACAGGGGTCTGAGCAACCTGATCTAGGCTGAAGATGTCCCAACTCACTGTAGGCTTGGAATAAATGATCTTTAATGGTCCCTTCTAACCCAAACTACTCCATGGTTGTGTAACATCATATTTTATGAATCAGACATCCCAGCTGTGCTCCAGTAAAAATACTTATAAGACATCCAAGTATCAGCAATAAAAACTCAAGATACCACCAGCTGAAATCAATGATCTACACTAAAAGGGAAACTGTAAATTCCAAACGCATTTGAGAGTTCTCTCCATGGTTCTGGAGGTGACAGCTTAAAGCTCAGTATGCATGTTCACAAAATCTTTGGAAGTAAATTCCATCATGTTTGTACTACCATGTCTAAAGATTTATATTACTATGTAATTAAATTGCCAACCATTCATTAAGAAACACTTTTTATTCTGAGATCATTTTCTCTTTAGAATGAATAAGCATTCAACACAGGCCCAAAATCAGAAATTTATCACTAGTGCTGAGAATCAAGACAGCTATTCCTAGCGATACTCAGATGGTCATATGAAATATTTTGTTGTGACAGTTCAACATGGACCCATGGATCTGCTAAAACATGCTCACATGACACTGAATTAGCAAAGTAGGCTTTTAAGAGTAAATATACAAAAGACTTTAAGGTATTCCAGCCATTTATTTGCCAGTGCAAAGCATACATTAAAAAAGAAAAAAGAAAGAAGGCCCAAATAACACAAAGTATGTATACAGTGTTTGCTAGATGAATCCCTGACTAAAATCAAGTCATAGCATAGCTCACACTTCATGGAGTCACAATGAAGTTCAAACATATACTTTATGTGTGGTTTAATGGTTTACAGCTCTTTAGGTCTGTTTAGTAGAAAACGAACCAAGTGAAGCAGAACTTCATCATTAAAGCCTTTCACATTACCGTCTTCCACAACATCATACAGTGGCTTACTGTCTGTACCCCAACAGATATTCTTTCGAGGGTTGTTTTTAATAGTTTCTGCAGTTAGTGCTAAAGTATTTAGTTGGTAACAAAAGAAAGCAAAATATTTTCCATCAGTCACTACTGCCTGCGATACAAATGGACGGGTCACATCTGCTTCATTCCAGAATCCTACAAAACAAACAAATGCATCAAGACTTGAGATTTGTATCAGCACATATATCTAAACCCTAGTCCCAAAATATAGAAAAATTCTGGGAATTGCAGCAGTTACCAGTAGAGAAAAAGTCCTTGTCTGCTTTAGCAACATAAGCAATTTTCACACAGATTAACCAAAACACAATCACCAATAAAGGTTATGTCCAAGATCAGGGACACTTGCATTTTATACACAGTTCCCTTTCAACAGTTGATAATAATCACTCATTGGTCAGCCAAATGACTTTTCCAAAACAGTGAAGTTACTAACGCATCTAAAGTCCTGCAAAGGAGCTGAAGGAAAGTGTCTTTTTACTATTTCGCCGTTCTCAAGATGCAGTGAACATTTGTCTTGTGACAAAAGCATGCACATAACTGACTACAGCAACCAGCCAGACACCAAGAACACGATGTCAGTAAGTATTAACAAACCCCACTGAGCACTAACAGTATGTTAAAAATATTTACATATTTATGCATATGCACTAGTACACACACAATTTTTTTTAAGAATATTACTACTATGTGCCACAATGCTAGAAACTGTTACAAAAGAAATAGAAGTTACAGATTTGAATAATGCTGCCCTTACAACTCATGATGTGTTGACAGCTGTGACCAGCTCTGGAGATTTACTTGACTTCATTATTTTACATCCACAACGAAAGCTTTCTAATGCACCATTACATAAAAAAATTGATGCAGAGCCAGCAATATACACTATGGTCAAATAATTTTCTTACATGTATTTTTCTCAGGTGAAACCAAAAGCCATCAGGTGTCTTACTGTAGCACTTGACAATAATTGTATTTATGAGAATAAGTGAAAGACTGGTCTGGTCTAACCATCCAGGTCTTCTGGGATTTTTTCAGACAAATGTAGACATAAAATCCCAATGTAAGGCTGCTGACATTTTTCCTTCATTCCCAGTATTTTCATAGAATTGAAATTACTGAAACAAGGGCTAAGCAACATGGCTGTTCTGTAAGGAAAAAATCCAAAATTGCTTGATATCTACCACACTTCCCTCTTAAGGTGGAAAGAGCAAGTGAAAGCAACTGAGGTTTTGGAAAAGGCTTACTGTTATATGTGAAAAAATATTTTTCTCTGTAATTAGTTCCCCTATATTGAAGTACTCAAATTTTTAACTAACTCTTTTATTAATTCAAATCGGTCTGTAAAGGCTTACTCCAAAGACAGTCTTCAGAAAAAAAAACACAAGAAAAATGTGGTGGGGGGAAAAACTTAAAGAACTTTACAGTAGGTGTTCTTGATCAGGAAAATTTTGTGAAGTTGACTATCTCACCTTGATACATTGCTTGTGCTGCTGTCCAGGCAAAGAGACTTGCAATTCCATTCGATCGATAAACAACTTCGATCTGATCCTCCAGACGCTGCCTTATAAACCTCTCCCGCTTCAGTTTGTCAGGAAGGAGATGAAACTGGGTATGTCCATAACAGCATGGATCTGCCACCTTTGATCCTGTGCTCCCCAAAACAAAACTACCACTCAGAGAGAGCACACTCTTTATTATGCATACAAACACATACGTCTTCACCATCAGACTCTAAAGCTAGAACCTCTGCTGTAGATCTGTGAGTTGCCTACTTCCAAAAGGCAAGAATTCACATGCTAAAACGAGAATTTCCCTGGAGATGTATCAAAATTTAAAGTTTTGTGCCCATTTTCTATTCAACTGAACTTTTTCAAGCAAATCTGGACACACATGCACAGGAGAATGCTACTCCCCATTGCTTAACTGACAAGAAATCTCAATAGAGATCTATACACTACATATATTTATAAAGTACAGTTAAAGATAGAAATACACAACCTTTTTTCTGGTGATGGGAGAAGAAAGATTTAGTTGACAATAGTTTTGAGGTTGGTTTTTGCTTGGTTAGTTTGTTGGGTTTTTATTTTTAAAAAATAGTTAACATTTCACAACTAAAAACCCTTACCTATAAATACCTTATTTTCGTACTGCTTTTTGAACAATGGCAGTTTGGATGGCTTGTGATCAATAACAGGAACATCTCCAAGATCTGACTCCAGGGGTACAACCTTGAAGACAATAGAAGAAAGGAAAGACATGATGTAAGACACGTTTCTGACATGAGGTCCACTACTATCAGGTGGTAATACACCACTTCCTGGTCAGACAACAGAAAGTCCTGCTTACATATATCATAGAGATAACTTAACTAAAATTCATTTCTTTGCAAGAGAAA
>JAWWMU010000121.1:59355864-59366522 GCA_035048155.1 Cinnycerthia olivascens
AGGCTGACCTAAATAAATGAGTTGCAAATAATTAAACTCCTCATAGAAGACAAAAATGTGAATTTTCTCTGTTTAACGAAATCACATAGAAACCAAAACACCGAATCAAGAAGTTATGCTTTATTGTGATGCATATAAAACTTAGATTTTACTTCATTGGAAGTAACTGAAATTCCTCCTAACTAAAGGAGACATAAAGAAGGAGAGAAGAGTGGAGTTTTCACATACAAAGAATTCATAGACAGAAAAATCAAGGACCCTAGGACATTTTTCTATTCATCTGCTTAGCTGTGAACTCTCAAAATCTTGGCTAGGTCATCGAGGAAGGAATATTCATGTTTTAAGGAAAATACAAGATTAGAATAAAATACTCTCATCCAGTACATTTATTTTGTACAATTTGCACGCCTTCTATAAACAAATAATACATTTGGATGCATACAGCTACTCATCTTTGGCATGTATATATGGGAGTGAGATGTAGCCAACACACAACTGTGCAAATAAGGAACACAATGTTGCCTAGAAATGATGCTTTTCTTTGAAAAGATGAGTAATATTCCAAGATGAAAACAATTAGTATTGGACTCATATCATATTTTTTCCAATACTTTCAAAAGAACTGGAAAACCAAGGGACATACTACAATAAACTTATAAAAACAAAAACATGAAAAGAAAATTAGTAAAGCTATTGAGAGCTGAGTATCTAAATTTGGGCTTCTGAGTCTACAGTAAAGCAGCTGTGTAATAGACCTACTTTTCCAAAGGGCTGAGATGGCAGCATCTTCTATTAAAACCGACATTTTTGAAAGTGTGATGATCTACTTAATTGTTTTCACCTGAACTTCAGCTCATAATCCTAAATTTCTATGTTAATTAGCCCTTGGGAAAGAAAGATAAATTCTCTGCATTATGATGAAAGGAAATACAAAGAGAAATTATAAATATATTAGTAAAAAAACCTGTCCAGTATTGTATAAATCTGAAATTTATACAATATCAGCTTTTATCTCAGGTCTTTGGATTTTCAAGAAAAGCAATGCTATTATTTCTCATATCCCTGCTTTTTCCAGACTATTACAAGACAGGATGAGGCCTAAATGTGAAACATATTCAAAGGTTCATCATTTGACTGTGGAAGCATCACTGTACCTGACCAATTTAGCCTCTCCACTCTATTTACTTGTGCTTGACTTAGGCTGAGTCTTTTGAACAGCCTGTTACCAGTAAACATCTGGGAATATTTTCTGCTTTAACAGGTGATCTTCACTTTGGATGCTACGAGAGTACTGTTCAAAGCCAGCAAAAGTAGTCCCTAATTGCCTTGTTTTCTGAGTTTAAATGCACAGTGATAGAATGGGCTCTATTTAAGTTTAATGGAAGTTAGCTTATTGCACTAGGCACACTTGATGAGAAGAATATATCTCTCCTTCAGTTCTTTGGGGCAATCTGCTATAAAAATACATAATTTCTACATGCATTTATTCCATGAATGTATCATGGAACTTCTAATGTACTAACATAACATACATTTAGGAAAACATTAAAATATGTGTAATATATATGATTTGCCTGAAGCACAACTTTTTGTTATTGCAAATATGTTATGTACTGCCTGATACACAATCCTTTATGGCCACCTTCTGATTGTTATACCATGGTTCTAAATACTCATGACAAGCAAGAGGAAGCACCATTCTCCAGTGGAATGCATCGGAGAAAGCAAGGCAGAGATGAGACACTGGTATTCCAGGAAAAGTTACTAGATTAATTTCCTTGCAGGAGACTTTCTGGCAGTGAGGATTAGGTGTCTCCCATGCTAGGTGTAGAAGAGTGCTTTCACACATCTTGATCCTGCCCTAACTGTGCAAATCTGTGCCACATAATATAAACTTGTGCCACAGAGACATAAGTTTGTTTGGGACTGTTGGTTGGCTTTTTTGTTTTGTTCTGGTTTTTTGATGGTTTGGTTTTTGGTTTTTTTCCATTCATAGTGCCATTTAAGTTCTTTAGTGTTCTTATGGAAAGTCTGGGTGCACAACTTTTCCCACACGAGATTCCTCCACAGATCACCCAAACAAAAAGAAAAAGGAGACCCTAAAGGTGGGATTGTCATAAATTAGGAAGAAATATGGGATCCAGAACTTAAAAAAAAACCCAAACATAAAGAAAAACAAAAAATCTCAGTCACAGCTAAATAAAGAACCATTTATTTTTGGAGGGCAAGAGAAAAGCAGTACTGGGAATTGTTCTATTCTTAATTTAAGAGAACCATGCAGTTTCATACAGCCAGGTTCTTGAAGACTGCCTATCTACCTACTTAGATGGCTTCAAAGAGCTGCTTCTCCACACTAAGCAGAAACTATTACTACTACAGGTCCTTCTGTCTGCATAAAAAATAAAATAAGTACAGACAAAAATACAGTAAGCTCAGAAAACAAACATGTTATGACTGTATGCATATGCTTGTCTGCTTGCACAAAATTATTCTAAAAGGAAAGTAAAAATAATGGTATTCAATATCAGAGCAGGACATTAAATAGGGAGAAGAATATTTATCATGGCTGATTCCTGGCTTAGTGACTTAGATGAGCTACCAGATGAATGATTCCTGGTCTTGGCCAATGGTCTCACAAAGAAAAGACTTCATAAAATTTAAATTCGTACATGTCTGCAGTTATTTGTACCCAAAACTGGTCAATTCAATCCAGGGTTTGGGAAAAACTCTTATATTCCTTATTGATGAAAAACTCTTACACAGTTTATTATTCCCAGTCTCTGCTTTCTGGAGTGTCACTGTCCAAATTCTGTCACATACTGGCAGATGATGATTTAGCCTGAGTTATTCAAACTCTCATCACCTTTCAGTCCAACATGAAGCATTAAGTGCCTTGGAAACACTAAGTGGTATAAAACATTTCAGATTGTCCTTTTAGTAATACTGGCTACTGTAAACGGCTCAAATCTTCATCCCATTCTCTACAGTAAAGATAACAACTCATCAAGTTTGAAAGAGTTCAATAACCCCAAACCAGTATATTAGCATTATCACCTAAAGTTCCAGCCTTCCTTTAATAAATTCCTGTTCCTGAGGCAATGGCACCACTGGAAGAAACCTAAAGATGCTCTGTGGGGCAAACAGGCATTTTCAGGGGCTGATCTAATGGCTTACAATGCTTTACCCATGAATGAAGATCTCAATACCTTCTGCTCTATAGTAATTTCTTCAGCACTTATTTTTTGCCTACAGCATAAACATGCAGCAACATGAATCTATGACTGAAATGAACTCTAGACACAGCATTTCTTGTGCATCTGCCACTGAGGAGAAGATGTGAGAATGAACATGTGGCAGATGTTACTTATGTTGCTTAATGCATTATTGGAAGGTGTTCAAATACCGGGGTGATTAGATATCATATGGAATACAGTAGAAAGGAACATATGCAGCAACAAAACCTAGGAAAGTGCAATTGTTCTGCAAAAATTCTGGGTTTGCTTTCTCTTTCCTCACAGCAGCATTTTCCCCACTTTAATTGACTCTCTATAAACCACAGAAAAAAGAGACGTGTTATTGTGAAGTCTTTTTCCTTTTTCTCTGACCTTATCTAAACACAAAACTTTGAATGTCTTGCCTATTCTTTTATTTCTTTTTTTTTTTTTCCTGGGCTTGTGTGGAAATTTGTTCCCTTAATGTGGTGTTTAATGGAGCTATTTTACTGCTTCCTCTAATATGTTTATAGTTTGTTCTGATATGTAGATAGATTAATAGAACTGAGGGCCCAAGCTGGCCTCCAGGTCACCTATCTAATCTGACTTCCTGCATATCATGAGCTTCGAAGGTTATGTCCATGTATTACAAAGCAGCATGATGAAGAGATGCCTGAGCTAACTCCAGAATCATAAATATTTTTATCACATCATTATGGCATTCCTCCTGGGATGATTAGCTCAGTTGGAACACTATATAAAATAGCTATACCACTGCTGGATACAAGCTAACATTTCTGCGTGAGACTCTAAGGACGTCCCAACGCAACATATTTCAATATGAGGCTGCTTGACTTATGTTGGCATCCCCTCAATTTCACTTAGTTTCTGATGTTTGAGACAAAATAAAGATTATGCTGAATATATATGTGCTTTTTAAAATTAATTATTGCACATAATTCATAATTTTTGTGTTTTGTAATATAATAGAAGATATAAGTGAAAAAGTAAGATAAGAAAGCCTATCTGAAATATTCAGCTAGAAAAGTCCTGACATATATGAAGACAAGGTGATAAGCAGAACATGAAATTATTCCCATTGTTTTTGAAACTTACATAGCAATATACAGAGGTTTCCAAGAAGACCAGAGTCATGCAAAATTGTAAGCTGTACAAAAGCAGCGGCTTTCTACTCCTACAGGATCTTGCTCTTCATTTTCTTCTTTAAAATAAAATGCAGAATGGTTCCATGGGCAAAAGTTAGCCTTGAGGCTGTCTGGGATGTCTCCATGGTAAACATCCCAAAGGATCCCAGGAGATTCCTAATTTAATCATTACGTTGTATATAATAATAATGAATGTCAGTGATTTTATTCCTGAAAAACTTGGAGAAATCCTGGCAGCAATGTGATCTCTCTTTTATTACAGTTGCTATAGACTTTTATTCATATGCCTGGTGTATATTCAGACATGTTCATTTTGAGGTTAAGGGACTTCAAATAAATCAAGTTAACAGAAAGAAAACAAGATAATACCCAGACTTCACAGGCTTAATTTGCATTAAAGATACAGCACCAGCTGAACAAGAATCATCACAAATAAGATAATCACTATTGTGATAGTGAACAAAGAAAATCATACAAATTTTACTAAATAAGAAAGAATTTTAAAGCTTTGCTTAGTTGTTTTTTTTTTTCTAATGAACTTCCTCTTAGTTAGTTCTTCCTCTTCCCTCTACTTTGCGTGATCTAGTGCAGTGGTTCTTTCTGGCTTCTTCACAAACTTAGGGAACTATATGAAAACATACAGTTCATGTTTCAAAAGAAACACTTCTTTTATATCTAATAGGGTGAATGTTGGCCTTTATTATGCAGATGCAAAAGTGTGCTATTGTTTTGATTTTGACCTATACTTGCCCTATCATCCTCCAGTTCACAATCATCTATAATTTTCCTGCTGAAGAGCAGTAACATGAATGTAAGAAGTCACTTCACTTTCCATCAGATTCCACTTAAGCCAACATTAATCTTCTCATAGGTAGCCACACCATAAAGGGTAACAAAAGGGATTTATGAGACACCAAACAGTTACAAATTCATGTGTAAGAATCCACAAATGAATCATGAATATGATTTGAAAGTAACTGGGGCATAAGACTGGTTTTAAATGCAGCAGTTTCTCCTTGTTTCTTTATTCATAAGAAATTTATGTGATCACTAAATGGAAAATATTTTTTAAGAAAATAAACAACATCTTTGTGAATGGGAAATAATAAAAAATATGTAAGTCTGGAACTGATGAGTTTGTTCTTAAGTTGCCTCTGTTCTTTCTAATTAGCCGTTTGCTTTCTGATTTTCAGTAGTTTTGTCTCTTTTCTGACAGCTGAAATTTTATACCACATACCTGTTCTCCCCCTAATCAGCCCTTGTAGAATCATATAATCTTTAAAGTTGTAAAAGACCTCTAAGATAATCAAGTCCAATGTTTAACCTAATGCTGTCAACTCTATCACTAAATTGTGACTCCTCAGTGCCACATCCACATTTACTTCTAGGGACAGATGCAGCCCCACCTGGACTCCTGGGTGCAGCTTGGGGTGTGACACCAACACAGAATATAGTGGGACAATCACCTCCCTCCAGGTACAAGGGCCTGAGTCAGGCAGTGTGGATGTTGATGTGTTTCCAGTTCTCCTACAGCTGCTCTTTGTTTTTGTTGCCTTCCTCAGGGAACAGTGATTGGTCACTTCCTTCTTCCTATTGTCAGTGCCTTTGGCCTCTGTTATCTTCCTACTTTCTTCCTCTTGGCCAAGGCCCCTGCTTTGGTGTCCAGTGCTGCCAGGACTGCCCCTGCTGCCAGCTCTGCCCACTGCCTGCTGAGTGCACGGGTGTCCAGCTGGCCTGGGGAGGGGCTGGGGGCAGCAGGGGCAGTGCAGGGCAGCTGCCTCTCTCTCTGCGCTTGCTGCTGGGGGTGGTGCTGCCATTGCCACATCTGTGCTTTGAGCCAGGTCCCACTGTTCTGTGGGCAGAAGGTTGTGCCCAAGGAAAATAAATAGAGCCAAGGCCAGGGTCTTTCCCTCATTTTAATGGGTTCTGATGTGTAGAGCTGGGCCATGGACTGGCTGTGCACAGTTGAAGGTTCCAGCATTCTGCCCATGCCTCCCATGAGAGGGACACATGGAGCATCTCTTCTCTAGTAGTCCAGCTTTTGTCTCTGGTGTGTTCCTGTTGAATCAGGCCTTGGGAACTGCAGACTTGCCAGTCTTCCTCCTCCTTGGACAAGGTCCCCTCATCAGTCTCTGGTGCTGCCAGGACTGCTGTGCCCCTCTTGCCCGCTCCCTGCTGAGGATATGGATGTCCAGCCGTCTTGGTGAGTGGCTGGGGAGGAAGCAGAGGCAGTGCAGGGCAGCTGCCCCACTCTGTCCCTGCTGCTGTTGCCTGCTCACAGAAGGCAGGAGAAGCTGCTTGTCTTTGTTGTCTGTTGCCTTTGTTGTCTCTTGTGTCTTGGCAGTGAAAGGCATGAGGTGCTCCTCTTCCTGTAGTGTGGCTGCCTGTGGTCTGCTTGCAGGCTAGAGGAGAAGGAGGAGGGAGAAATTGGTGGGACTATGGGATGAAGAAAACTGCCGTGGTGCAGAGGAGTCCCTTTTGTTCTGGCAAGCCTGGCTTTTGAAAAAAATCTGAATATGAATCAGCCTGCTTACCTTCTTCTCAAAACAGTTTCCTTGGCTGGAAATTTCATCAGACTTGATCACCAAAAGGGGGAAAACACAAGATAGATTGTGTGTATAGTCAAAGTGTTTTGGTTTGTATGCGATCTTGAGTCCTAAGTTTGAGCATAGACAGATTAGATACACATGTGTACACAAAGTGAACACAATTTCATTTTAAATTTCTTAGATTTGGTCCTAAGCCTTTACTTCCAGCATGCAAGGGAGGCTTGGTTTGTTAGGTTGGTTGGTTAGTTGGTTGAGGCTTTTTATTGCTATTTTCTAGGCTTGAGTTTGGCATTTTTTCACTTTCTCTGTATATAATTGAGCTTATAATTAATAGCGAATGTTCTTAGTTTGGAATATCTATACCTGAATAATTTTCTCTAGACATTCAGTTCGTCAATAGGAAATATCGTGTTTTGCAGGACACTATGAATTTATGTAGAAAAAATATAGTAAAGGACCATTTCAGACAGTGAGAGGAAACTCAAGGCAGCAGATATTCATTGCCTCATTCCATCTGCCATTTGAAGGAAGAAAATTTCTGTTTCTTGTCAGCTTTCTGTAGGAAGCAAATCAGGATGTAAGAGCTCTTGGAGTATAGAGGAAAAAGGCACACCAACTATCATTCATGTCAAGCCCGTTGTTTGATCCATGCTTCTTCTCCTTCACATCTTTGCATATTTGTATCATTTAGGTTTTATCTACATGAACATGACATCCAGCTGTTGAAGTCACGGTCGGTTTTCCAAAACTTCTAATTTACATCCTTTACATGTTGCTAATTATTCTCTAACGCTGTTCATACAGTAAATAGTTACAACACTTTCAACAACTTCATGTATGTTTAGTCAATATTGTCTCTGTAACCAACAAGAAAAAATATCTTGCATAAATGAAGTGCTCCACAGCTTTCAGAAATGTTATTTCTGAAGACTTTTTATGTAAATTTTCATTCAACAACTCTGATGCTCCTAGTTCTTGCACTGTGCATTAATCTATTTTTTAAATGTAGTCTCAAGAATTCAGGTGCCTCAGCAGGGACATATCTGTGCTGTCTTTGGTACCTAGTGGTTACAATAGGTTACGATATTGCTTGCCATAAAATATATTGCAGTATTTGGAGGAGTTTTTAAATTTGGTATAAACTTAGCCTCCTATAGGTTCTTTAGCTAGAAAGATGAGGGGGAAATAGTCATTAAGAGATGTAAAGTTAAAAAACCAGACCAAAAGGTGTCATTTTCTTAGAGAGTGAAGTTGGAAGTTTGGGTTCTTTTAATAGTTTGTGAGGAAGGCAAGGCAAAAATGCTTGTGGTATAAGTTTGTTTATATAAAATTGGCTATAACTGTAGTAGTTTTCAAGCAACTATTTAATGAGACTTTCATGCTTAGAACTCGAACTCAGATTGATTTTTATACCTTCCAGAGTATAGGAATGATGCAGGGCTGAAGAGAGACACAGTAGGTAGACAATGTACATAAGTACCTATTTCTCAGAAGCAGGGCTGTACAATTGAAGAAATGAGCTACTATATTAAAACATTCAAAAATCTGTCCCGTAAGTAAATTTCCATTTTTTTTTTTTTTACAGTATACTGAAAGGAAAACGACACTTCTTTTTTGTCTTTTTTCTTGTATGTTCTGTCTCCTAGTACTCATCCAAAAACTGGGACTTGCAACACAAGATAAAAATTGTTTCTCTTGCTCCTTTGAATGAGTTTACCTACTACTGGATTTTGTGCATGTGAATGAACAAAGCCCAAAAGCTTCCTTGTCTCCTCTTTCCAGCAATGAGTCTACTTAGCATTACTGCCTCTTACCTTGCTTCCCTAACTCCTTTAGATCACTTGACACTCATCAAATCTGTCACTGCAGAGTACTTTGTGGTGAATATAATCTCATTCCAACAGCATACACGGGTTACACTGGAGGCAGGGAGTAAGAGGAAAAAGAACCCGCTCAGATCCATGTCTCTAAACATAGACCTCTGAGACACAGTCAGGAGACAGCCCTGTGTGGTTCAGCTTATTTAGGTAATCATTCATTATTATAGCAAACACTTGTACAGCTGAATCAAAGTTACATTTGCTTTCTCAAGAAGCTACTCAGGTTTAGTTTATGGGCTTATCCAAATATTGTTGTAGGAAATGTTCTTCACTTTAAAATCCTCTCCATGACCAGAAGGGTGCATTGTCTGCACAGGATGAATTACTGCCAGACTTGAGACTGTGAAGACACATACCATGTACCATGGGTGGAGCCTGGCTAAGTATTTCAGTGTTGAAATAATGGCATAAGAAAAGCATCTTTTGACTGCCTATTGTAACAGTGCATACCCTCATGTGGAAAGCATTTTTACACCCTATTCATCAAACAGAAAAGCCTCCACTGACATTGTAAACAGAAAGATTTTAAGAACCTCACACAAGAAATCTGACTGTAAAAGTTTATGGCATGCTGAAGCTCCTGTTGATGTCATGTTGGCAACCATGGAAGTCATGTTGTCTTCCTAAGCATCTGGTGCTACCATACTTGATCAGGTCAGTGGTGTCTGAACACCAGTACACTAAGACAGAGAAGGCCAATTCAATCTTACTCTAGGGATGAAAGTTAAGAAGCTTTAGGGCAATGGGTCTTAGAATGAACACTGCAGAATTGAAAAAAAAGCAACAAAACCAACCAAATGACTGCAGGCAATGTCCACCAGTTAACCCTGCTCCAGAAATGAAGAAAATAAGGAACATTTCATATAGAAAGCTTGTAACTGCAAAGACATGAGAAGTTTTATGACACAGTCTGAAGATCAATATCTTTGTGGATGTAGAAAAAACTCATCCTTTGTTTATATGTTGTCAGAGACATGCATAAAATTCATATTCTGTAACTATACCAACTAAAAGATTTTGTAAAAATCAAATAAGCAATACACAGATTGCTACAAAGACAAACTGAACTGAGGTCCAATGCAATTTTCAGTCTAGTTGTTATTTTTATTTAACTCATATGTTACACCCAGCTGATATGTCCTGCAAGATCGCTATCAATTTTCCATCAAAAATTATTTCCCAGTATTTTAGCACAGCTGTTCAAACTATAATTTCTTCTCAGACAACAAATATAAAAAGGAAATTAATCTGGAAACACTGAAACTTTACCATATGTTATAGTTATTTTGACATAACTTCATTTGCCACTGCAGAGATCTATTTTTCAAAGATTCATGAACACGTCATGAATATCTACAGTTCAGAAAACAGCCAGCTATTATTGTGGGAAATGACATGGTTTGTTGATTGCTCCAATAATATTCAGCTGAACTTTTGGTTAAAATGGTTTCCAGAAGTACTGTTCTTACTTGAGTCTTTTTTGCAGGCAGAAAATATAGTCCTACATATCTATATGTTAAAAATAAAATCTTTCTTCATCATAAGGCTAAAGATATTTTGTCTTGTGGTCATACAACTTGCTTTTGTAACACTTGTCCAGCTGTTTATAAGATAGCTTCTTCCCTGCAAGCTGGCATAAATCTGTGCTCTGTCTACTCAGTAGCAAGAATTATATACAGAGCCATATCTGAGGAACTAAAGCATGGAATAAAAACGTTTATGTATATGAGAAGGCATATCAGTGGTAGTTAGCAGTAATTTTATTATTTAATTTTTTTTAAATCTGCTGTAATGAGATTGCTGTAGAATGGAGGCTAAATTAATGTTTTGCTGATTTGGCACAAAATACTA
>JAWWMU010000121.1:59404924-59416710 GCA_035048155.1 Cinnycerthia olivascens
GAACAGAGACTAATACAGTTTTACAGAGAAATAAGCAAAATTTGGCATGAAGTTCATTATATGCTATATGTTCTGCCAGTTATGACTAGACAGCACAGGTGAACAATTCATAGGGCCAATGACGTACATTGTGGGGTCTGAGGCTTTTTTGATCACTGGAGCAATACAAGTACAAGACAAAAGCATAAAACCCTAAAAGCAAGCCATTCTTCAAATACTGAAATCTAAATCCCATTTTATTATGCTGTCAATGAACTGCCGAGATTCTCCTTTGCTTGTTAACATGATAGCAGACAGATGAGAAGAAATAAAAAGTACTGGCGTGTGAAAGGCAAATCAAAAGGGGAGATTGAAGGGATTTCTCGAGTTACTCAGGTGAGTCTTTAAGCCTCAGCCAGTGACCCAGCCAGTGGTCAGAACGGTGCAGGTTCCGTTTGGTTGCTCCGAACACTTAGACACGGTATCCAACTGTCTGCCCAAAAGGCTGAGAATTTGCAGTTTCTTTGTAAGCTTACTGCACAATTAACAAAAGAAGGGAATTTGATACTAACTAAACAGAGAATGAATAGTCAATAACATTGTATAAACTTTTTCAAGTCACAAATCTTTATGCAGCAGGAGCGACTTTGCATGTTACTGGAGTCTTTTACTGAAAAGATTGGGGTTTTTTGTTCTCTACACTCATGTTTTAGTTGTAAAATGTATTTTTCTAAAATGGAACCCTCACCTGCTGGCAGATACTGGCAACAAATCCCTAACACAGAAAGAAAGATAAACCACAGACTAAACAGAAGTTACAGTAAATGAATACAATTAAGAACACTGTGGCCAGATAGATCCTTAAATATGCAGAACTTCAAAATAATTATTTTATGACTTTCAACATGGGTAGCATAATATTAATGAAGAAATTATTCCAATAAAAAGTATTTTTTTCACTGCTGGATTTCTAAATCTTAAATTTAAAAAAGTATTCTAAGTACTACAACCAACATTTTGAATAAAAAAGTAAAATGTGAAACAAGTTCCATGCTATCATAACTCAACAACTACAAAATGAGGTGGCACATGAAGAAGAAATGCAGTAGGCAAAATGCTAACACAAGTATATTCATAAAACAAGTTTAAATGCAGTTAACTAGAGTTTATAGACCTCAACCTGAATACTCTTACAGTGGAAACATTATGTTTGCACGATGGTGTATATTTCTCAGAATGCGCTAGCTGTCAAGTTTAAGTAATACTTTACATACCCTTTTCATAACTGCACAATTAGCTTTATGAAACCCAGCTGTTCAAAATAAAGCCTGGGCTAGCAGTGCCATCTAGCATCTTTAAAAAAACCCCAACAACAACAAAATCTCTGTGCACTTACAGAATTGGTAGATTAGCATTTATTAAGACTATCAATCTTTGTAATAGATCTATGCATCAAGTCATAACCCTCAAGTGAGTAACAAGACATGTTTTGATAATCAGTGTATTACCAAATATAACATCTGTACACATCACAAACCATCTGGACAATAAAAGCATCAGACAAAATTCTCTAGCCTTTGAAAGAAAGAGCTCAACTGAGACTGGGAAGAAGGGGACTGCATTTACTCATTCAGCGTTGGGTTATAATACATGGATAGTGTAAAACTGTGACAATATGGGAAGAAGGGACAATAAGGTTTTCTTTTGGGAACAGAGGCCAAATATACAAACTGGACCAATTTCTAAGGGAAGACTACTGACTGCCTGGGATCTGGGTTAAAGATGTGAAAGAAATCTTCCCACTCTGGTACTGCTCTCTGATTATTATCCATTCTTCTGGTTGAAAGTGAAGAAGATGCAACAGGAAATCAGAGAGCAACCAGAAGAGACTTCAGGGCCCTGGAATGACTGATTGAGGGATCAGAAGCAAGTGGTTTTCCCTCTACCCTTGTATTTTCACAGACTGATAAGAGAAGAGTAAGAGACACAGCAGATCAATACCAGAGCCCAAGTCAGGTGCAAGCAGCAGAATTTCGGGGATTTAGATCCCAGGTCAGTCCATATGGCACCACCCCTGATCACAACAGGAGGGGCACACCTGTCTCAAGGGGGAAAAGTATTAAAGGATCATTGTGCAGGAATTATTAGGGCTCACTGAAAGAGCTTACAATAAATTTGAACAATGAAAGGTATAAAATCAGGCTACCTAGAGTAGGCCTGAGGGTGGCATGCCAATGTCAGAGGACAGTGTGGTAACAAAGCCCTCCAGTATTGCTGTTTCAGTAGAGAGAGAGGGGGATGAAGAGCCACACAACAGCAAAGATGCAAGAATTATTGATCTGTTAGAAACCATGGAAACATCTGAAAATGGTGATGTAGGAATTAGGGCTTCTAAACCAAAAAGCGTGTTGGGATCTATAGCTCCACAGAAGTGCAGCTACACCAGTGCCCATAGCATGGACAACAAGCAGGAGCCATTGAGCAGCAGGAAAACTATCACACAGCTGAAATCATGCAGAAGTGTGAAGACTGGCACAACAGAGGTGCTGTAATAGAGGTTTAAATTCAATAGGCAATGACAGGGGGACAGCAGGGTAGCCCTATATGTTAGGGAGTGCTTTGATTGTCTAGAGCTTAATGATGGTAACAATAGGGTTGAATGTTTATGGGTAAGGACTGGGGGAAGCACAACAAAGCAGATAGCCTGGTGGGAATCTGTTATGGAGCACCCAGCCAGGACAGAGAGAAAGAGAGAATATTCTACAAACAGCTCAGAGGAGTCTCACAATTGCCAGCCCTTGTTCTCATAAGGGACTTAATCAGGTTTTACTAGAAATACAATACAAAGGGGAGGTAGCAGCCCAGAAGGTTCCTGGAGCATGTGGCAGAGAAATTTCCAGCATGGTTTAATCCAGTCAGGTGGTTTAGACTGGGATATATAATTTTATCAATGATTTGATTAAAGAGATCAAGTGCATCTTATGTAAGTTTTTCAAAGACATCCATGTTGGGTGGGAGTGCTGATCTGCTGGAGGGCAGGAAGGCTCTGCAGAGAGATCTGGATAGGCTGGACCATGAGCTGAGGCCAGTGGTGTGAGGTTCAAGAAGGCCAAGGGCTGGGTCCTGCCCTTGGGTCACAACAGCCCCAGGCAGTGCCACAGGCTGGGACAGAGTGGCTGGAAAGCTGCTCAGTGGAAAAAGACCTGAGGGTACTGGTCAATAGCAGCCAAACATGAGCCAGAGTGCATCCAGATAGCCAAAAAGGCCAATGGCATCCTGGCTTGGATAAGTAATATTGTGGCCAGCAGAACCAGGGCAATGAACTCTGTATTCAGTTTTGGAAGAGAGACACTGAGGGGCTGCAGTGAGTGCAGAGAAGGGCAACGGAGCTGGGGCAGGGTCTGGAGCACAAGTGAGGAGCAGCTGAGGGAGCTGGGGGTGTTTATCCTGGAGAAAAGGAGGCTCAGGAAAGACCTTAATGCTGGAGGTCTTTAAAAGACTTGTAGATGTGGCACTCAGGGAAACAGTTTAGTGGTGGGCTCAGCAATGTTAGGCTTACAGACAGACTGGGCAATCCTTAAGTTCTTTTCTAATCTAAACAATTTTATGACGCTATGATTCTAACATTTCTTAAGCAACATAAAATACATAGAATGTTTCAGACAATCCAAAAAAATATTTGCTTTTGCCAGTTGAGAGAAATATATGCTTTTCATGGTTTAATAAATGAATTCCTCATTCTGAAATCTGATAGACTTCTGCTTTGCACAGGTACATACTGACAAGTAGTGAAGTATATTCATTTTCTTCTTTCTATATGGAGTTAAAAGACTTCAGATTTGCAGAAGTGTAACAGTGAGCAAAATTTCACCCACTTCCATTGTTTGTTGAACAGAATGAATTGCTTGGCATTGCATAAGACAAAACATGAAAACAAATACTGCCTCTCAGAGCCTACAGTGTAGAAGACAGGCTCTGAAATGACAGGATGTACTGGAAAGCCTTGAAACACATTCATTAATTATTGTCATTGTTAGTAGCAAGCCTTTAGAAAGAACTTGAGTGCAAACAAGGATGGGAACACTGTAGCATATGAAGCTCAGGGAAAGAGAAGTGAGATATTGCAAGTTCAACCACATTAACTCATTGGCACTGTGGTATATAGATACAGATGTATAACCCCACATTTTAGCCCTATAGTGAAGGACAGTTTCTATATTGCACGAAACAGATTAATTAATTGCATTACAGAAATGATAATGAGATTATAGATCTTTTGGTTAAAGCCCCTTAAGAATCATTACATGGTGAAAAATAATGCCTTGGTGACTTTTAAACAGATTTCACCTGCCATTGTTTTCCCCTATTCCTGTGCATTTTTGTAGAGATGTTCCCTGGGAACTTTAAATTTTAGAACTTTAAATTTAAGATAAAACTTGCAATTCCATAGGTTATTCTGCTCATGAAGGAAAATTTTCTCCCCACCCCAAAAAAGTTTTGTTGAGACAGAAATAAAAAAATACAATGCAAAGATTTAAACAAATATCTTTGGAACAAAAATAACCCCATTAAATATAGATGCCCAGTAACTGAATTCAGACAACCAGTGTGACCAGTCTATGAGACACTATCAGAAAACTTTCTTTCTGAAGCAAAACACACAAAAACCCCAATCAAGATAGATTAATATACATTCTGGTTCACATTTCAGAAATAAAATTATGTCAATGTAGCAGTTCAGCAGCCACTGTAACATTCCCCTCCAAATATCTCAAAAGACTTTTGGAAGGCCTAGTAGAAAAATTCTGTGGCTACATATATGTATTAAGATATATTATTTTCTTTCAAGGAACAAGTATCTTTTGCAGCCACACTTTACTATTATCTACTTATTACAGCTAGTATTTCGTAAGGTTTTGTGAGTTTCAGATATAGATCAGCATTCAGCTGAGTAAAGATTCAAACACTAAATACATTTATGTGATATTTTCATTTTCTGTGTTTGCACTTAGGCTGTTTGTTTGTTTTCCAAAACACATTTTTTTCCCAAAGGGAAATCTTCTCTCTAAGAAGAGTTATTTTTAAAATGTAATGTATTTTCAAAAAGACCAGCATGCCATGTGTAGAGAAGTGAAGCAACAGTCTGTCAACACTATAGTCTGATATTTTTACCTCTGTAAAAAAAAAAAAAAATTACAAATGATGGCAGCCTGTTATGTGTTTTCTAGTATAATCACCCTAACGCTGGACCATTCTTGCAATTTTCTAAGAAAATTTTATTTTCCCTTCTTATTTTATTCTGTTACAACACACTGGTGTGATTGGGAATTTATACCCACTGTGCAAGTCTCTGTTTCCAGACCTAGGGAGGCAAGGTCCCTTCTACACCCTAGAGTAACTATTTATGCAGCTCACATGAGTTCATTCGCATCATATGCCTGCAGAGCTCAGGGCTCAGTATGGGTGTGCTCCCATTTGCCAAGAATCATCCCTTTAATGATTAAATTCTAAGAATGTTTACAAAGGAAACAACAAGTAGAGATTAAAATGTTGGGGGGGAAGGGGGCATGATACATTCAAACTAGACTCTCACACACACAACTAACCCACTGGCGCAAAACTGATTAGCTGCCTAAGGCCACTGAGAGCGCAGGCACAGGATGTTTTCCTAAAGGGAGGAGGGGCGAGCTTGACCTTTTAATTTATAAAGGGAAACCACACACCCAGGTGTTGCAGCTCTGCTCACAAAGAACAATTAGGACATAATCTGGGTTGTTTATTTTGTTGGGTTCAGAGGTCCATGCTGAAAGATCAAAAAGGTCTTATAGTCATTCAGTAATCTCCATGCATGTTATGTTTCTCAATGGCCTTTTGTGTTGGTACTATTTAGTTATTTGTTTGTTTGGAAATAAAAAGCAATCTCTTTAAGTAGGAAATCCTACTTGAGCTACAACAAGGCAAATTGCCCCATTCATGTAAAAGCTAGATTTTAAAGGAAAAGAACAGCTTCCTTAGAAGAGGAAGTAGAGGGGCAGGCACTGATCTCTTCTCTCTGATTATCAGTGATGGGACCTGAGGGAATGGTGTGAATTATGTGTCAGGTGAGATTCAGGTTGGATATCAGGAAAAGGTTCTTCACTCAGAGGGTGGCTGGGCACTGAAACAGACTCCCCAGGGAAGTGGCCACAGAACCAGCTTGACAGAGTTCAAGAATTTTTTGGACTACACTCTCAGACACATGGTGGGATTCTGGGCAGGGCCAGGATTTAAACTCAGTAATCCCAGTGAGTTCCTTCCAACTCAGTATATTCTATCAGTTTCTATGAGAGTCTAAAATAAAAGAAAGCATATAGGCATCAATTACAACAGGTATTTTAAGAGGCGCATCTGGGCAAAATGACATCAATGTCACAGACAAAGTTACACAATTACCTCTGAAACTTTCTCGTAAGTAAAGCATCAAGTTTCACAGCTCTTCTGACCCAAACTGTGCAAGGCAAAGAAATTTGGGCAGTGTTTAAAAAAAAAGAATAAAAAAAATTTTCTCAGGCTGTCAGCACAAAACAAATAGTAGAGAAACAGAAAATACTGTAGCATACCCAACCTCTGCTAGAAATCTCTCCAAAGCTTTATAGGTGCTGGCCTGAGACCTATCAGCAGTGTCTCAGGTTTCTTTAAAATAGTTCTGCATTGAAGATGTGCACAGTAGACTCTCGGCCATGGTATTGGTTATTTATTAGAGATAAATCTGACTGTAACAGGTTATGCTACTGGTTTGGTTTTAGTATAAGTGGATGTGTAATAGAGTGCTTTAAAGATAATTTCTTCTGTCAACCACCCAGGAAATCCAAGTCCCTCAGCAGGACAAAACCTGTCATTTATTAAAGTTGTATATGTCATTTATTATAGTTGTACATATATAATTGTATACCTATATACAACTTTGAGCATAACATAATGTGCTGGATGTGCAAACAAAAGATATTCTTCCCTGAAGTGCTAGGTAGCTGATCTGTCATCCACTACCCACAAGAGGGTAGGAGGGCAAAAATAGACGTTCTTAACAACAAATTTCTTTCCCAGTCTTTTAGATTGCCTGGCACTGCCTCTTCTGTGCCTACTGTTCTTACAGCTACAGGAGACTTTGGCTGACTGGATGGCAAACAAGCCATACATTGGAAACTCTGAAATCTTGAGACTGACAGAAAGATGTCAAAACTCACCATCAGTTACTTTACTGCAAAAAATAACAGGTTGGGATACCACAATCTGGTCCCTACTCTTGCAAAGACTTATAAAGAACCTCAAGTTAACACACTGCTAGCCTGATTCACAAAACACGGATAATAATAGAGACCTTTCTCCAGCTAATGTGACAGGCTGTAGGTTCAGGAATTGTAAACATTCTTTTGTCTGAGTACCATTTCTTTCAGTGAGTGAACTTAAATGAAGAATTTTATGATGGTATCACTTCCCTGGGAGATGTTGGTATACAGCCTCCAAAAGCATTAGAAAGGAATTAATACATTGCATTTTTTCTTGAAATATTTGGATTATTTCTAATGTTTGCTGACATTTAAACTTACAAGAAACTTTAAAAAAAGACAAACTGGCTGTTTGGTCTTGTCTTCACTATTTAGAAACTTCCTCTCTAGAGTTTTCATAGGAAGAAAATAAAGCCCAAGTCTAACATTTCAAGCTTCCAGAACAACCAATAAGCTTGGAAATGTCTATTTCCTTTCTTTCTTTTTTATTTTTTCTAATTTTCCCACAAAACTGGAGCAAGTAAGGTTTTCCAAAGGAAAGGACACACAAAAAATTTAGCATTGTAAGATCTGATCCACTGCAACATTTTGACTAACACAAAAACCAATGATGTAGAGATGTGAGGCCTCTATTTATCTGACATTAATATTTTCCACAAGTTTGATACTCTAAGACAAAAATTACAATGGAAACAGTTCTTTTATCTTTAGCTTCACTGAAGAAAATCTACAGCATTCTGTAGGATTAAAACTAATCTTTCTTTCATCAGAGTCAAAAACCAATTTTCCAGGACACAAAGAGCAAAGAGAGATAAAATCTGTTTCTGAATGCATCTGTTGGTTATGAACACAAGTTCAGCTAAGTTTTTGTTCTTTTTAACTGATGGAGAAGATTAAAATGTCAAAAATACAGCAAAAGCAGAAAATAAAAGTTTATACATTTCATCCATAAATAAATGTTCTGAATTTAGATACCAGTTTCTTCAATTTTAAGTAACTGGAACACATTTTCTTTGATTAAATGTTCATTTTTAGGGGGATAAGGCTGTTGCACAGATGCATGAATTTCTAGTCCAGAAGATAGTGGATGTCACACTCAGAGTGTGTTCCTCCTTATTGTGTTGATTCCAATGTCGGAGGCTTTTGCAAAGCTCCTTTTAACCACATGTTATTAGATGAAGGGATTATGTGGAAGTTACATGCAGTAAAAAAAGAACTTTCTGCAGCACGTGTTAAAACACAAGGTTGGCCTGATAACCATGATAGTTACTCCTAGATCTAGTATTTGTGAAAAAAGTGGAAGCTTTATCAATAATGGATGTAAATTTGTTGCCATGCTTTAAAGAAAGCCTACCATGTACAAAGCTGCATAGCTACAAGGCTGGTAGTAATTTAAAAAGATATATTTGAGAAACAGAGAAACACATTTAATGGTTTATTGCTTAAAATTTTAAACTACATCAGTTAAGCAAAAGAGAAATTAATAAATACACAGATGGGCAAGATTTTATTTTGCCAGATATTTTACAATTCCAAGTAAGTGTACACTATATGAGAAGAAAGAATGTGCTGCACAGATGATCCTGGACTCTAGATTCTGGAGATTTTGCTCTTGCTTCTGTTACTGGCCGTCTGAGTTGCCTCAACAAGCACACTTGTAGCTCAGTTTCATGGATTTCATAGACTTTCTCTGCGAAGCATTTAGTGATGTCTTGGTAATCTGTCACAAATTGCATTTTTCATGTCTTTTACTATGACCTTACCTTTTGTAAAGACAAAATATAGTTTGGGCAAGTGGTAGACAATTTATTCCCACCATGCTACCCTTGAGCAAATAACATTAAACCAAGGTTATTTGCAGAATCCAAAATGAGATTTAAGGCAGACTTAGGCATTCTAATCAATTGAAACCTTGAAAGCCTTTGTTCAAAAAGTGTTGAATGCTCCTAGGAGCATCAGGCTTCAACAAAGATGCATTGGAACCTACGGATCAACTTCTACTGTGTTAAAATGCACCTGAGCACCTAAAACTGGACAGGACCAAGGAACTCTGCACACTAGTACATACAAATTGTACATACATACATATCATGGTGTCACCACATGCCCTGTTGGAGTTCTGAAACTAAATCTCCTTATTTCCATGAAGGATTTGATCCATTGAGCGTTAAAAATTGACTGGAAATGAAGACAGACTTGATTATCAATGCCTTTTTGAACTGCTGCTGGTTCATTTTTGATTAGATAGTCATAAAAAGCCTAAATATACCATGGAGCAATAACTGGAACCCAGATCTTCAAGAAGTGAAGTTTAGCCTTGGGCTACAGTTGATGTTTTTCTGGACAAAGGCAAACAAAGTAGAAAAATTACATTAGAATTGATTAAGAAGAAAAAGAGAGTTTTCACCTAACATGGCTTCAGCCCTTTTTTGTACTGTAAGATCAAAATCTGCTTCAGGAAGAAGGATTTGAAACAAGAGGTCCTATCACATTAGGAAGAACTGTGGGTGAAAAGTGATCACCACTTCTGCTTTCAGATCAATTTCAACTTATTGGTTCCTACTACATTTGAGAAAAGATTTACCTGAAGTGCCTATAAATTCAAATGAGAAGAAGGGATCTTCCCCCTGTTTGGAAACAGCACCTGGGCTGGTGTTTTGGTAGGTAGAAGGTAGAAGGCTTTTTCTTAGCTATACAGACAACAAATTAGATGCATCAAGCTGTAGCTTCTTCTAGGGGAACCAAGCATCACACTTAGGGACTGTGATCACAAGTGCTGAAACCCTTTATTGTGAACATTCTGAGCTGCTACAGAAACAGAGTTCACTCTTGACATGCAGATGCCCCCATATACCCAGTAATTTTTGGCAGTTCTTGCAGTGTTTCAGCTCAGGTTCCAACTTGGTAGTTCACACATTTTCTCAGAAAAATGAATATTTAGGTATCTTACATTTACCATTTATCTTACAGTAAGAAATGACATTCTGACAGTCAAGTTATAATCCACAACAAATCTGAGTCAAACACTGTATGTGTCTGGTTCAGGTCCCTAGCACCTTAACCTGCTGTCACACTTATTACAGCTAATCCCTAGAAAGTTGCAAAAAGCTGCTGGTAGGAGGGGTCAGGAGTGAGGGGGTGTGTATGCACAAACACTTCTGAATAGTTTGGTTCGGTATAAATTACAGCTTCCTGAATTTTTATTATTTCATTATTTGTTTAAATGCTGGATACCTGATGACTCAATTCTTGATACAATTCTCTGTTTCTCATATCCATTATTTTTATGGAAAATAGCACAAAATCTGGCTCAATTCAATTGGCACAGTTAAATTTTTGACGCAATTCAAAATGGCAGAGGTTCTGTGAGTAAACAGGCTTCAGAGCTGGTCTTGGACTACTCACAGGACCTGGATTGGTAATGTAGTCTTAAGTAAGAGTGGCAAATAAACAGCGTCATGACAGAAGAAGCTGCTCTTAGTAAGATAGCAGCTTGTGACTAACTACACCCTTTCTATGACAGCTGATAATGTCACCAGCAAAAGATTCCCCCTCTAGCTCAAGACTAGAGTAAAAGAAATGTATATTACCTGTTATTAGCTGCTACCACCATCCCCAGATAAATATCTTGGTGCATCACACACAGCTCCTACTTATGCTGTCATAGCAAACCCATGCCCAAGACAGCAGAATAAGGGTCTGATGAGGTTCTCTTTTTCTCAGCTCTAAGGATGCATTCTTCAGACTAATTGGTTACAAATGTTCACTTAACAAGCAAAGTTATTCATATGATACAGTAATGCAATAGTGAGTCTTGAAGACTTTAAATGTTGCTCACTTGTCTTTCTAAATCAAAATCAGATAGAAATTATTATGGAAAAAAAATCAGTACTTAAAGAAAATGCCATTTTTAATCTAGGGGAAATTCATATCCCAGAATTTAATGGATTGTTAGCATTCTTTTCTTTCCTTTTCTTTTTTTAACCAGAAAACAAACCCTTACTTAGCCAGAAAAAAAAAAAAAAAACAAGGATTAGAAATAAAAGTAGAAGCCTTTTCTTGTTACAGTATTGATCGTTTTCACTAAGATGTGATCAAACACTCATACTGTCTCACAAGTATTTAGTGCACTATGTGAAACAAAATGCTAAATTAAATTCTTAGTGAATGTGTACACATGACACAATTATAAACACTGGCAAAAATGTAAGTCCAATGAAAAAGAAATCAGCATACATTAAATGAGCGATAATTAGTCTTCCTTAGTTAACACTGGGAATTTCCAGGGAATTTCTAGAATTGCCACACACTGATGTATCTGCAGTTTGGTCAGTGTAGGAAAACCACACAGAATCTGTTGAAGTCATCTGCCCAGAATCAACTGAAATTTGAGTCCTGTTTATTCTCCAAGTTTAGCAGAATTAAAGTTTTAGAGAGAGGCTCCTCATAAGAAGAAATGGAAAATAAATTATTGTGAAAGGATGAGAGAGCTTGTTCTGTTCTTGCTTGGGCTGTAGTTTTGCAGAAGCTGTCACTTAGTAA
>JAWWMU010000121.1:59495185-59505504 GCA_035048155.1 Cinnycerthia olivascens
AGTACATCACCATGACGGTATTTCAGAACACAGCACGTTTTTTACTCAAAAGTTTAAGGAAGGAAATAGAAGTAAATTGATATTTATCCATTTGGAATATAGTATCTAAACAAGACTTCATTATTTTAATTTAGTAAGCAAAGTTAGTGAGAGAAACTCACTAATTGTCTATTGTGCTTTGGAAGAAAATACTACAGGTACTCCAGAGAAGCATAACAAGATTTGGCACTGTAATGACCAACATAAATGCTCAGTATTGTTGAGGAGTGGCAGGATCACCTATGTCAGCAGAGAGCTGCAGAAGGGGGGAGTGGGTACATCTAGAGACACAATAAAACTTTCACTGAAAATATTTTACCTTAGGTTACTTTTTATTTAAGCAATTTTTTACCTTAGAGCTGTAATGCATGAGAATAAAAGGGATTGTAACAACACTGTAGGGCAGTGTTTCTTAACTTAGAAGGTATGCCCTGAGTGCAGCAAGATGATATATGAAGTTTTATGAATAGAAGATCACTGCAAAAAACAGCTAGGCCAGGACAGGCATCGTATCAGGAGAGCAACATTAAAATTTAAATGTGACTAGATGAGGAACACAACAGGAAGACAGGAGCATTGGGAAGAATGAGTTAAATTAACATGCAGAATCTCACAGCAAAGTTTCAGTTTGTGTTTTGAGCAGTGTCTGACCCTTAGGGAGAAGTTGACATTTTCTTCAAAATCAATCCTAGAAGTAAGGCTATTGGCTACTAAATATTAAATTAAATATTAAATTAAATGTGATTTTGTTTGTTTCAAGCCCTCACAGAATGTCCATGTTGTAAACATTTTCCTGGTAACATTATTGTGTTTTATGTAAATATGGAGAATTTTCTTAACTTGAGCCAGATTACATTCAAAACAAGCACCATGTAATAAGGATGGCCCTAGTTAAACAGAGGACTGCTGGCCGTACTATTGCAATACATAGAAAAATTGTGCCATTTCCTGTCATTTTTTTATTGAGCATGAAGTCCACAACAGATTTCCTGCCACCTAGGTAGAACTGAACAGACACACTCTCACTCTTGCTCTGCCCTGCAAATGCATAAGCCAGTTCTGTACGATGTCACAGTGTTGGCTGTGGGTGTCTGCGGCAGTCTGTGCTTACCTGGGCACATGACAGAGCCTGTGCCAACCCAGGAGCTCTGACAAGGAACAGCTTGGCATGCATGGTGAACCAGACCTCTGCCACTGAATGCACTTAGGAAATCCTGGGACTTTCTGAGGGAAGCTTTGGCAGCTGCTGCCTGACAATATCAGACTTCACTTTCTGGAAGAACGGCAACTTTAAGCAAGAGTGGATGTAGTTAATGAGGTGCAAACAAGGCAAATAGTTGTCAGTGTTTTGTCTGACATGTTCAGGTAAGACACTTGCTCTGCTCTAAATATTGCCTCCTAGAAAGACCAATAAGAGCAAGAGAAGCATAAAAATCAAAAATTTATAATGAAGTCAAGACAAAAGAGAAGAGTTGAAGTAGAAAATGCCAGAAGCTGGCTGTTGGGGGCTGTGAGGTGGGCTAGTATATCAAGCAATTATTAACTTTGTGCAATTATTTGTACTTCCGCTTACTGTGTGCAGTGATCATGAGAATTCCATCAGTACCATCACTCCCTGGACACACTCCATGCTGCTGAATGAACCACTGCTTCCACACTCCCACAACTGTTGTGCTTTTGATCATGAGTATTTGAACAAGAGTTTTTTATACATACTCAGTTATAGAACTTTTCAGTAATTACACTAGCAAACAAGGCAATTATCTTCTTATATTTCTTTACACACAAAAAACTAGAATG
The DNA here is from genome assembly GCA_035048155.1 of Cinnycerthia olivascens. Lineage (NCBI taxonomy): Eukaryota > Metazoa > Chordata > Aves > Passeriformes > Certhiidae > Cinnycerthia > Cinnycerthia olivascens. The sequence continues at coordinate 59,497,025 of JAWWMU010000121.1, forward strand.
GAATATCACTTCATCTTCACAAATTTCTCTATCACGGCTGTATTTTCTCAAGCAGATTGTAAGAGACTATAGCCTAATTTGTGCTCGACTGAAGTATATCCACTTGAAAATGATCTTATCTTGACAGGAGTATATTTAAAGAGAGACGAAGTCCAGTTTTGTCCCAATTACATGTTTTTCTGTTTTATTGCAAATCTGAGTTTCAGCTTTCGTTTTTTTTTTTACTGTAGCTAAAAGGTGGAGATAGCTAGTGTTTGACTTTTTGTGAAGGACCAAAATCAAGTCACCCCTTATGTTTCTGAACAGTAAAAATTTTTTCAGCTCATCATAGGGCACATAGTTCCTGTTCTGATAAAGTTTAATTCCCTTAATTCTCTCTCTTTTTTCCTTTTTTTTTTTCCTTGTTACAGCATTTCTAGTGTCTACACTATCCTACCACAAAGACACAAATAAAAAACTTTTGGTTTTTCACCCCTGCTTATAGTTAGAGCATGACATTAGTTCACCTTTTACCAGAGAATATTTTCCATGATGTTAGTTTGTATAAATGTGTAAGAAATTGATATTTATGTCCAGGGCAGTGATTAAAATCCTGAATAGCATCAGGCTTAATACAGAACTCTTGCATGTTCAGTTGGGGTTTTTTTTCTGATTGCTACTTTTTGCCAATGTTTTACTGATACTTCATAATTTTGATTTTTTTTTTTAAACTGCAATAAGATACTATGACTGATGGAAAGCTTATAAAATGTAGTATATCTACACATTACTTTTTTCTGTCAAACTTGTTATCTCATTAAAGAAAATCTAATTTACTTCATAAGGTCTAAATTTCCTTTGAGGTCTATTAGCTATTACAGTACTTTCGTTCTCTGGTTCACAAATCTTGTTGTAGAACTTATATAAAACTGGCTGGTTTATATACCATGGAGTATATAAAATACCACATGTCTTTCAGATGATAATTGCAATTTTATATGCTTTGTATTAGAGATATGATTTAATTCAATAACCTTGAATATAGTCTTTGTAGATAGTTCCCAAAGGGTCCAAAATATTAAAAAAAAGAAATCTAGCATAAATATGCCTAAATTAATAAATATAAGTTTACATCCTCATTTTATTGAATCTGAAAATTAATTAAAAATCATTCATCTAATCATTCAGACAAGAGTTTGCTGAAGGAACATAGCAAATAAGAAAATTCATACTAGTTTTGTTGCTTATGAATCATTTACTAATGAGTCACACGCAAAATTTGGCAATATCCAGTAAAACAACAAAGCAGTAAATTACTGAATCTCTTTGGAAATTTACAGTTAGTCTTCTATTTGCCTAATACTTATTACTACTACTATTATTTTATCAGTGTGCTGGAGATATAAACCTGATAATTTTCTATTCCAGAAATTTTGTCCAAGGTATAATCTATACTGAACATGTGACAGAATTCTCTCCAACAGTTTAATATATCTACTTATGGAAATTCTGTTGCTTTTTCAAATAGCTTGCTTATTCATCTGATCTTTTGATGTGAAAGTCTTTCTTAATATCCAATATAAATGGTCCTTGCTACCAGTTAATCAAACTAGTTCACATTCTGTCTATTGCAGAGATGAAAACACTTGATCACCGTCCTCTCTGCAATAACATTTTATGCATTTGAAGCCTGTTATCATAGCCCGTCTTCATTTTTCTCTGTACCAGACTAAACAAATGAAATTCTTTCATACCTGCTTTGGAAGTTATGTTTTCTAAACTCCTTATCATCTGTATTATTTATGACAAGTTTTCTCCAATTTCTATATCTTTCAGCAAAAGTGTCCCCTCCCCTAAGTGTGCTCACAGTATAAAGTAGCACGAAATAAACACACCTTAACTCTAATGAGAGACATGCTTTTAATAACCTTCTGAAATGGCATTTGCCTCTTTTATAAACACCATTCAGTTGCATATGTGTCCCCAACTTCTTTCATGCATTTTCCAAGATAGTCCTTGCACATTTCCTATTCATGTAGTCAGTGAACAATAGGTAAGAGAATTTTCAACCATCAATGACCTCACTCAGTTTCACTGACAGCCATAATTCCTTAACTTGCTTGATCGTGGATCAGAGATTTGCAAGGAAATAATCTAACCAGTACAGATAAATATTAACCCAGATTCAGAGCCAAAATTTATATGAACTAAGAATTTCCTCTCTCTGCCCTCCAACATTACTCACTACAGGCTTGTAGCTATGTCCTATCTCTTTCCTGCTCTAACAATTTAGTTAATACATTTGTTTCTTGGGAGCCAGAAAGTAAGTCAAGCTAAATTGGCTCAATTTTCATATAAACCTCATATAGACAACTGTTTAATTTAGTTAGTATACTCTAACTTGTAACACATGTAACATGTTTATGTTACTCTAACACTTGCCAAGCCTGTAACAGACAGCTAACTGTGTCTATAATAATCTAGATCTTACAAATCCCAGATATTGTTTCAAATATCTCTAAATAATTAATTAGCCTGCCTGTTGTAACAGGCCATTTTCTATACATTACTCCTAATACTATATAATAAAAAAACCCCAGAATATTGTTTATCATTACAAGCAGATAGTTAATTGAGTTCAGCTTTAGAAAGCCTTCAAGGTTTTTGTTCATCTGTCATAGGACAGGAGTGGTAGAGTACACTGCTGAAATTCTCCCTATTTAATTGGATAATAGGGACAATTTCTTCACTGAAAGGGTTTCCAAGATTGGAACAGGATGTGCAGGGAACTGGTTGAGCCACCACCTTGCAACAAGGTTGAAAGATGTGCAGTTGTGGCACTAAGGGACATGGTTTAGTGGTAGATATGGCAGTGTTTGGTTTATGGTTGGACTAGATGACCTGAAAGGTACTTTCCAAGCTAAATGATTATATGAGTCTGGAATATTTTAAGGAAAATCAGTCACATTTTAGGATACTTATCTTGAACTCAACAAAGGAGAAAAATGAAAAGAATTTTTCATAATTGCATGCCACCCAGAAGTTTACTGCTAATTATTTTTCAAATTGCAAATTAACTTTCATTTGACTTAGTAAACAAAAAAGCCAAATTTCAGAAGTGAAAATAATCATCATTAAAAACATGCTATAGTTAAATTATATGATAGTGGCTTACTCTGAACAATGCTAGAATCAATATGCTTTGGAAAAGGGATGAGAAGGTTGACAAGAAGTTTGAACTTCATTCTTTCATTTTCCTTGTGATGATAGGTCCAATTTCAGGCACATAAAGTGATTCTAATGCCTACATCAAGCTGCTTTTTAATGTAGAGAATGTCCTGAATCCAAGGAAGAGAGACTAGAACTCAGTCCCTGACTACATCCCCATCATATTGGTGTGCTGACCATCAAGAATACCAGTACACTTCAATTCTTCCCTTAATTTTGAGGAAACTCATATTCTTTAATCAGATTTTTAACTGTACTTGCAAGACTATGTACCAAGAAATTGCTTTAATTACCTGTCACTTATTTAACTGTCACTATGCATTTAGTAGGTAAGCTTTATAAAAAATGTTTTACTTGGCTTTCTTTTCTTTAAGATCACATACCATGCACTTCTACACCTACATCCTGAAGTGTTGATTCCACGTGCAGAATCAGACTATCTGTATCCAAAAAAATAATTCTTCATTTTTTTTATAGACTATTCTTATTTTACTCTAAAAAAATACTCAGATGATTCCATTAACCTATTGAAAAAAAAGCAGCAAGTCTTCCTCTTCAAGGCCTGTTAACGCTTCAAAATTTGTAGATTAAAAAAAGGCACCCTTCAGTTTTACATGACATGTTTTAGAAAACATTGTAAATACACCTGCTAACACTTCTGCTACATGCAGTCTGGGATGTTCTCTATGCCACTGCTCTGGTGAGACAGAAGGTAAAAATATGCATCATACAGGTTGGAAGGGAATGGAAGTGAGAAAGATCTTTAAAACACATTGGGTTGTGTTTAGGTGATAAATGAGCAGTAGGAAGATTAGCTTATCTTAAGATGAAAAACTGCAGAGGCTCTGATGTTATGGTACGTGCTGAGAGCGAGCTGCTGAATATAAACAGTGTCTTACCGAAATCTGCTTGAAGCTGAAACTAAAATGTCAAGAAGTGATTTAAATCTGTATCTTTAATTACAAAATTCTCTGTTCTGAACTTAGACCCTCAACAAAAGCTTGTTTTTCAAACTGCATTTCAGCATCGTCTTTGAGTGGTATAAGCACTGAAATATTGAGGAACCTCAAATGATGAAAGCAGGTTAAAAAATATAAAAGTGCTATTTAATTAGGCTTTTACAGAATGAAATTCTCTTTCTAGCTGAAGTTACGTAGAATGGAGAAAGGCCAAATTAAATGCATTATTGCAGCCTTACACTCCACTTCTGAAGGGCAGCTGTTGAGTGCTAGATCTTCCCATCAACTTGAACCTAAAATTATCCCTCTTTGAAATGTTTACTGTAGAAGACGGGAAATCTGTTTGCAATCTTAAACAAAGACCAAACTTTTCAAAGGATGTTTCTAGTGTGTAAGCATAAAGGTAATCTTGTGAGTAAGGCACCGGATTGAAATACTGACCTCAAATTTCAGCTGCAAGAGTGGCTGGATAAGGCCTTGGCAAGACATGTAGAGAAAACTATAAATAAAAATGCCAACAAAAATGATTCAAAACTGTGTCAGTGGAAGATATGGTGACTGCATCAAAATCTGTAATTTTATTTACCTGTTTTGTCAGAAACACCATGTAGTTAGTAGGTAGGTTTTATAAGAAATATATTACTCAACCTTCTTTTCTTTAAGGCCACACAGCACACACTTTCACACATATAATCTGACAACCTTTATTTGGTTACTGCTTAAATTCCATAGACACATCTTTCTTTTTGGTAAGGATTCCCAACACTCAATATGTTGCAACTCTTACTGTGATCCACTGTCTAAGCTTCAAGCTGTCTTCTAAGGATGATTTTCTTCTGTGTGATGTGCTCACGGGAGCTGAGGATTTGGACAGCTAATCTTATCTCAGCAAAAACAAATCAAGAAAATATATATGGCAATTGTGATGTGACATGGTGTGGAAATTTCTCCCACTGGGGTGATGAATCCCTGAAAAGTTCATGCTTGCCAGAATTCTGAGAACACTTTTCTGACTGATAGGTGAGGAAAACACCTCTGCCAGTCACCATGTTGTGACTGCACGCATATTTCAGGCAACAAATGACAATAAGTTGCCTCATTAAAAATTATGACTTCTCTAAGTTTATGCATTATTTCAAGCAATCGATGTGAACATCAAAAAGCATTATCTGATACTTTCTACTCTTTGTCCTCTACACAAAGAAAGTAGTTGCTTGTTTGTTATTTCTTTGGTCAAACTGGACTCACTGGTTTAATGAATTAAGCTTCCAGATCAAGATGATATTATTCTGTCTGAAGGCAGTTAAGAATATTTCATAAACCTCATACTGAAGCTCTAAAATGCAGCTCCTCCATTCTGATGGCAAGGAGATCTGTATGGGGTTTATAAGTTCTTGTGTTTTACAAGAACTTATAACAAGAACGCCTTTAACAGCTCTGTGTGACACTGTTGTTCAAAGCTTAGGATCAGAACACTGTTCATGGATGTTCATCCCAAATCAAAATACCATGGCATTAAACATTTTCAGCTGAATAGAACATCTAGAGAATGTTCCACTTGTTTGGCCAACAGAGAACAACTTATAACACTACTGCAATTACATCCTCTACAGATGGCACATGCTGTATGGATTACAGTGTTGCTTGTTCTGTTGCTGTGGACTCAGTTTGAATTGTCTCTGAAAGATTTGAATCATAAATCAATTCTTCTCCCTCTCAAATTAAAATAAAAAAGTATTTCAAGGGGAATTTTGTGCAAAATGGCAAGAGTTAGGGGTCTAGGGTAACCTTTCACTTTGTATCACGGACAAGGGGCCTGTTGAATAAAACAAAGAAGGAACCAGCCTCTTTTATTTAACAATTTTTTTTCCTGACCTCACACATCAGAAAGAAAATCTTCATTGGAACAAACTATAATGGAAGGCAGACCATGTTCAACCATGTCTTGTATAGATCTCCAGGGCTGGCAATTGTTCTCAAGAACAGCTTTTCCATCAGTGGAAAACTGAGCCAAACTCCTAGTCTTTAAGCCAAATGTTCATGGCTGGAAGAATTGTAAAACATTATAACAAAATGGTTTTCAAACTCAGTGTTGAGCCAGATGACAAGGTGATGTCATGGCTTGATCAAGCTTTATGTAACTGTTTAGGTATGTGGCAACTTTAACTATTAGTTACTGTCACTCACATTTATCTTTATCCATGAACTGATCGTCAGAATGACTGTATTTAGAGAAACCCTTTAGATAAAAATGTCATTTTTGAAAAAATCTATCTTTTTATCTTGATCTTGTGTTGCAATTACTCCCAGACCTTATTGTGGTTTCCTGCACAGAATTATATCCTTGAGCATTCCAGTCCAGCATTTAATACAGACACAGGACAATAAAAAGTCAGCAGCAGGAGACAGTATGTTTTATATGCACAGTTAACTTTACACAGTGCTGGAAAATATTGGCAAGTGGCACTTAATTATTTTACCCCTGGATTCTTAAAATGTATCACAAGGAACACAAAGGCACAAAGCACTTATTTACTGTAGTTGGGTTTAGAAACTTTTACAGACATACAATCTTTACATACTAGAATACAATTTCAATATGTTCTAATTTTGCTAATACAATTATACTTTCTTGCCTGTGTTCTTTGTTTACTCTTACATAATTTTCAGTTAATAATTCTATTAAAATTGGTTTCATTTGTGACATCTGAGAAATCATTACAGACATTTAATTCCAATATTTTTATCGTGTTGGCTCTGGGTCTGGGAGGAAGAGGAGGGCAGAGGATTGTCTGTTCCACTGTACAACGCCTAGATATGGAAATAGTATCAGTGATGGAAAGAACCTTGTAAAACAAAAGGCAGTCCACAGATATATAATCAGCAAGATATTCTAGTTCGTGGTCTATTAAGACTACATCCTAACATGAAATTGCTGGAAATGCTCAGTTGAGAGATTTACAGTAAAAAAAAAAAATTTAAAAAAAATTTTCTAATGGTTAAACCTTCATATTTCCTACTTAATGATACACTCAGATTCCAATGATTTATTCCCATCTAGGTAATATTGACCAAACTTGTATGCAGAAACCTTCTCATTTATTTTATATCTTGAAAAAATGTTATAACAAGAAATTAAGCTGTCTTAGCACAAGGCAACAATGCAACAACAGCAAAACTCACCACTTGACAGTAATTGTCTGATTTAGTAGCTTGTGCAAGCATGATTTTATATATTAACATAAAGAAGAATACTCAGGACAATAAACACCATCTGAAAAATGTAACTACTATGTACACTGTGCAATCCCTCCTGTTTGAAAAAGACTAGCTCAAGACATTCAAGGCATTCTGAAGAAAATTCTGAAAATATTTGATCAGAAGTTCAGTTTAAAGTGAAAATGGTAAAAAGGGATAGCTGTGAAATACCTTATATTAATTTATGAAAAATGCCTACCACCTACAAAAAATTCTCCAAAGGTATTTACTTACTTTTTCATGGACAGTAGACTGACATTTAATTAGTTTTTTGACTGCATTTTATTAGGAAAGTAAATCTCTAATATGTTAATTCCACATAAATTCCACAGAGCTTGACGATGCTGTACTTTCAATACTGTAAATATGTCTTAAGAAATATTGCCTTTACTTTCACTTAATGCAACATACAGCATAACTTTGCTCTGTTAATTTTTTTTTTTTTACTACTCTGGCAGAAGTGCTATTGAGTTATTATTGGATTCAATACTGTTACATTTTGAGTCACACTTTTTTCTTACCGGCCCCATGTTTTGACTTTATTGACAACATTCTAGTTTTGCCAGCTTGATTTTAAAGTACTGACAATTGTCTCATTGCAAAATCTTCAGAAAAACAGCCATTCCTTCCATTCTTTTTATAATTTTCTTATTACTACCAGGACTGCACATAGCCACAAAATTGCTGTTGGCAATTTGTAAGCATATGTGGAGATGTGGAGTGTGCATGACACGAGGCCTTGTTCAGGGGTCTACAGTTCTCTTAAAACCTCCTGTTGGATCCATTCTGACTAGCAGAATAAAAAATTCTGGGATTGTTGTTGTGTTTGGATTTTTTAAAAACGTTTACATTTGGTCTTAGTTCTAAAGGAAACCTCAGAGAACCCTTTGACTAGATGCCTCTCTGACATGAGATACTGCTCCACTCACTTCTATGGCATCTCTGCTGCTTTATACCTGTTCAGGATCTGGTTCAGCGTGCCTGTGTTAACTCCAAGGTAGAACCTGAATCTGTGTTGAACTCTCCTGCAAAATGAAAGCTGCAAAATGACCTAAA
>JAWWMU010000121.1:59521706-59534130 GCA_035048155.1 Cinnycerthia olivascens
GTCAGTCACCATGGTGGTGCTCCATTCACTACAGCCCTTTGGGCTCAGTCCCTCAGCCAGTTCTTCACCCACCACACTGTGAAACTGCTCATCCCACAGCTGGACAACTTGCCCAGAAGGATGTTGTGAGGAACAGTACTGTTGAGGAATAGATTCAGTGCAGATAGCCCTAGCTCCAGCTGCAATGGAGCTGCAGGCTGGTGACAGGACCTCCAGGCAAGAGGCTCCATATTAATGACCTATCCTTAACAAAGGACATAGGGACCTGTAGCCAGGGGACCAAAACTCAGAGACACAACAGGAGCTTAGGGCTCCAGACTCTCACAAGCTTATACTCTTGATGATATAAAACTCCAGGGTTTCCTTTCTTTGAGGTCCCTCCTTGGACGCACCCAGCATGAGCTGTGATTTTGTTACTTAGTTACTGCACCAAGATTAAATTACTTTAAGGACCAAGGTGTCTGAAATTCTACTATGGAAAATATAGTGCTGACTCAGTGAGGAAGTCTTGTCTGATGGTGTGAGTGTGGTGTCTGTAGGGAGACAGCAGGGCAATTAGCAGCTCTGGAGTTGCCCTCTGAGAGCAGTCCCAGCTGCAAGTGTGACTGCCAGGGTGGCTCCTGGGTGGCAGGACAGGAAAGTTTCCTTAACAGTATCTAAAACTATATCCCCTGCCTTCCCTTCCTCCACTAGATGGACCTTATCATAGAAGGATAGCAAATCAATTAAATAGGACTTTCCTTTTGTAAAACCATGCTGACTGCATGTGATGATTGCATTGTTTGTTACATGCTTTTTAATAGTACCTAGTATAATCTTCTACATAATTTTTCTAGGAACTCAAATTATTTCTGTCTCGGTTCCAGCCAGGTCAGAGTTCATTTTTTCAGTAGTCTGGAGAGGGCACGCCTAGGACCCAGAGGTTATTCTATATCAGCTCATTGCCAGAGGCAGGGGGAAAGGAATCACTTTCCAGAAGGAGGGGCTCTTTTCTGCTTGGGGTGACCTGGTTTCAGTCAGGTGGTAGGCTCCACCACATACATTTTGGTACAAAAATCACTCTCTCCTTTGTACACTTTTGTTATTAATTATTTTGCTGTCACTGATTCTTTTATTTCATTGTTGTTTCCAGTAAATTGTTCTTACCTTAACCCATGTGCTTCACCTTCTATGCCTTCAGTTCACCACTCTACCCCACCACAGCTGGGATGGGGAGGGAAAGTAGAGGAGTGAGAGAGTGGCCCATGATTTAAAAAGCCTTGATGGGAGCTCTGAAATGGAGAGCAGCATTCCTACACCATAGCAAGTTCCCTGGCTCTTCCCTCATGCCTTTTTCATAAATTGGAATACCACTGGCTCATTTCCAATCAGCAGAAACCTCTAAGGTCTTTAATACATGATAAAGAGGAGTCCTGACACAATATTCAGTAGTTCCCTCTCTATCCTAGAACAAATCCCACCAAGCCCCATGGACAGGAGAACATTCAGTTGATACAGCTGGTCCCTTACAACTTCAGTGTCCACAAATGGAAATTCTCAGTTCCTGCACTTGTGGTCCATAGACTCAGGGCATTGGTAAGGCCCAGATCCATTATTAAACACTGGGGCAAAAGCCACATTGAATGCCTTCACATTTTCTTCATTTCTAGTAGTCAGCTAACTATCTTCAACAAGTATTGTTTTCTTTAGATGTCCTCTTGTTATTAACATACTTAAAGAAGCCTTTCTTGTTGTTTCACAGATCACTGGCCAGTCTCAACTCTACTTGAACTTCAGCCTTTTGCATCTCTGCCCTGCACTTATGAACCACAGCTCTGTAACTTTCCCACAAAGCTTGACCTTACTTTCCAAGCTCTTAGAGTTTTCTTTTCTTCTTGAGCTCCATGGGGAGTTCCCTGTTCAGCCAAGGAGGTGTTTTGCTACACTTACACTGCGATGGGATTGCCTGCTCCTGTGCTTATTAAAGAGATCTGCCCCCATGGACTTGTTAGTCCTCAAAATCAAATTCTCAGGATAGGCAGCTAAATGGTTTCTTGAATCATCTTAAAATTAGGTCAGGGTGGCAGCTTTACTCTTCTTTTTTCTCCTTACACTAAACATATCGAACCAAATAATTTCACAACTGCTGTGGTCAAGACACCCGCCTACCATCACAACCCATGTGAGACCTTCTCTATTCACAAATCGCTTGTCTAGGAGGGCAGTCTTCCTACTTTGCTCACTTAATATCTATGATAAGAAGCTATCTGCTGGAACTTTCAAGAATTTGAATAAACAGACACAAAAAGAGGAGGGGAAAATTATGTTTCCATTTACTAAGTTCATTTGTTGAAGAGAATCAAGCATTCTGAAATATAAACAAAACTGTTTTAAATAAGCATGTCATCTGAAAGTTTCTTGTGGGCAAAATAGCTATCATTTCTTGGAGCAGAACCTAACTTTACTCTAATAAAAGTGACTCCAATACTATGAGAAAGAACTGGAGACTGAAAATTTAGAAAAGAAAACAAAAAACATTTGACCACATTTCAATATTGTGATGCAGGAAGTGATGGGGAGACATAAAATTACCTGAAATCCTGCCAAAGCCTGCAGAGAAGCTGTCAGTTCCTAAAGAACAGGGTGTGCCTCAAAACCATTGCATGGTTCTTGTAATAACTAAACAATTAAATTAATTTTTATGAACAAGGTATTCAGGGGCAGAGGGTGCTATTTCCACAGTCTTGGGATTGTAGCAATTGACCCCTAAGGAATATGTTCCTGCAACATGTGTCACAATTAAGAGTGTTTAAGTGGTACTATATTTGAGGATGTGTCATTTTCTATTAATTCTTAGGCATCTCTCCACAGGCAGCTAGAAACACATATCTATTTTCTTGCAGGAATTCAAATGTTGTAATTCAAATACCAAAGACAACACAAAGAAACCACATTCCCAAGTTTTTTCTATTACTTTGAATATTGATTATGTTCCTAGTGGTAGCAGCAGTTACAGTGCCTCTAAATATGCCTTTGTTTATATTAATAAGGAAAAGGAAAAGTGAATTTCGATAAACTCCTATTACTTTTACTGGATCAAGTCTTGCTTCTGACACTGTGAAATCTCCTCGACAGGGCTTGAGTTGATATAACTTCATTTCAAGGGAGCAGAGTTTATGGGCACCAGAATACAGACATCAGGACACAGAAATTAAGAGTGCATGGACCAGAATTTGTGGAGGACTGGACAGTGAGTCACAGGGTTGTGAATAATACTGATCATTAAAACCAGGGCAGGAAAAACAGCTGTTGGAACTTTTACAGCTTCAGACTTTCTTTTCACAGAGCCTATTAGTTGGAAAAAAATAATTTGAAATAATACAGTACAACTGGCCTCTGAGGGATTTTGTAGGTTTGTAAATTATTACAGTTTCATATCCGTAACTAAAGTCCTTATTGCTTGTAGTACAGCAAGCTAGCTAAGAAAACCATACAGTAAGCAAGGCAAATTAAAGTGGATATGACCTTTGCTCCATTTCTTGCACTACAAGAGAAATGTGGAATGAAAGGCTGAACCTGAAAAAACAATCCCACAGAAGTCCTTCCTATTTTTCTGGAATTGTAAGTCACAAAGAAAAGATAAATTTTGGAAGACACTGGTATAAGGAATATGGCAAAAATGCTGCTAAGAGAAAATGCAACCATTCTCAAGAAACTCTCAGACAGCAACATGAAACCCTAGCAGTCAAATGGAGTGTGTCACCCTAGTGCCCATAAAAGCTAGCCCAAAGAATCCAAAGTCAGATATTGTGTGGATAGGAATTCAGCTAAAAACCCTATTAATATTTCTAGAAATGATAGTGAAAGTACCAAAGAGAGACACTAATTAATTATTTCTCAGTAATTCTTTCAGTCCTCCTAGTGAAAAAAGAAGCCCCGCTCTTTTAATACTGCTCAAACAATACAGTTGACACAATAGCTCCAGCCAGAGATTTATAAATAAGTAAAGTATGTAATACAGCCAAAGAACATTACATGCTCAAGAAGCAATTCAAACCAAAATCTAGGAAAACTATAAAATATCTGTTTTCTAGAACTAACTGAATAACATCTCATTATTAACAGTGAACAATGACCTGAAGAAAATTACTGTCAGCCTTCACTCGAAATTTCTTTTATTTGCAGAGACACAGATATAGCCATAGTCAGACCAGCCTGTTTACACCGATCTGTGAACTGCTGATTTTCACAAACAGCTTTGCTTGCAGTAATGTTCTTCTCTGCCATAGGCTGCCTTAGTGACAGTTCTTACTCATCTCACAATTTTCTGTTCTTCCTTGGGCAATATATTGATGGGGAGAGTATCTTTCAAAAAGACTCAGTGGTGTACCCTGGAGGCTGATCACACACTAAGTTATCCTCCATCACTTATGAAGAAATCCAGCAACATCAGCAGCTGGACAAATGACTTGATTCAGTGAGTACTGAACTAAGAACCTGAAATTTTTAATAGAACCTGAAATTTTTAATAGAATTCACAAATTAGTATGGGAAATACAAGGAGATTAATTTATTGTATACTGTGGTTTACATCCTAAATAGAAAATTGATGTTTATTGCTCCAAGAAACAACTGTAAAGTCATGATTTGCAACCCCTATTATGCCAATGTTTTGTGGAGTCCTTATTTCAATTTTGCTTAATTTTCTAAAAATATTATTTAACTGGTCTATATTTATAAGAGCAACTTAAAAAATAAATAATTATGTGACAGTCAAGACTGTTTAAATCTTCAAATAAATTATTATATTATACAGGTCATTTATAAGAATTCTCTCTAAATAATATATTGTTTCTAATTTCTTGGAAAAGGAACCAAAGGGGAACACTTCACCTGAAACCTGCTGCTGCAACTAAAAGCCCTTAGAAAAGGGAAAATCAGCTCTATAAAAACCTTCTATAATCTTACAAAGAACAATACTATTGAAAATTTCTCACCTTTTTTTCTAGGATCTATAGATGTACACTACTTAGAGAAGTACATTGCCAGGCTCTCACCACATTTATTAACTACATTAGGCATCTACTTACCCCTAATTATTGACTTCCAAGTCATAGAGAACCAACATTTAAATTCTTTCTCCAGCTAATGAATAAAAATAAAGTATTCATAGTGATGAGCATTAACAGATGAATGAGCTTGAGCTGCACTCAATTACTTGAATGGAATTTGTATCCTTCTGAGAGTATTCAAAAATCATTTTCTCTGAGCAAAGCCATGGTGCTTCACAATTCTAAAGGAAGTCTTGGTATGTCTATCTTAGATACTATTAAATTTGACACATTAATACGTATCTAAATTCCACTAGTACTTCAAAGTCCATCAGACATTTGTAAGTTTTTATGCTCTATTTTGTTTAAACTTCGACTTTCAAAGCTGGGGTTTCATGCTAGTTGCTTCCTTCATTCATGTAGAAGATTCTCCCTACTGTGCAGTCTTCAGCAATCTTAAATCTAATCCCTAATGTTCTGAGGGAAAACTAGGGACCTCTGAGAAAAGGTGATTAACCCCATTTATTTAATTTTGGACTTGTTTTTTCCTTTAACAGATGGTGACCTTCTCTAACTGCCAGGAATCCTCATGCACGTGCTGACCTGTAACTAGTCATTTATTCCAGGGAAAGTGTGCAATAGTTTGACTCTCTGCTTTATCCTGGCTGACCTACAAGGTTTTTCCTAATGTTCCTACTCACAGCAAACTCGACTTTTCACCATATGACACTGACCTCAGAAGCCAGCCACATACTCTGTTAGATAAACAATATGTTTTCAAGATAAACATAATGGTGGATCAAAGCATGAGTTTTTCCAAAAAGGGGCATGTAAGCTTTATTATTTGTTATGCAATCATCCTCAGTTTGTTGCATCGCTGATTTTCTTTCCCTTGTGTATTAGTTTTCATCTGTATTTTACATATCCATTAAAAACAACGATATACTCACTCCAGCAGAGATTAAATGTCTAAAAGATGGATTTAAGTTCATGATCTCTCCTATTTCTATGTAATTACATTGCCTTCCATGTTGCAGTACAGGTCTCAAAATAACTTCTCAGTTCCTCGCAATCAAAACTCTCAAGCTAGTTCAAGTTCCAGGAATTCAGTCTATGGAGAGCTCAAACTAAACAGACTCTGGCCCGATGAAAATCGGGCACTTTTCCAAAAGGTGATAATGGATAGACACCAGATGGCCGATGGAGGGGAAAACAAATCTTCTGGTATGTGCCAAAAAAAAAAAAAAAAAAAAATAGAGGAGAAAACAACAATAAAAATCAAAATGAAAAGTGGATTAAAAGATTGGCATCAAAGGGAAATAGTAAAATGCAGAAAAATGTACGGCAAAGATGCAGCCTGGCAGATGGAACAAGCCAGAAACAGAGATGAAGGACAGCAGAATGCAGAAGTTCTGGAGGACAGGGTCAGGTTTCAGTTGTTGTGGACAGCCCGACCCACAGCTGAGAAGAGAGACAGAAAAATGTCCTGGTGGTCCTGCCCTGACAGCAGAGGCTCCAGTCCCAGGCACGTTCCAGAGGGAGTAATCATGTTTGAGCCAGGCAGCCTGGCCAAATTACGCCATGGGCACATGTGGGTTGTGTGGGGAGGAGCAGGAGCAGGTGTAAAGCCAGCCCTGAGCAGAGAAGGGCCTTTCCTGGGGGCAGGGGGCAGGCTATGTGGCAGCACTGCAGGTGTCTGGACAGAGAACCAGATTGCAGCAAGCCATCCTTTCCCCTCGCCCGGCAGGCAGACACAGCACCTGTGGGAAATTGCCCTGCCTCCGTTATCCACTCCCCACACAGCTGTGATTTTTAAAAGTTTGCTGTTCTGCATTTTTTTAATTGCATGTTTTCAGTTTAAAACATAGCTTTGGAGTTTAAAAGGCTCCATTAGTTTTGTTTGTTTTCAGAGAAATGTGGCTTGAACTGCCTCAGTGCTTTACTTGACAGGGAATTCATCAGGGAAGAGAGGCAGCATCTCTTTGGGACAACAAATAACTCTATTGCAATAACAATATTGTTGGAGATATTACCCTTAGATTCACTCTAAAATACTCTGTCAATATCATTTGGAAAAAAATGGTAAAATAGATGGGCTGAGCTCACTCTCAGTGCAACTACAGGTAAATTTATTGGATTCAGTTGCATATTTGCAAAGGCAAATAATGTCTATTCCCATTTTAAATGTTCAAGAAAGTAAATAGAGTATCTGCAGAGTTGGGATAAACTATTATCCCAGAAAATACCTGACGTTACCATGCTTAGAAACTCCGAAGTAGATATTCAGTTGCAGATATCTGTGCTGATTTGAAAATCAAATTCTGCAAATAAATAGAAGAGCAAGAAAGGCCATAAATAGCACAAGCCATTGCATATTTCAGAGGATCTTCCTACTTTCATTAAGATTAAATAATTTGAATAGAGTTACGGGATTTTTAAAAGGAAAGGCAAATTTGTCCAATATTTCTTCTATTATTAGGTGTTCTAAAATTTTGAGCTTAGAAGCTGTACATTCCATGTACATTGGCTACCACCTTAAACAAAGAAGACTGTAAGTTTTCATACTTCAAACTACCCTAAAAACATATACGTATAAATGCCTGCTATTTAAATCAGTCAGTTTAAAATCTAAATACAGTTAAACTTCAGAACTGAAAGGTGCCAAAGTACGAAATTTCCACAGATGTAAACAGTAAATACCTGAAGTGGGGAGAGTAAGAATGCAGGAAACTTCCAGTTGAATGTGTTTTGCATTAATGTACACAAATCAAATGTTTTGTGAACGATTTAAGTAAGTGGATGAAACATCAGGAACGAAGCAATATAATCCAGTAAAGTAAAGCATGCATACCCTGAGGCAGAAGTGGTTTCAGTTTTCTTGTCATAGCACAGCATTTTGTGTGTTTGTAATGAGGTAGGGGACACTAAAAACACTAGAAAGGAGCTGAGCAAAATTCTAGAAAGTCTTCATAGATATTTCTGTTGCTAAAAAACAGATCTCTTTTTAGCATCAACATCCATACACTGAAAAAGTTGTACTTTTCCTCACACAGGTTTTCACTTTTCTCTGTTCTAACTAGCAAAGTATTTCCTTGCCTTTTCCTGTATGCAAATATAGTGCAGACTGCAGACAATGTATACTTGTAGCACTGCTTGTTTATTTTTTACTGCCACACTCAAGAATCCATTTTCATTTGAAACCACATTTTTTCTTCATTCTTTTTTTCCTTAACTCTGAGCTGAAGAATTTAGAAATGAGGCTGCAGTGTTCCCAGGGCTGGGAGTTATCCACAGATCCAGTCTTGTCCTTCCCAAACAAGGAGTCCAGGGAGAATGCAAACACCCATTTTTTTTAACCCATTGCAAGATCATGCTTCATGCTTAAATGGAGACAAAAATGTCTCTGTAGACAACCTGCCACCCACTGACTGAACTTTGCAGAGTTCAGGCATTTGCTATACAGTGTTACCTTCAGAAGAACTCCTTTTCATTAAATATTTGGTTTCTATTTTTGCCCATTGGGTTACATATCCATGTATTCACTCTTCTCACAAATCAGCTTGAGCTGTCTTTTTGAGGGAATTTTTGAGGGAATTTAAAGTCCTTAGGCTAAGACTGGCCCTTTCCAAAAAGTGGCTCGGGATGATCACCTCTGCACTAAAAACTTGAATTTCAAGTGCTGTGCTTTACAGGACCATTTAATTAGAGAAGCAAAAACCAGAAATTCCATCGGATTTTTTGAAACTTCTTTTTCAATTTTTCTGAGAATATATATCAGGAGCTGTAAGTTGGATAAATATCAAGCCTTCCAATACATTTGCATGTACTTTATTTTCCATAAATTAAATACGAAGTGCTCTTCCGCAGCAGCCCATTGGGAGAAGAGGTAAACCACAAAAACCTCTGTCTGTTTATGCAGTGATTATTTTACAAGGAAAAGGCTTGTTACTCTTAGGTTTTACCTTGCCCAAATCACACAATTTAATCAAGACATTTTCAGACCAGTCACCTTGCTGTGTCCTCCTGTCTTACAGGCTTCTAAGAGATTGTGGGCCTGGAAACATTTTTTCAACATTTTTCAGGGAGCTGGGCAGGACCTCGTATGAATCTTCTTGCAGGATCCCTTTGAGCTGCACTACCCTGCACTGGGCTGCCCAGAAAGTAACCCCCCCAGTGTTATGACATGTGCTTTGTTGGTCAGTAGACAGTACTTTCCATGCCATCTTGGTGCTTTTCACACTTCAGGGTGACTCTGCTGAAAGTCTATTGTCTTTGATCTGTCACAGCTCTGCCTTTCAATTATATGTATTTTTAGATGCAGTGGAAGTAAGCCATTGACTTTTTTTCTCCTTTTTTGAAGAGGGCTTCTCACATGTTGTTTACACTCTCTATGAGTTTCAGTGAAGTGTTTCTTCTCCACTGAGAGGAACATACTGTTCACGTGCACTCTTTCTCCTGCTTATGTTTGTGTTGCCTGGAAAAGACCAATTTTCCCTAACTGCATCATGCCATGCACTATAAATCACATTTGTGTCCCATTTAAAATATAAACCACAACAGACACAGAAGAACAAAAGGAACCACACGCCCAGCTTTTTTTTACAAAACTCCCACACATTGATAATTAGAAGCACATAAAACCATACACAAGCTAGGAGAGCTTGAACGGCTGTCATGCCTCATGCTGTCTGTCTCAGCCTCCTCCACTTTCAATTCTGCCACAAAATTGCCTGGAACAGTAAAAAGGGCAGGAGAAGATTAACATAAACAATCTGTGAAACAATGGAGATTAAAATAATAGTAAGGATTGCCTGACAAGTGTGCTTTCATGAGACTCTGGGAAATCTTCGCTTTAATTAATTATCTGCACTTGTCGAAGGGATATCTGAAGCACTTAAACATTAAAAGGAGAACAACGTGTTTTAAAAGCCATACATAAATAATTGTTGAAAATGTTTTAAGTAACTTAGTTAGGCAATGAGGATAGAGGATTCTAGTTGCATACTTGTTTTGCAATTGGCCTTATTGGTCCTACAGACTTGAACCATAATCCTGTGAGCTCCCATGTTATAAGTATTCCTACTAGACTGAACAGACACCTTGGAGGGACTGGATTGTGCAGTTAGTTATATATGTTGCCAAATGTAATTACCAACCAGTACTCATTGCATATTGTTGCTGCTGTTGCAAGGCTCCATACATTGTGCTTAGGCTGTGTAAGCATGGTGAATCCACATGCCTCGTATGTCCCACTGCCCTTTTAACTGCTGAAACCCCTAAGAAACCAAACACGCTAGACAAATGTCAAAAGAGAAGTAATGGTTTGAGGGGCTAAAGGATTTTACCTAGGGATGTTAAACAGATAAAAGACAAAGTTCAGCAGAAAATTAGAGCTCTTCATTCCCTGCACAGTATCTCATACTAGATGGCAGTCCCTACTTCACACTAGGATTTTACACAATGTGTGTACTACAACAGGTGCGGCACATGGCAGAGGTGAAGAAGAACCTCACTGAGCTCAGTAATGTAATTATGAATATTTTATTAGCCTAAAAATTACCAGCACTGAGCCGTCTTAGATGATTTTAGGAACATTTTTTTCACAGTGAAATATATTTATCTTTCATTAGTTTCACCCTCTAAATCAGGTGAATAATAATTGATAGGACATAATCATCCTTAAAATAAAAGGTGTCATTGTGTAAAGTCCAATTTTTTATGTTTTTTTTTACTTTGCTGTTAACAAATCTAAAAATAAATACTTGCTATTGGTACTTACTGCTCATCTGTGCCAGTATGTTACAGGTGTTTCACACAAAGCACTTTGGGAAGCACTTGAGGAACTTACACAAAATCACTGGAACTTCACACCTCCAGATCATCCTGCCACATATTCTATCACACATGCTCACTTTAAGCAGTGCCATCTTTCAGACCATAATTTCCCCAGAATTACCAAGAACACCTACTGAATGTAAATGAATGACCCCGTTAATGACTCTTATTTACTCCCACAATAAGTTTACTTCTCCTATAAGTATAGTCAGAAGCAATCAACAAGAACAATGATTTCATTTAAGACCCCAGATTAGTGCTACGTTCACATGGGTTGCCAGTAAGACAGACTGACAGCAAGTATAAAGTTAATCAGCTCTATTTGCTAATTTTTCAAATGCTAGTGAAAAAGACCCTCTCATCTTGAGGTAATTAATTGCCTTTTAATTGCAAGCATGAACATCGAAGTTGTTCATGCTTGCAAGCCCAAAAGGGTTTGCTAAGTCCCAAGAAAATAACAGCCATATAAACCCCTGGAACATCCTGCCACTAAGCCATAAGAAAATTCAAACAGCTCTTTGTTCATAATTCAAAGAAACAGATAAGCGCACCAGAGGAAAAAAGCAAAAACGAATTATTTTAAACATGGAATTCAAGGGAATAAGTTCTTGACTTTAAGTATCAATTAAATAGAAAGAAGAAATTATTTTTCTCTTCAGCTGTCTAAAAGCCAAACAAGGACTTATACTTCAGCTCCAGTAAAATTGAAGTCATAATGAGTTCTGCCACTTCTTTTAATGAAACATTTTATTTTCCAGCTACTTCTTTCTATTCCTCCAGTCTTTACTTCCAAATTTTAACAGCTAAAGTTTATGAAGATATTTATATAAAGTGTTGCTGATTATTTAAAATATTTTAAAGCATAAACAAAATATTTGTTGTATCTGAATTTGTTCATGTGCTTTCCAACAAGAGATTCTGTGTTTTAAATTTTTAAGTTGACAGTTATCTTTTACAATTAATCTAAAAACTGATCACAAAACAATGATGTTATATTAACATCATTCCATAACTTTTCAATTAAACTTATACGAAACTAACACAGAAGAGGCCCTCTTTTCTTCCTCTAAAAAATCTTTTTGAACTAGAAAGAATTATCTAAAGTGAAAAGATAACTGTCTTGTCTTCTGTCTGAAATAAGGCCAACATCTGTAACCCAACATTTTCAGCTTTTCATAATAGTCCTTGGAATTGCAAATTTTTATACCAAAAGCTATTTTCAAACAATTTTGAATATCTTTTTAGAAATAAACAGCAAAAACTAACACATGTATGTGTATATGCCAATTTTGCATAGCTTTTAATAATGAGTTTTCACATTGTTTTTGATATCTTTTTTAGTCCAACCTTTCTATAAGCAGCATTTTTAAATGGATTTAACTGTATCTTATTCTTTGTCTAACTTACAATATACAAGAATTACAACTATACTGTATTAGTCTGGTAAGTAAACATTGTATGTGTTCATCACTTTCACTTTCCCCAGTGCTTCACACTTTCTAGCAAATTTCAGGGTGGTACCTAAGACAGAATCTTCATAAATCAAAACTGCTTCATTT
>JAWWMU010000121.1:59676058-59686774 GCA_035048155.1 Cinnycerthia olivascens
TTTAATCATAGAACACATCTTCAGACATAATTTTTGGTCTTCAGTATATTGGATGTTTATAACCATTTACTTTCACAAACAAAATTTTACCTGAGAAATAAATGCCTGACTTGCCAAAAGTTAACTCTGCGGTCCTTAAAACTCCCTTCCAAGGCTGTAACCTGAGGCTTGTTATGGAAGGGAGCATGAACAATTGCAAAAACGAGAGTAACTCTGCAGCTGGCTCACTTAAGCCAGCAAGGGTACATTCAAGAAAGGTACTCTGAACTACATTTTACAGAGCTGTATTGCTTAGGACAAATAGCTTAACCTTGCTACTTCATTTGCCCCATCCACAAATGGGTAGCTGGATACCAAGTTAGCACCGGTAGAGCTACTTGAAAATAAAGATAAATGCATAATTTCATCTTTTCTTAATAACACGGCACATTTTCTTGTATTTTTACTAACAGTGTTAAGGTTCAACAGTCTCATTCCACTCTTTTTCCTATCTCTAGCAGAGGGATATACAGGTCTGTATGCCATAAAATCAGCTCAGATTTGTAATACAGCTCGTATATTATATACCTTCAAATACACTATGAATTTCTGTACTTTAGTAAAATTACAGCAAATTAAAACATGGAGAATAAACTAATGTGTGGATGGATGTACACTCTCTGGGTGCACAAAATCTGGCAGCCTTGGTAACAGTTTATTATGCCTCAGACATCATCTAAGTAAAAAGTCAAAAAAATAATAACTTTAAAAAAATAAAAGAAGCCAATAAAAGAAATGTTATACAACAACATTTTAATTCACTCCAATACTTTAAATGCTAGTTGCAAAGCATGGAGATGGTCTGACAATATTTAATCTTTTGTTTGTAGAGGCAATTGCATTCACAGAGTGTCGTTTGGGTTAGTTAGCTCCTAACAATACCAGATCCTCACGACAGACAATCTGTGTTCAAGGTAACCTAGTTCATAGCAAAAAGGTACTAGACAAAACAA
Source organism: Cinnycerthia olivascens (assembly GCA_035048155.1). Taxonomy (NCBI): domain Eukaryota; kingdom Metazoa; phylum Chordata; class Aves; order Passeriformes; family Certhiidae; genus Cinnycerthia; species Cinnycerthia olivascens. Next base: position 59,677,051 of record JAWWMU010000121.1, read on the forward strand.
TCAAGGAATTAGAAGAATTGTGTTCAGTTTTGTTTATTTTAAAAGCATTGCTCTGATCTGCTGTAAAGCTAATCGTAAGAAACTTTAGCATCATCCTGCATCAAGCAGCTCTGCCTGAAAATAAGAGATGTAGAATCATTTTATATATGCAAATAATATCAAAGCACATGATTTTAAACCAGCTGTACTTAGTGAAGCTGCAAGAAAAATACTCATACCCAGCAATGTTGGCCATGGAGCTGAGTGCATCATATCCCTGAGCAATGGTGACCCGTGGAACCTGATCCATAGCCAAGACAGTAGCTTTTTTTTCTGCAAGTTTTTTCAGGAGGTCTGGATTTTGTGCTGGGTAGATAAAACTAATCAGGGTTGCTGCTGTCTTGAAAAGATCTGCCTCATGTACACTTAGAGATGAGTTATATATAGGAGCTCTCACCTGAAAAAAGACAGAAGTTTCTAAGTTAATCAGAGGAAAGAAATCAGAACGCATTCCACTTACTTTCTCCCATTCCCATCCAAAAAGTACAGAAGGAAGAAAGCATATCAAAGGCTATTTACACAACTGAACTGAACTAACTGCACTTCTCAGCTGCAGTCCACATCATGGAATTGGCTCTAGGTAGATTGGTGTCAGGGCAAAAATTATCAGCACACACCTTCAGAAAGATCTGATGACTTCTAACTAGCAGTCATTTGCTTTTATAACAGACAGCTATCCTCAATTTTTAAGGAAATCCACCATATTTAAGCAAAATAATTACTCAATAGATAAGAAAATTAAGCTCTACAGACTAAGAATCACTAACTAGGTTGCAGTGCATGACTACATACAGGGCATTTCATGACAGATGTCCAGCAGACACTGATGTTCATCTATATTCACTTCTGAGTTTCTCACTTTTCTCCAAAAAGAAACCTACTTAAAAGGTTGTTCACAAAGTAGCTCACAGAAATTCTATATTCAATGCTGATGGGATAATTCTAAACAGAGCAACTAAAGGAAGCCTCAATAAGGTAAAGGTCTTTTTCTATGTTTTTCCTTCAAGATTCTGCACAATGTAAGACCTCTCAATTAAGATTGCTTTTAGCTGTTTTCTCAAATTTTTAAACGTACTTCTGCTGTGGAATTCAGAAAAGTTACAGAATCATATTTTTAAAATCTCAAACCACTCTATTTAAAGAGTAACTAGTTATAGGTTACCAGTTTTGGATAACTCTTAGAGCAGGGATCTCATCTGATTGGATTCCAGAACTAGTCTATCTCACTCTAGAAAACATAACTCTTAGGTAGTTAAAAACTTGCTAAGAAATTATCCACGTGTTTTTCAACACTGTCATTTACTATTTTTTAGTGCAGGTGCATACTTGAGCTATAAAATAAAAGCAAAACTTGAATTTGAACTCAAAATGGAAAACACTAATTTAAAGGATCTTATTTACTGAACTTTCCACAGATTACCAGAAAAAATTACCTAAACATTTCTCTAAAAACAAAATAGGAAATATACTAATAAAGCAATTACTTTCACAATCAAATCAGAAGCCAGGACTTCCTTTGTCCCCTGGATCTTTGCTCCAACTTCTCTGTAATGGTCATCTGAAAATTTGGAAGCTTCTCCAGCACCAGATTCCACCACAACATTGAAGCCTTGCTTAACCAGGGCTTGAACTCCAGCTGGTGACAGAGCCACTCTCTTCTCATTCTCAAATATCTCCTTGGGGACACCTACAGTCAGCTGTTTATAAGGAATTCCTGTAAGAGTGGCAGATAAGAAAGCATTAATGTACTAAATAATAATTAACTGATACAAGGAGCACTCTTCAATGTTGTACAGACACATGCAGACACATGTCCCAGTCAGCAATTCCTCCTCCTAAGGGAAGAGGAAGCAGAACGGTATTTTCTAGGAACATTGTTTACATTTCTTTAAATTACACCATCATCCTAGAAATCCTTGCTCTCTCAGCAATCAGCAGGTGAGCACAATCAGCCACACAAGCAGTAACAAGTGTTTGGTGCAGTTCATACCCATTGGCTTTTACACAGTTCTGATTATGTAACCAGCATTCTGATTTACACAATACCTGGTGTACTGGTGATAACATATTCTGCCTCAAGCCAGAATTTAAAGTGCTTTCTAGTCACTTCCAGGTTATAGTGAAGAAATAAATAAATGAGCTTGAACAGTAAAATTGCATTTTAACTCAGTTTGTTTGTAATGTATATAAAATTACAGCTGTAATACACATTACAGTTTGTAATGTATATCAAATTATACCAAATCACTATTACTGAAAAAATCATACACACCACAAAATACATTGAAAGGCATAACTACATCATTAAGCTACTCTAAAAGTTGCCACAGAAATGAAAAATGTGAATTCAGAAGTAGTTGAAGAATAATGGAATATCTAGATACTAGTTTCTTCGAAAATATTTATCTTCAAAGTTATTTCCTTGTCTTAACTTGTTCAAAGCTCTACTAAGTAACTTCAGCACCAGGAAACTGCCAAAGACAAACTTTATATTTTAGTTAGTTTTCAAATTACAAACATCTATCTTCATTTGAATACAATTTGAGGGCTTTCAGTCTCATATCTGGGAGGTAAACTTCTCTGATCCAAACAAGTGTTTAAGTACATTATGAATACACAGGCTCAAGCAGAATAATCGTACATAAAACCATTGCTTCAATTACACTGACAGCATGCAGTCCAACACATAGCCTGAATCCTGTAACAGCTTTCACTGACATCTATCCAGAATTTAAACCTGGATTGTGACATTGCTATGAAGACATTTACACCACATGAATATTAATGAACTATAATTTGAGCAGTCTAAGCAGTTGCTCATATTAATGATCAAGCAACAACAGCAACAAAACCCACCAAAGAAAACCCAAACCTAAAAAAAGGGGAGGAAGTGGATAACAGGCTTGCTTAAAATTACAAATCTCTTTTTCAATTGTCCGACAATACTATGTATTGTTGTAAAAATTGTATCAGGCAAAGAATGCAAATTTTAGGAAGGCATCCTTTGACTTTGAGATAGAAACAAGCAAAAAAACCCTATAAACATACTACAGTATAAGAGCTTTGAGGAACTAGATTTAGATTTAAAATATCAAAATAAATTATCTACGAAATTGAACCTGGACTACAATGTGCTTGAAGTTGACAATCTGAAAACATTTTTGTTTAGAAACCTTCAAGATACTGTCAACTTATTGTTCTGAAAAAATAGTACAGAGATGCTAAGAACTTAAATATCTACTTATAGTTCTCAGCCTACTAACTCATTTAAAAAAAAAATTAACACATTCAACAAAACAGAATGAAAGCTCATCAAACAAAGAAGTTCATTACTTTTAATTGCTGCACCAGGGGAATTTTAACTGAGCCATAGGAGGTTCAGGAAGAACTTCACTGAGAGGATGGCTAATCACTGGAATGGGTTGCTAAAGGGAAGTGGTCACCACCCCTGGAATTGTTCAAGAAACGACTGGATGTGGCACTTGGTGTAATGTTTAGTTGACAAGGCGGTGTCCAGTCAAAGATTGAACTTGATCTTAGAGGTCTTGCCCAGCCTTAATGATTCTATGATTCTAATTACTTTCACTTTTTTTATTTTAGCTTTGCCTTCAAAATTTGACTAATAAAATAGTAACAAATAATTTTAAGATAGAAATGTTTTGATGTTTTAGATGTTGGAGAACATTTGAAATGTTTTAATCACAAGACAATATTCAAATCCAGAAAAACACACATTCATAGAACATAAAGTCACAACCGGAGCAAAAAAGCACATCAAAAACAACAGATCCACAAAGATAACAGAGCTTTGCAATGATTTGTTCCACCAGCACACACCAAATCTAAACATTACCGTGCAACTCAGGCCATACCTACCACAGCAGCACATACTCAGGCCATACCTACCACAGCCTGTTGCCAGCTGTGGTAGCTGTTGCTGTCACTCAAATTACCCTTGTCATTTGAAGAGACTTTTCTCCTCATCTCTTCTAATTACTACACAATAAAGTCCTGCTTCTGATTTTCACTAAATCAACTCGGTGGAAATGAGCTCTCTTGTCTTTTAGAAGCAGGAATGAAACCTAGAAGATTGAAATTTGTTAGGATAACAGAGACCAACCAGAACTTCAGAGAGGAAGTAGCTCTAAGGTAGGGTAGGACGCAAAAAGCTTTTCAAAAAGCACTAAGAAAAGTTAAGAAGTAGAATCCTACCTTCCCTTTCTCCTTTTGGAATTTTTTGTAAAACACAAATGCTGAAGGGGAGGAAAGGAGGGGAAAAACATGGGGGAAAATAGGGAAATGGAAAAACAAGGGGGAAAGGGGGAAGAAAAAGGGAAGGAGAAGCAAATGGGGGAAGGAATAAATTGTATCATAAAGGAAATAGGTAACAGCAAACTTAAAGGCACAAAGTATTTGACTAAAGCTTTTATTTTTCTCAAGCAAATCTTTTAGCTCCTAAGGCTCAAATGACAATAGATGCTTTTAAGTTCCTTTTGCTCATTTGCTTCTGTGTGGAGTACCAGATTAGAAGAGTAAATGGCTAGGAGTAACAGGGCAGAAATACACACACACTAGATGCCAGACGTATTTCCTCATGTCTCACTTCTTTCTTTATTGGTACATAAATTAGTATAAAAATTAGTACAATTTTTTCAGATAGAAAGTATTTGCATCTTTTTTAGTAAACAGAATGATCACAGACCAGCACTGATGAACATGTTCTTCTCCAGAGCTTTGGGAGATCAAATTCAAGATAAATATTCAACAAGTCTCACTTGCCTCACCTACTTTTTTTCTCTGTGTTGCTACCAGAACTCCAGTAATTCATAAATGCAAAAGCAAATGAATACATAAGCAAACTGTCAGTTTTTCAGCTTTTAACTAGAGTAGGTATTGAACATATTTCAAGCAAACTGCTCTGAGCTTCCACATGATTCAGCACCAAAATGAAGCAGATATCTACAGCTCAAAACCAAAGACCTATCTTAAAACTGCAGCACAGGTCTTGGGAAGAAAGAGTTAAAAAGCGGAACACTGGCAAGGAGGATTGCAAAATTCCCTTTCAGCTGGAAATAACTCTTGATAAGCCTACTTGAACAGCAGGTCTGTGATGATTTACTGGTGCCTGTGTCTCCACTTGTTTCCCTCTGCTGGGTGCTGCTCCAGCAATACCCCATTAGTAAAGTAATGGAAATAAATTTACTCTTTGGATTCCAGACATGTAGACACGAGTTTGTGGCTATCCCAGCTGCCTGCCTGTGCTGACACACACAATAGGGTATGTTCAATACTCTGGCTAGAGGAAGCTTTGTAATTAACACAGATTTGGTTTGTTGAATTCAGCAAATTTCATCTAAGTCAATAGTTTCGAAAGGCTGAAATCTAGGACTACAAATTTAGGACCTAGGTTTAGATTTTATTGTGAAGAAGCTCGTTGGCTATCCTTGCCGGGGGTTTAAAGTTACATGAGAGTGTGAAGCTCACAAGTTGTCTCTCTAATCCTTCATGTCAGATAATCTCTTTAAGAACTGCCTTGAGTATGTTTTAGTGACTTACTGCTTTACAGCATCATGGACCTCTTCCAAATACTGACTGATAAACACATACCAGGAGCACCTTTCTGAGTTATAAAGTTTTTTAATATATTGAGTAGAAGATACACAGTACTGAGATTCTGTCACTATCAGAAGTAGAATCATTAAATTTCACAGGTCTTAGAATGGCATATACATTCCAGTGAAATGCTGTGGCATATACATAACTTAGAACTTCCAAAAACTAGGAAGAAGCCACTCTCTCATTCCCTTACCATAATCCTAACCATGTAATGAAGATATATTCAGACTTCAAGTAAACAAAACCGTAACGGTGACTTTCTCCATGTAACTTCTATCTACAAGACTCTTAGAGAAGATTCTAAGTCAAAACTATATCAGAAAACACAGGGTTTTGATCTCCTTAGCCTGACTTTGGTTGGGAAGTAGTCTGCAACAAAGCAGTATCAACCAATAGAGAGTGACTTAGAGAAAAGAAAAATGAGAAGTTTTAACTATATGCCATGTGTTCTGGGATTGAAAGCAGGATGCCAATTTTTTATGTTACTCTAATAACCTTTAAACAAACCATCTCACCTGTTCTGAAGATGAGGACATATTCCGAAGAACAGCAATATGATGTTGGCAAAAAGGAAAAAAAAATGGTACAGAAGATTAAACGAACACCTAATCCCTCCTATTAGATAAATAAGGAATTTAAAAAATAAAAAGGAAATTAAAGGAGATTATTTCTTGTTTATAAATAAAAAAAAACTTTCCTAGAGAACTAATTGAAAATTAACTGTTACAGGTTTAGAAAAAAAACCAGGAAATTTTAAGAAACAAGCACCAAAATAAAAAGGATATTTAAAATCCCAAAATAGAGGCGGGGTAAAAGTCACAGACCTGTAGGACAAACTAATCTGGAAGTATACTGGGAAGCTCAGAGTCAGTCACTCCATATGTATCTTTCCCAGGGCTTCAGAAAGTTTTGTATCTGTTTCTGAAGCAACTGGTCCTAGTGACTATCTAAAAGAGATTATGGGAATACTTATTTACACTGTATGAAAGTTCCTATGTTTCCAACAAGCAAGCAGCAGCATAATAGCTGTCAGTAAGAAAATTATACATGCTCCAAGTTTACTTTTCAGTTGACTCTGTATCCTTGTATTTCTTCTCCTCAAACAACTATTGTTCTTGTACAAAACACAGCCTGGATGCAAAGAAAGCTAATCTGAGACAAGGAAAGTAATAAATACAGCCTTAGGAAGAATTACTGTGACACTAGTCTTTTCAGAAAACTTACTCTTCTTAGCGATACAGTGATTTTACCAAGTGTTACTATAATCACAGTTAATTTCTGAAAGAATAAAACACAGTTATTTTGTATCTGTTACATTTTGATTCAAGAGCATTTTGAAAGTAAATAGAAACAACAGCCCTGCTTCTAATTTGTCATTAAATAGCTATTTTACCCTTGAGTTGTCCTCTACTGAATGACAAATCACATTACCAAAGCATACTACAAGGACAGTTTAATTATCAACCAAAAGACTACCAAACATGTAATTCTCCATAATAAATAACTGCATTTCATGAATACTACTAATCCTGAAATACAGGCTTCCAAACAACAGATTTGAAGGAGCAGCACTGAATGTTTAAACACAACATTAATCAGAATTCTCCATCCTTGTGGAATAATTTTTCAAAAGTTATTCTTAAAAATGAAAAAATTCACACACACAGAGTAGCATACCAATTTCAGTAAAATAGAAGAGATTCTTCAGTTTCATAATGAAATTTCTATAAATTTCTAAATTTCAAAGTCAAATACAAAATTGATTTCAAACTCAAACAAGGACACTTACCTGGGATATTTGAGAAAGAACTTTTAACCTAGTTTCCTATGTTCCAGTTTATGCACCCAACCAAGGAACAATCTGCCATATGAAGACTGATAGATTTCTCTTTCATTCAGATATTTAACATGGAAAAAAAAATGGGAGCATCTCAAATCTATCATGAAATCCTGGGTTCACCGCGTAAATGTGAAACAGATTTATCAGGAGCCCCCAGAGTAAAGAAACTTCCTTTCATGATATTTCTTCGGAAGTTCCAAAATCTTCAGTCACCAAGTTGAAAGGACCCCAAAGTGCACCATTCATTGTTTTCTACGCAACACAGGCTTCTCAGACCTACTGCATGCTACTTTGGTGTCCCAAGTGTTCACAACCACACAGTTCCTTTTCCAACAGCACTACTTTCCGAGTAGTCTCAAGTATGCAATGCAGTTACCTACTGTCTACAGTTGGAAGAACTAAACATCATGTGTGCAATCAGTTCAACTCTCCACATTAATCTTCTGCAGGCTAAGATCCTACATCTGCACAGAAGCAGGGCCCCTAAATTCCAAGGGAGGCATGACCCATGCAATAATAATGGGCAAAAATAGCATTAAATATGCATCAGGTATTCTTCAGTCTTTCAGCTGTCAGGTTATGCACAGCATAGAACAGAGAAAAAAAATTGTCAGTTCTGATCTTCATATACCAGGCTCATATTAGAAACTGGAAACAAGGGTGCCCTCTTTCCCAGTTTTTTTTCCCTTAAAATACCTGAACTTTTCCCTTATCCGCTGCAATGCAATTTGTGCAAACACACTAACAAACCCTACCCATGAAGATACAGATCAATAGTTTTTCAAAGTGATACAATGTGTTTCCTAAACAAAGTTAAGAGATTTTATTTTAGATAGGATAATAATGTCTACATATACTCATGCTAGCAGATGCTGTCTTTATGAAGCCTGTATTTTCTCTCACATGCACACAAAAAGCTGCACTACCAAAACTATCGAAACTCACGGGGAACTCAGGCTTTTAAGAAAAGCATTTATTTAAATACTTCGTTCAATCAAGGAAAGTATTAGAGGAGCTCAGACCCTCTAACCACAAAAACTATGCAAAGAATACATAATAAACACAAACACCTCCTGCAAGCCCTGTAAAGGCAGTCTAAAATTGTGCTGCAACTGACTCAAGTATGCTGCTGACATGACTTAAGAGTGTTCTTTCTATTTTAAGTCTTTTCTGTACTAATGCAGATCTGAAAGAAAGAAAACAAAAGAAACCATTTATATTCATATTTTAAAATAAAATATTATTTACAGTACTTTAATCAATTTACCTGGCTTTGGAGCTGCCTGAGACCCGAGCCCCTGGTAGGTTCTAAACATTCGCAAGCACGGCATCCTTGCGGAACGCACCTTCGGTGGGAACACATTGCCAAAAACAGGAGCTGAGCACCCACTGACAGCAACACGCAGAAGACTTGCCATTGCACCCAGGCCTCGCAACAAATTCCTTGCCACGTATGGAACCCCTACAGCAAATGTAAAAACAAATCAGGAGTTATTTATGACACTGAACAGAAGGCATGTAAACACAGCAGGTTTAGGACCAGGCGACTGCCAGTAGCCACGAGGCAATCATTCCTCACCACCTTTATCTTTCAGGCTAGAAAACCAAATGGTTTTGTTTTTTTCTAAATTAAATAAGACAGCTCTTAAAGCAACTGGAGTGACCAGCCGACCTGGGGATCGCATTTCTGGGACATTTTCTGTTTACACCGTTGGTTTAAAAACAGGAACTGTGGAACAGGAAAACCGCGGCGCCCCACGGCACCAAACAAACTACTCCAATCCCTGCCACAGCTCCCTCAGGAGTCACCCTGGGTGGGACACAGCTCGCAGGAGCCCGGGAGGGCTCAGCGGAGCACGCACTCGGGGCGGGACACGCCGGGCAGGGGAGCCAGGAACGCGCTCTTCGCACGGAATCCCGCCGGGCCCCCGCGGCAGCGGCCCCTTCTCTCTCCCGCCGCTATTTATAGCCCGCGGCCACCGACTGACCTTGGGCGGGCGGCTTGTCCCCGCAGCCGCCTCCTCCCGGGCCCCCTGCCTCCTCCCGCGCCCCCGTCCCGCCACGCTCCCTGCCTCCCTCCGCCCTCTCCCCGCCAGCCGCCGACCCCCGCGCGCCGGGAGAACGAGGCGCTGCCGGCGCAGCCCCGCACGACGCGGCGCACACGCCCCGCACGGAGCTCCGCACGGAGCCCCGCACGGAGCCCCGCACACGCTCCTCTCGCAGCCCCGC
>JAWWMU010000121.1:59967149-59979700 GCA_035048155.1 Cinnycerthia olivascens
CAGAAGAGATATTTTATGTCACAAATTCTGAAGCCTATACAGCAAGGACACTACAGAGCAGATTTTGTATTTTTTCTTCCATTCTATTTTAAATATTCTATTATCTTATCCTTTTATTAATCAGATCAATAGACGAAGGAATACAGCTCTACAATTCCTCCCTGGAAGTCAATCACAATGAGGCACTTGGGAAATCTGAGAATTTAATTCATACCCTTCCATTCACCTTTCCTAAGTCTGCCTGGGCTTGCATATATGTATATATTTAAATTAAAGGATTTATGCACACAATTCAGAGTTTCCACTGCATGTTGCAAGTTCTTATCACAGCCATCATTTATTTTCTCTTATATTCTGCTTTTGATTTTCATGTACCTTTGCATCCACACTGCCTCTTTATCTTGAAGTCTCTTCAATACATCTCCGGAAAAAGAGCAAGACAACATTATCCAGCTGATGAAAAATGGAGTTTAACTAAAAGACATTCAGTATCAGAAATTAGGGTTTCTTTACCTGTGGCTAAATAAGGAACTAAGAAAGTAGCTGTGGAAGAAGTTTTTTTGGGGATAGGGTCAGAATTTAGATAGGAATAGGATGAAGAATTCCTCCAGAGTCTGTTTTACCTGAGGTATCTAGAGAGAATACATATCTTGTGCAATTCACATCTTCAGCCAAGTACTTCTCCATTGATTTAGGCTTGTTATTCCTTCTAAAAATATTAAATCAACAATCTTAAATCAGACTCAAGAATTCAAAGAGGCCTATTTTCAGGGGTTGGCAGGAGCACCACTGATGGCAGAACTCAGCTTCCAGCCTGTATCCAATATTAGACTGAATTAGGAATATAAATTTACTTGTGTATTTACGTACCTATACTTATTTCATATAGGTATTGGCAATTCTGTCATGTCTGTTTATACAGTACCCAACAGAAATACTGAATAATTGCAAAAGACAATCAAGTAAACTCACTTAACACTTTCAGTTAAAATAAATGGAGAGGGCTTCCTCTGTCCATTTCAGTATGAAGACATGATAAAATTCACCAAAGAGATTCTTATATGCCTAGTCAGATAATTTCTAATAGCTTCCTTATGAAACATTTATACCTTGATGGCAAATCATATCATTAAAAATGAAGGGATTTGCAGTTTTCTTGCATTTCAAAGGTATGTTTACTAACGTGTTTGCAAATTTAATTATAGAAAGTATAGAAATGACTTCCAAGTTATCAACAGAAAAAGAACCTAAAGCAAAGAGATGTGAGCTTCTTAGTTCTCCTTAATCTCAGATGATTTCAGAAGTTTCATCATAGTGAACTAATTGATGCTGGCAGTAACTGAGCATATGTTACAAAGAATGCTTCTGGGCATAACAACTACTGAGTGCCACAAAGCATGTGCTTTTATATAGATGTAAATGATGTTTCCTTGTTCTTTCACTTAATGGTAAGTTTAATGCAGAGTTCAATTCACCCATTATTATAATCTAGAATCCTCATTTTCCATTACTGAATCATTAATTTAATGAAGCTGTAATTTACCTTGATAGTATTTAAGAACCTAGTCTAAGAGATCAAGGGTTTCATTTGTTACAATGTGAGTCTCTGAAAAGATTATTTATAAGCAGCTATTTCTGTAAGCAGTTCTGTACTGGGCACAAAGAAAAATGAAGTCAACTTTCTGGAAATAAAATCCGAATATGATTTAAGAAAAATAATATACCAAACTCAGAATGAAAAAGATTGTCTATACAGATAAACAAAAAAGTTTTACTGAAAAGAAACCTGGGTTAAAAAAAACAAAAACAAACCAAAAAAACCACAAAAAAAAAGGCAGCATATTTCAAACAATTTTCAATTCAACTTGTTCCTCATAACTCTGGTGCATGCAACCAGGCCAAAAAATAGGCCAAAAAATAATGAATCAAAACAGTGGACAGTAATGGACAATAGATCATTGTCAGACAGAAAACTCACAAAAATGGTTATAAAGATAAAAGTAGCATTTCAGAATTTGGTCACAGGTCTGAAAAAATGTGTAGATATGGTTTTGTGCAATTTTTAGAGTGCTTTGTTTCCTTCTAAAGTAGCACTAATTCCTCAGACCACATGCTGATATCAGAACATTCAGTAATTTTATGACTTGGAATTTTAGATCAATCAATGATTTAAGTTTTTTATGAAATACAGCTTACTTTGGTAGTTGATTATTCAGACACCTAAAAAAGAGAGCAATTGTTTCCAGCAATTCGAGTTGCAGTCGCAGTGTGAGAAACTGAAAGTGCTTCTCACCACAGCGAGTACTTATCTCCAAACTCATGAATTTTTTATAAAAATTATCACATAAAATCACACCAAATAACAAAGCAAGATGCAGTTTCCCATGCCATGAACCTGTTGTTTTTGAGTATCAGCCTGCTAGAGAGCCCAGCAGACAGGATTCGCTATACTCATCCACCCGTAAAAGCCAGTGCAGAGAATACTGAAGTAAGAAGAGATTTATCCTGTGAGAGATTTCCTACCAGTGGCAATCCAATCCTGTAACCACAGCCGAAGTGAGGTCTACCAGGAGAAATCACCCCAACAATTAATTGATTTACTTTAATAATTTACATAGGAAAGCCATTTTCAGACTAACACTACATCCTCTTTTTGTCATAAGCATACCACAGACCCAGATACCATCAGAGTGTCCCAGCTGCCACAATGACTACAGCAAGGATTGAGACTGGCAGGTAGAATACACGTCAAGCCCCTGTCCCATCCTTCAAAGGGAGTTCATACTCTTTATGAATGACTCCTATGAATCTTTTCAGCTTTTTAGGACATGGTGGACCCTATCACATCGCTGAGAACTAGACTTGTCAACAGGGAAGTGTGAATAAGGACATACCTGAATGAGCACAGATGAATTCAACTCTGACAGTGCAAGAAAGAGCTCAAATGACATTTCCTGTGCAATAGAAAAGTTAAGAGAGAAGAATTAAGGGCATAAAAAAGCCTGGGAAGAGGGTGGAATGAAACGTGTAGAGAAATTAATAGAGTAATAAAATATTCACTATTTACAGTTAGTTCAAAAGGACAAGGATGACTGCACAGGCAGGGCGAGACAGAGGACAAGAAAAGCCTGGTAGCATAGATATTCTGGTGAGGTTGCTGGATGTCATGTACCAAAATTTGGATTCCTCTTTCACCATGAGCCAGAAGACAGTCTATGGCAAAATTTTCAAAATAACCAAGAAAGATTCAAAACAGACCAACAAAACTCACAGTTTTGTACAGCACAGTCTGTACTGATCAACAGCCCATCCATCTCCAGGGTGGCCCACAGATCAGCTCTTCCCACATGGGTGATGACTCAAGGATAGAATCATTCAGACAGCATGGGTGGTGTCACTCTGCCACAGAGGCCCAGTTTCTTCTCTAGGTATCCAAAAAGTGCTTCAGGGGCATTATGGAGAACACTGAACAAACTTTGTGTTCCCTTTATAAGTCAACATTTAAGCCATTCTAAGGCAGAGCCCAGCAAAGAGAAGGTAACCACAGGTCACATCAATCTCCAGCTTACTGAGATCTCTGAACAGTGCAGGTAAAACACACCAGGGAGCTGCCACACTGTCACCACACCACACAGCTACTCCAGATGGGCCATTGCCCAGTGCTGTCATAAGATCACCGGCCAGTACAACTCATCTACGACTTTTCCCCTCTGGTATTTTGCCTTTTGGAGGAAGGAGGAAAGGAGTGGATTAATGTTGAAACAGTCTAAAGATTTCTCTCAAGTATTAAGTAGATGAATTTTTTTTTTTTTTTGGTCTACTCTAAGTCCTTCATCTCTCTCCTCTTGCTCTCTGTCCTAGTACTCCTCTCTTCCTCTCCCTCATGCTGTCTTCTGACCTTTCACTCTAGGGCTCTACTTTTCAATTATAAATGTGTTTGGTATTTCTCATCTTACAAAATTCTCTGTTCTACCAGCCCAGAACTGTCATGAGTCTTTCTAGAATTTTCACCTCAAACTCATCAAACCAAATGCATCCACTCACTTAAGGTAGAATCATCCAGTTTGTGGGCCTGACTTTAAAACATGGATCTTTTGCACCTCAAGAAAGTTCCTGAAGGTCTGTTTTTGGAAAACAAATCAGAGTCTTAATTCTACTCTCAGTCTCCTATGCTCACTGTTCTGATTAAACCCCACAAATCTCTGGTTTTTTGTGATGACTTCCACGCAAGACTTTCACACTCACAGTGCTCCCTCCTTCCCTCTTATCTTTTGGAAGTCTTACCCAGAAACACCAGCTTTGCATAAATGTAAAATCCCCTGACTGAGCACGCTCTTCCTATGTCTTACTCCAAATCAATTTCTCTTGTCACACTGAAAAATACAGTTGGGAATAAGTTGAAAATAACTGTAAACTCAAACTGAATTTTACAAAAGTGAGATGCAATAAAAGTCTACTAAAATTTTCTTTTCTTCCCCTTGAACTTAGTTCCCACTGCAGTATTATATAAAAAGGCAATGATTTGTTTGAAGATATTATTTTAAAAGGTTAAAGGACAGCTGAACCAAAAGATAATATTTCAAGGCCAAAGCAAATTTAAATTAATCACCTGCTCAAGTAATTTAAGAAAATAAAGGAAATTCTTGCCAGAAAATGAATTACTTTAACAGCTTAAAGCTGCACAAAGAAGAAAATCTTCAAGTTAAGAGTTCATAAGCCACTGATCTCATTTTTAGCAAAATGAGCATCAGCTGAAGCACAGTTTTTTTAATGCCAGGTAAACACAAAAGAACACAAAGGGAAATTTGAAGTGTCTATCTGATCTAACTAATTCTTCCCTGAAAATTATTTTGTTTCTTTTATTTGATGCCAAAATAATAGTAAATCAAGGCAATCAGAAGGCATTTCACTACCACTGCTTATACTTTGATAAGCACAAACAGCTAATGCTTTTAAATGAATAGTATTAGCTGATATGATAGTAGCCTCCTCCACATTAAGGACAAAATCACATTAGCTTCTGATTAATCAAAACATATCAGTTACTCTACTGTTAACTGAGCTGAGCTATAGATGGTTTCTATCTATATTACTTCAGAAATATGCATTTATTAAAATAAAATGGTAATTGCCTACCTTTCATAATAATTTGTGCTTTTTATTAGAATGACTGCTGTATTTTTTCCTCTGAGATGAGTATGTTCCCATGCCATGTATACTTACACAGATGTAAATATCTGCAGAGAAACCTTTTAACATGGATTTTCTTTTCTTTTCTTTTCTTTTCTTTTTTTTAAGAGAAGAAGAGCAGGCACAAAACAAAGTAGAGTTAGTGAAATGTAGCAAGCAGAAGCAATAGGTTAGGAATCCCAGAACATCTCACATATTTGTGACAGATGTAAGCACTGGCATCTTGGAAATCCCAACACCCACACAAAAACATTGTGGCCATATGATGTGCTGAAGTGGTACAAATGTCACAGGAAGGATCAGGGCAGAGTTAAGCATTAGGAATGTCTTATAATGGCAAGAGACACTAACCCAAATACCACTCACTTCAACTGCAGAATAGTGATTTTGGCATTACTCATACAACTTCCCTCATTTTTAGACAGTAAAAACAAACTAGTAGGGCTACATATAATTGAACTAGCAGTTCAGTCATTTACCAACTAAATTCTCCTGTTGTCCTGGCTCAGAACTCATTAAGCAAAATCTAATTATCTTCAAGAGCCATTTTGTTAAACATCCCATAAAGAAACAAGCCCCCACAAGTAGTGTCCTACTTTCCCCCCTCCACCATAGAGCAAACAGAGAGCATCTACAAGAGGAGTAGTCCTTCCTGGAAATAACCTGTATCTCAGTCCAATACCAACAACATGGGTAACATGAATATGTAAAATAAAAATAAGTTTGAAAATGGGAGATATTAAGACTTCATTTTAAAATTGACAATTTATTTTCCCCTACACACTACTTGAAATCTTTAGAGTATGATATTTTTCCCTCTGATTCTCCAGAATGTTTCTACAGGTTGCTTCCAGGTCTTCTGATACATTGTGTGAAATCACGCAAGGGCAGAGAATATATTAACTCAGGTATGCTGGAGCTGGATTCTATTTTTTGACAGTAAAAAGTAGAAGCATCTCTAACACAGCAAAGAAGAGGGCATATAAAATACTCTTTTCATTTTCAGTGCTAACTAACTAATTATGCAAATGTGCGACATCTGTGTAGTTCCTAACATGGAAAAATCGCCAGTACCTGCTTATGCATCATTTATGTCGAGAAGTGGACACTGTTCTTAGCCACAAACCTGCGTAGTTAAGATTTCAAAGATACTGCAATACTCAGGAATGTTCCCTCACCCCACTCTTATTGCCCGGGGTTGCTGAGGGAATGGTCTGTGAAGTATCACTGCAGTCTGACAGATGGCTGAGTGATCCTGGACAGAAAATGGGGCATTTGTAATGAAAAGCTGAAAGTTCTGTTTCCCACAATTCCTTTGCATGATTTACAACAATTGTGGTGATTTAAAACTGGCAACCGCAAACCAGAATGCTTGACTACTATTGTTTCAGTAGCACAATCAAATTACCCCTTTTGGGCTTTTACAATTAACTTGTTACATGCATATGTTATCACTTCCTAAACAGTAACATTATCAGATGAAGAAATTCAGCAGGGAATAGCAACAGGAAAAATATTGTGAATATAATTCCTAATCTGAGCCCCAGTGAGAAATCCTTTATCATAATATGCATTTTATGCATAAATATAATTTTAGAAACTTTTACAGTAATCTGTTCTTTTCCATTCCAGTCTTAGAAAAGGAATGAAGAAAGGTCTTTAAAAATAAACATACAAAATTCCTGAACACTAAGATAATTGCATGTATGTTTAAGTAATCCCTCAGGCTTTCAAAAGTTTAATTAAGACTCTAAGCTGCAAAGAAACCAACTGCAAAAGCTAACATCAGCCAGATACCTGTTTCTCTGCCATGTTAGGATGGTGAATTGTGGCAAGATCCCTCTGTAAGCACGCATGATGAACCAGCTAGAAGTGTAAAAGGTCATTCTTTTCTTATGCTCACTTTTTGGATGCGATTTCTCATCAACATTAATAAGCTGACTCCACATGACTGACAGGCAGCTGTGAAACACACAAAACATTACAATAGGCATCGCTACACTCCTGTCACTGTGGTATTACACTGAGCAAGAGTGATGCAGAATAAAGCCTTCTTTATGCATCACCTTGAGGAAAAAACAATGAATCTCACCAGGTAAGCAGACTAGCGGTACTTGCTCTGTAAAATAACTGTTCAGAAAAAAACTGGGGTCACTTGGCACTTTACTAAAGAATCTGGATGTTTAATAAACCACGCATCTAAGAATTGCAGTGAAGGAAGTTGATGGTTGACACTAATGAGATCTTTTCCTACCCAACAAGGGCATGGCACGGCATGGCAAGGTAACACTGGCAGACACCAGTTTGTGTTTATACACTGTCCTGCCCAGCTGTGGGTGAAAAATGACCTGAATGCTATGTGTAGCTCCTTTGTAGCTGCTCAAATGCTGCCCTCACAATCAGGTTTGTTTCACTATGGTTCTGACCCTGCAGAGACAGCAATCCCTCAGAGGTGTATTTCCCACTTGTTTACTCTGCGTTTGGGATTTCATCCAGCAGTCTTGTGGCTTGCTCCTGTTAAATGCAAGTTACATCTGCCTTAAGCATTAAGGGAATAGCCCAGAACACCAAACCTTTCACTACTGTAGCTGCAGAAACGTCTTGTAGTAAAAGAAAGACTTTGCAAACAGTATTGCAATTAGCTACTCATAAACACAGCAACAACTTGAAAATTTGCCTTCAATTAAATAAATATGATGACTCAAGAAAAGCTACTGCACTACTGTGCAAAGATATCAACACCCAGGTGAGCAGTACTAGTCTCTTCAAAAACCTCTCTGACGCTGGCAGCTGTGTGGGCATGAAGGTGTGCTGTAGTATAAGAATCAAATATGTACTTCACCAAATGATCAAACAGTGCTCATTTAAAGAGCATTATTATCTTTGGAAGTATCAAAGATACTGATTTGGCTTTAGCTGCTGAAGAAAACTGAAAAACTGAAACAGTTAGGTCTATACCAGAGAGCAAACCTGTTGTAACCAGATCCCTACTCAGCTGAAATTATTATGCAGATATAAAACATTGTAGAAATCCGGCTCGCTTTGTTGCAGCAGTCTTCAAATGAAGAATGAAGAACTCAAGTGAATTTCCCTTATTTTCTCTAAAGTTCAAATGTATAAATGCTTAAGAAGTTTAAATAAACCAAGTCAATATGGAAAAGAATATTTTCACCTTTTAGAAAAAGTTGTAATGGTGATGAAAAGTCTTTGCCTTTTCTTAATAAAAGATGAACAGAGTCCTTACACTTTTGCTTCAGGGTCTTTTCCTCCTATTCTCTGTCATATACTTATTTCATTCTTAACTGAGAACATCAGGGATTAATGATCTCCTTACACAATATTTAGAAAAAAAATAAGAGTCTGTAATGTTAAAAAGGACAACTTCTCACAATGTAGTATGCATTATACAGCTTGGACATAGCTGAAGAGCCTGGCAAATAATAGACAAACACTCCTAGGCTTCTGAAGAAAAAGGTTTCATGCCCACAGAATTATCAGTGTTTTCCAGAGCAACACTTGCAAATCTTGGGCTTGTTATTTCTACCCCAAATCTTGAAGAATCTCATGTGTTTGTTCTTTGTGGAGAACATATATTTCAGGTATGTATAAAGCATATGACAAACATGCCACAGAAATACAAATACTACCCATTTGTTTAATATCAGCCACAGATATTTTGAGATGTATTCTCTTACCAAGCCCCACCACCCCCGAAATCCTGGTATTTCAATGCTATACTCATACAAGCCAGTTTCTTTTATTTTTATTCCTTTCCATTTAGACTCCTGCTTTGAAAGCCAATTACTTGCCAGCTGTTCAGCTTTAGAAAGAAAATACTGAAAGATGCAAATTAATCTGCTATTCAACAGAGCCAAGATGAATTGCCCATTAACTATGGGTCAACAGCATGAATACACTCAAAAACGTCCACAACCTGTTATTTACCTTCTGTGCTACACAATCTTTCTTACTGAAAGGCAGAGATCTATCAGTGTTTATAGAGACTGGGCTTGGGGCAAACCAAATAGCTCCAAGAGCTACATGAGTTCTTTATTATTGCTCCACCCTCCAAATTATTTATAAGCAAAACTCAGTAGCTGCACACCACCTGCACTGGGGCAGAGGGCTCTGTCCTCTTCCTGGACTGCGCAGGGGGACAGGCGCTGGGAGCCCTGACAGTGTGGGAAGATGGCACTTGAATCAGGTACCAGAGGAAGCACCAAGGGCCACTCACTCGGCTTCCACAGAGGCAGCCTACATATAGTATATAAGAATTCTGCAAAATATTCCCGGGGATTTTGACAGAAATGCTGGATAAAAGCCTGACTGATTTCAGGCATTTTCCCACTGCAAACTCATGCTGAATACAGCTCACACTTAATGCAGCCATCTTGTTTTAAGGAGCATCTACTAAGTTCAATATATATCACGGGGTTAATGGGTTTTGTTTTGGTTTCATTTTTGTTTTTTGGTGCTACTTATGCAAAATCTAGTAGTAGTGACTATTGATACATACACATAAAAGCAGTTAGACCTGAAAGCTCACTTTCTGAAAACCTGGACCATTAAAGCCAAGCCTTGATGTTTTGAGTTTGGCTTCTACGTTTAATACAAGATGAAATCTCACAACACTTTTGAGGAAGTTGCTTTGTATTTATAAGCTTTTGAATCCCATTAACTCCAGGCATTACTGGACACAACTGCCCAGTGACACAGTGGTGGTCATAAAAACTGAGGTTATGCAAGCACAAGGTATTATGATTTGAAAACTGCACTGACTGCCAAAACCATAGGACAGCATTAAAGCGTGTACACACAATTCAAAGTGTCTTGATGTTAAATATGAGGTTCTGGGAAAACAGACCTTGCTAAGTCTCAATTGCAACATTTAGAGATTAATTATGTTATTGAGAGAGATTTCCTAGTGCTTTGATAATACCAGAAACCAATTATACAATATAATAAGCACAAGAAAAAGAAAAACCTCATGTGATATCTCTGTTGGAAAGCCATTCAAAACAGTTTTATGAGATTATGAAATTGAAACTAAAATGCTATTCTCTCCTTTTAAATTAGATCTTCACCAAATCAAGGCTTTCCACCTGTTCAAAATCCTTGGTCAATTTGGCCTTAGCATCCATCAGGACATTCCTTCCTCCATCACAGGTATTCATCATGGTTGCTGCTTTTTACTCAAACACATCAGAAGAATGTCCAGATCTTCACTACCAGATTGCTGAAGCCATAATGACCTCAATATGGAAAGGCAGAAGAGGACCAAAAGGACTAGTGTCATATGTCCCTACTTGGGCTGAGTGTCAACTAAACACAGGAATGTTCCCAAGCAAAGTGTTCCTGAAAGAACAATTATCCCTTTCCCATGAAGCCTGGTTATCTCACCACAGTCCTTGGCAGATCCCTGGCTTGGGTCAAGTCCCACAGTTGAAAACAATTCTCACGTGTGTTTTAAGAATAAAAAGTTTTAATAGAAAAGAGGTGGCCATTATGCCAGTCCCAGTTCCAGGTATGCTTAAAGCACCAATCCAAAGCTCCCAGGCAGCCATTTCTACCTGCTGGAGACACCAATCTCAGAGAGATGCTGCAAGGCCATTTTTAAGGGTACAATACCAGGAATGCTACAGCCATGCCTCGTCACTACCTGACCTTAGTCCAAATACCCCTGTGGCTCCCCCAAACTATGTCATCCAAGGAGGCTCTCCTGCAGAAAGGATAGAAGGGCGAAAGCCAGGTGCTGGTGGTCAGCAAAAGGACTTGCTGAAAGTATTCCTGGCATGGCAGGATGCACAACTAGACAGTACTGGCTGGCCCTGTTTCACACCAGCACAATCCCATGGTACTGTCAGGATGGTAACCCAGTGAAGTGACGGGCAATTGCCATGTGAAAGGCCAAAAATAATTTTTAACATCCCGAAAAGAAATGCAAATATCTCTACTAGTTTTATGTACTGTCAATCACACCAGTTGTTAAGCCACTTTCAGCAGAGGTGCAGTCTCATTAATAAACAGAAGCTATTAACAAAGACCAAAACTGTGGAGGTTCATAACAGAGCATGCTGGGAATCACGGACAACAGAACATGTAGAATACAAAATTCTGAGAAAATAGAAAAAAAAACAAAAACCAAAAAAAACCCAGACCTTTTAACAGTCTACAATATCCCTAAGCTCAAAACTCTGTTTACCATACTGTTGAATGTTCATAAGAGCTATAAATCACTTAAAGTTTTCTATTATATTTGAAAAATTTTTCTGTAAAGGATGGGATTTTTAACTAATTGCATTTCTCATTAATTACAAATGTATTAGACACCAATATGTTGGGCTGTAATAACAGCTGGGAAATAAATGCTTAGTAATGGTAATTAGTTGTACAGAGTAATGGTAAAAGTGTGTTGTAAATTTGTTTTGCTGGTTCTATGACTACATATGTCAGAACAAGACACCTATACTACACTGATGTTTAATTACTAATGGCCTGGCTGCATCTTCAACTATTTTGTGGCACTCTTTGTGCCTTAGAACATTTACAACTGCTTCATGTCTCCACTGGTTGGAGTAGTCACTTGTAAAGCATGCACTGAGCTGTAAATTATGAACCACTATGATCCCATGTCCATTTCAGACCCAGGACTGACAGGTTATACCAACTGGCTTAATAAATTTGTAACAAAAGATTCAGAGTGAAACTGTCCAGCCAAAATACATGTGAAATGCACAGAGTGAATAAGAGCATAAATCAGTCTCCAAGCACACACAAATCCTTAAAGGGACACATCAGAATCAGAACCTCAATAGTTCTCAACAAAATGATACTTAAATTTAAGTTTCCCCAACTAAAATATCCTGCTAGATTTTATAGCTATTTTTCCGATTTTACATAGTGTATTTGTCTTCCTGGTTGGTGTAGTGCTGTATAAAACTCTGGAATAAATACTAAAAATTAGTCTAAAATGTAGTGAAAAAGCTGAGAGCAAAAACCACCCAGAAATAAAGAGAGAATAATAATTACTTATAAATTAAACCTTTACTAGAATTCAGTAATTAATTCTTTTTCATGCATTCTTTTATGGACTACTGTTTTTCAGGTCATTTGAAGGAAATCTTACCTCCCAGTAGGCATTTCTACATTCAGTTAGTGCAAGTCATAAAAAAATGATAACTAAATCACTTTTGAAGCAAAAATACATAAAAGGAAAACAAATACAGCCACCTCTTCATCACTTTGCAACCATTAACTAATTTAGCAATAATAATTTAACTACTGAAATGTACACAAAGGGAGACAGGGAAGAGGAAAACATGATGTGAATGTCAACATTGAATGATTTATGTCAAGCATTA
>JAWWMU010000121.1:60010360-60021489 GCA_035048155.1 Cinnycerthia olivascens
GTTATATTGTGCTTTTATTTTCCATTGTTTTCTTGGGTCTAGCAGAGTTTAGATAGCAGCCTTGAAGTTATTTGCAATTGCAATATTTAAATGGCTTCAAACAATGGCAGTAATATTTACCTAATGTTGTTTTGTTATTTTTAATCACAGTTGTAGCCTCGAAGTGGAGCACCAACAGATGTCCTTTCCAGTTGCCTTTGACTTTACTTGATAACATTCCATCCGTCCTGCTTGTAAACAGATACTTGGATATCTAGCCAGCCCAAACCTCTGACACAGGTCACAGCTAGAAATAGACTATGCAGAAATAATCCCATAAAATAGTTGATGCAGACAAAAGGAGGTCCCTGTTATGTTGAGAGTTGTGCTACTTGCTGTTTAACAGGAACATTAATGACTGACCCCAGAAGTTGTGCTCTCGTGAGAAACTGTCACAAAACTGCTGTGTCCCATTTTTGTAAGTTCAATCTTCCACTTTTATAATGTTGAATTAGTAGTTTTCAGCCATAACTCCTAGTGCAGACATTGGCCTGTCATGATGAGAATGTGAGCAGCCAGGGCTGTGGACTCAGGGTTGAAGGTCGGTTTGCCTCTGACCTCACTCTCAGATCAGTCCATGCCTAGTCAAAACCTCTCCATAAGAGAGGCTCTGGAGTATTCCTGTTGCATCCTAGGAATTTATTTTAATGTGTGAAATAAGTCATTAACAGACCCATAGACAGGACAATGTGAGGGAAGTTTGTAATTCTGGAGACACATCTCAGAAGAAAGTATAGCTTCTATTACTTGTGCAGCACAGACACTGTTTATGTCACCCTGCAGAAGTGACAGCTCATAGCTACCTTCAGGACTGGAACCATCAAGGCCCTTCCATTTTTCTGCAGTGGAGAAATAGCTGGGAAGGATGAGCTGGGTCAGGCAGGCAAGGATTGCAATAGTAAGATTACTGTCTTTGGTATGTATATATTTCAGTAATTTCAACAAAATATTGTTATGACTCTATATCTGCTCATATGTTGGGACTGCCTCATTTATTTTTTCCTCACACTTGATGATTTTAATGAGGTTTAAAGATAGGAAAACCAGAACAGTGTGGGAAGTTTTGAATAACTGCTGAAAAGTGAAACAGAGGCATCTCCAACATAGATTACATAAGGAGGCTACATACATCCTGACAGCCAGGAATTATGAAATACAGGCGCACACCCTTGACTGCAAACTTCTTACTCACATGGGCAGAGAGGGGAGATTAATATTCTTCAACATAACCCCTGTAAGTTATACACAGTGGTCCACAATATCTGGCTTTTGTGTCATCTAAACCTCTCAAATTCTCTCAGAGCCCATTTTAAGCAATGCGTCTTGAGACAGGAGCATCAAAACTCAGCTTTTCTTGTGATTATCAGTATTCATTACTTTTCATGCTTAAATACATTCATGGCCAGCAAAAATTCTTTTCTTCATGAGTCAAAATGAGTCAACTGTCCTTCACCTGAAATTACTCACTTCCTTCCCAATTCTTTCCCTAGGTACATTGATAGTTACATTATTGGCTCTTTGCTTTGACTTTGATTTTAGTAAGCTGCTTTAGTTGCCTCTGAGGTTGAAGACAGTCAATTCTAATAGAAATGCAGATTTGCCTGGTGCTTTGTATTTCATTTTCCTAATAGTCCTGCTGCTGACTTGCCCTAAAAGGAGAATTTCCAGTTCAATGCAAATATTCTTTTTTTACTCCTTTTTTTGTTTGCTTTGTTTTGGTTTGCACCAAAACCTGAACTTTTAGAAATTTCCTGTGAACTGAACTTCTAAGAATATAATTCAAAAGCTGCCCAGTGATCACCTTAGTTCTGCTACCCAAGGCCCTAAGCCTGTGACTTTGGTTGGAGCAGTGAAATACAGGTACTTGGCTGCCATATATTAGATCTGGCTGCTCTGGAGTCACAAAATCTGCAATCCATATCAGTCCTGGCATGGTCTTCTTGCTGAACCTAGTGTGAGCAAAATGTTTAGTTTCTGGGAAGCTCCCAGCAATCCAGCCCCACCTTGGGTTCTGTTGAGGTTTCTGAGAGACTACAAGGTCCAGATCACATGTTTTATTGGGTTAAACACACCTTTCTGGGAATTACCTTTTTTTTGTGTTGTTAATACTGCCTTATCTCTGTACAAAGTCCCTTGTCTGATCCATTTTTCTGCCCACGGTCCCTTCTTTGTAGCAAGCCACTGTCACTACAGTGCTGGTGGAGCTGGTGATTGCTGTCAGAAGAGAAGCCACAGCTGCAGAGGGAGATGAGAAGCCTTGCCACCCTGAGGAGTAGGACAGGCAGTGCCAGGAGGAGTACATGTACGTATGTACCTTGATTCCCTAAGCATTGCTGACAAAGCTGCATCCAGTCATCCCTTGTACTCCTCCTGTACTAAATGCCATCTTCTCTCTTTAGTGAAAGTAATTGCAATGGAACAAAAAAATAAAACAGGACCTGGCAATGAGATTTCTCACTGGGCCCTGTATCACCCCCATCACATAACACACTCTTTGGCATAATTTTGACCTGAATCAGCAAGTCCTGAATAACACCAGGGGAATAGCAGTGGCTGGGAACTGTTTCCAGTAGAAAGTACAGAGATGACTAAACCACTGGAGCTGGCTCCTTGCTCTTAGACAGTCCCAGCACTATCCCAGCAGTATCTGAATCCCTGGGTATGCAACATGGTACACGTCAGGGGTATGCAGCACATTTGGGCATTTTCACGCTATGAAAACACTGGCCTGGCAGACTGAAACCTGAGCCTTCGCACAATTTTAGCTACAGAAATAATGATTATACTATACAAGTGCTGGATGGGGGCCCAGAGGAAACCATGTCCAAAGGCTATGTAAGTTGGGCATTGCCCATCAGTGACTGCTTCTGTTTCACTTAGTAGTACAGACGTCTGTAGACATGGTCATCTACCTACTTGAGCTGTCTCTAATTAATTTCAATAACTTAAAACCTAATAGCCTGAAAACAAAAGGGTTTTTGTCATACTTTATCCAAATATCTATCAGTTTTCTCTCTGTATAACCCAACCAAAAACTCTCTTTGAGTCAACGCACTCAGCTTTTAAATGGTGCTTTGTGTAAACTCCTGGGAGTTTTCCTCCCTGCTAGTGATGTCCAACCACAGCCTCCCCTCCCCCCACCCAGACACAGCTGTTGGAGATTGCATTTCAGGAATACAGAGCTGGAATAAAAATTACTACAGCAGAAATGCCCATTGTCTCAATTGCTCCTTTCAGGTGCTGCTTCATACATCAAGACTTTCTGGAGGCTCTTCTATGTAAAAGAAAAACATAAATGTTTATTTATATTAATATTCTTTCCAAATCTTTGCCAGCCTTTTTAGATCCACTGCTTTCCTTCCCTGTTTTCAGTTGCACAGTTCTGCTTCAATTTACGTTAATGTTTTCAGTGGCTGAGGCTCCTCATGATCATTCCCAGCACACTTTTGTAACTGAACTATGAATTTCAAAGATTTTCTGGAGGAAGACCGTATTATCTCATAACTGATCCTGTTATTTGCCTCTGCATCCATGGTTGCGGTACCTTGGACTCGCAGGCTTTTCTGTTACAGGAAATCAGTTAACTCCTTCCCCCCATGGTGGGGGAAACTACCTTCCCTTCCTCACTCTTAGGATTTATTTATTGTCTAGAAAGTTTTTTGTATATACTTGATTGAAAGATCCATCTGAGTAAGTGTATTAGAGGAAAGGAGGCAGGGAAGATATTTGTTACAAACAAAAGTTTAATGCTATTCTGAATTGACTTGTTCTTTTACGTCATTAAAAGAAAATCTGTAAATCCATATTGCTAGAAGATGGTTACTGTTCTGAACTCTGCTGCTTAAAATTCAGGCTATTCCTTATCTGCCAAGTCAAATTAGAGCCACACCACAGGGCCAGGCCCTTCACGTACTCATGAGAGCTCTGCTATCCACAGCAGCTGCAGCACCAAATGCAGCACCTGAATCCAGGCAGAACAGCCATTACACAGAGGTATTGCACTGAGCACTGAGACATCTATTTAACGAGATAAATAATTGGATGGGTACTTGCTTGCCAGCACTTGAGCTCCCCTTCCACAGCCTACAGGGTCTGATCTGAGAGAGTCAACTCCAAGTATGTGCGTGGTGTCAGATAATCAAAGCAAGGCTGAGAGCTGTGGTAAGCTCTGAAATTGCAGGGCTGTGGGACTAGATGGAAAGCAAATAAAACTTTGGTGCCAGTCTCATTTTTATAGTATCTGTCAAGTCTTCAAGTAAATCTGTTAATGAATTTTTCAAACAAAAGAACTAAATTTACAAATATACAATGTTTTGTGTGGCAGTCTAGTCCCCATCTGTTCCCACCGGGTGGTAAACATCACACTATTTTCCCCCTAGCAAAATGAAGACTATGATCATTACCATGATAATTGTTATAAAAGTAAAATTTGAGTCCAGTGAGAAAATTTGTCATTAAACTAGACAAAAAGGCAACATTGATGTTAAACTGTACTTTCATTAATAGCAGAACGAGCTAATGAATGCTATTAGTTTTGCTGCTTATTTTCTTTTGCCATTTTATTCCTAGATCTTGTGGTTTTGTTAAAATAGGAGCAATAAACATCTGTAGTGTCCTGGGTCACAGACTGAAATGGCCCCTTTCAAAGCATATAAAGCTAATAAAACGGCAAAAACAGGTCTAAAACAAAATCCAGTGCTGACAGAATAAGCCTGAAGTGTACTCACTAGCTATTTTTTACCTAATTACAGTTGATTACAACAGATGAGAATGACTTGGTTTTTACTGATAGCAGTAGAGTAGATGCACTGAATCTCTCAGTCCTTTCTCCTGCTATAATGGCCTGGTTATCTCCTGTCATCTCAAAATGGAGAAAAGGATCAGTTTTCCCTTCAGTAGTAAGAGAGAGATCACTTTTCCTTCATATTTCCTAGCTCTTTGCAGCATTCAGACTTGTGCCACTTTATCCTCTAAGTGTAGTATCACTTTACATGATCATTGTCTTTCTTACCATTTTTAATATTTAAGCTCTCCTTTTTTTTCTCTTTCTCAGCCTTTTGTTCTTTCTTCCTCAGAAAGCTGCCAGCTTAGTCCATGGTTACTACCCCTTCTTGCCTTCCCTAGAGATATAATGGAAGTTCCTCAGGTAAAGGCATACCTTTGGAAATGTCCTTTACTGTTATGTCTCTCACTGCTTTTAACTCCCTTTTAGGATACTGAGGCATTCTTCTCCCCATCCCAAAATTGCCTCTTATATTTCCTTATAATTAAAAAAAAAAAATCCTCCAAGTTACCGTAATGTAGCCTAACAACACATTTTGTAATGCCTTGAGCCATTAAGAGTAATATTTCCATTATTTAGGCACTCTAGCTATTTATTTACCAGTGTCCTGGCCATTGATAGGACAGCAGAACTGTTGACTTCCATCTATTACAGCTGGGGTTTCATTTCTTTTTTAAATCAAACCATCATCCTGGAGATGGATGAGACCCCCTTCTTCTCTTTCAAAGGCAGAATCCATGAAATTTTTATTAAATGTGAAATGCAGCTTGGAAGAGCAGAAACAAATTGCTGCTGTGACCATCACAATACTCATTCTTCTCCTCCCTGTTTCATATGCATCAAAAATTGGCCCTAAAGGTAGGATTCAAGCATATCAGGGATTCAAAAATAGTAAAACAAGGCAATTAGAGCAGATATTTACCTATAAGTGTTGGAAGCAGAAAGACTTACTAAAGGTATGTCTTTACCTGGTAATCCTGCCTGCAGGAACAAAGGGGATTTTGGTCCTGTGTATCCTCCGCTGATCTTCTGTGCTATTCCATAACATTCTGTTTATTTCACAATAAGATAATGAGCTTACTGTGTTGCAACTCCACCCCAGAGCTACTTAATTCATTGGGCTGGCAAGTGTACTGTTTGCTGGGATGATAAATACCAGCAGACCTCCCAGGTCACCAGGGTTTGTGACATGACCCACGATTGTCGTCTGGGCAGAGTCTGGAACTAGCATGAGTGCATGCATCCCTGCCAGACTCTGTCTTGTGACCAAGGCACCTCAAGGGCATTTAAATAAAGGCCTTGTCCCTCCAGTTAGTCACTTGTTGATCCCTCTTTTTCCCTACCAGAAGCTATTACACATGATGATCCTGTAGCATCTCTGCCATTAACTGTGGGAGAATGGTAATACAGTGGTTTCCCCTGGAACAGGCTTCAGAAGG
Source organism: Cinnycerthia olivascens (assembly GCA_035048155.1). NCBI lineage: Eukaryota > Metazoa > Chordata > Aves > Passeriformes > Certhiidae > Cinnycerthia > Cinnycerthia olivascens. The sequence goes on from JAWWMU010000121.1 coordinate 60,016,622, forward strand.
TGCATGTGTTTATGTTGTCTGTTTAACCTTGAAAAATATCATCTTTGGATTTTACTCTTCTAGGGTGCGAGATTCAGTTCCTTCTTTCCCAAGGGTTAGGTAGCCTGGGAAGTGAGTCCTATCACACTCATGCCCCACGCCACCAGTAACAGAATTTTGCTCAGGACATCAGCATCTGAGATCTAGGGAACAGATGATTCCACTGTAGGATGCTCTATGCAGAGTGCCATTGCTCTGCCAGTGAAAGAAAGCTTTTCATCCTCCCTTCCCAGACTGGACAAGATTCAGGAAGTGAAGCAGAATGGGCTGTGGAAATGAAAGTGATAGTCCATAACATACATTCTATCTTCAGGCAGAAGGCAGCCAAACCAAACAGATCACAGAACCTACCAGCAAAACCCAACACTAGCATGAAATTGAGGCATAAATGGCTTTCTGATGGTAGTTTTATTATGAAATCCCTCATCACTAACAAAATCATAGAAAAAAGCCTTCTTTTCTGGGTGCAGGAACAAGATATGCCTTGAGCTAGAAAGCACTTGGGATGTGAAGGAGGTCTTAATGGGTGACTTACTTTGATCAAGTCAGCCTGTGAACTTTGAGCACTTATTTCTTAGGCAATCATCAAAGACTATATTCCCTCCAGATTCCTCAGAGTCAGGCCTTTACACGAAGTGTGCTTGTCTTTATATTGAAGAGTTGTTTGCACTACAGTAATTCTTGCTTTCTCAGCTTACTGAAACCCTCATTGTTGCCTATGATCACTTGGTACCACCATTATTTTCCATTTTTTGGGTTCTGCTTGATTTCATCTGGCTTTCAAAGCTTTGCTCATCTCTGCACATAAAGGCTCTCAGTTCTTCACTATCTGAAGGAATTACTGTGCCTACAACTCACAGTTCCTCAGCCATCTCTAATGCCTAAGGAAATTTCAGAAGCATGGTCCAAGACAAACTCCATTCCCTATCACACAGTTACCCCGACACAGTAAGTTTTCTGACATTTTTTGTTGCAAAGCCTCCGTAATGTAGTCTGTGTCTGGCACTGACTCAGCTGCAGTGTCAAAGTGCAAATGCCTGACATTCTTCAGTGCACTTATCCTCATGAGGAGTACATTTCCGATGCAGCAGTCTCTTCTCCCAGCTTGTAGATGGGAAGTGAGGTTTCCAGAGGGTGAGATTTATAAAGTTCCATCCCCGTACACATTTGTCTATCTCTCCTGCCTGCAGAGAGACCCTTAATAATTGCAGGAGCTAGAACATCTAAACATGAGTTAGATCCCGTCCTGAATTTCTTATTGAAAGCTACAGAGGAAGTAGTTTATGATTCAAGGAACTGGGCATGAATGTTTTGCAGTCCAAAATATTACTGAAGGTGTTGGTTAATATTTCTACCTCCTCGTACTTGGTTTCAAGAGACATCTGATATATTCTGTACTCAGAAGAAAGATTTCATTTCCCTTGCATTTATTGGTAAAAGACCAAGAAAGTACTTCTGATTCCAAAACGAAGTTAGAAAGACAATAGGTCTATCGTTTGAGAAATGATCAAAAAGAATAATTGTGATTTTGTTAGGTTGTTTCTTCTTACGATTGGTTGGGTTCCAGGCAAAGAAGATGCACTTGGCAGTGAGAGACAGCTACTCCTGCTTCACTGTCATAAGTCAGTGACTAACTGGAAATGCACAAATAAATATACAGACAAGATTGGCAAAGACAAGAGGACCCTAAAGAAGTGGCTGAGGACTGTAGCTTAAGGTCAAAGGCAACCTCTAGCACACCTTGAAAACGGAACATTTATAGTGTTTGCATTCAAAGTGAACCACATTGTAACCTGAAACTAGGCCATAAACCAATTTTGGCTACAGCAGTAGTTTTCAAGATTAAACCACTTAGCCACTTTGACCCCTTGAGAGGCAGATTTTAAGAGCAGAGGCAAGGCAGACATTTCTGGGCTCCAGCATGAGGACTTGCACAGGAGCACCAACCTCATGGTGCAGTTTTGAGCACTATTGAAATCTAGGACTGTAGTAATTTTGCAAGGTAGCAATAGCATCAGACTAATGACTGAACCACAGTAATCTTTCCTAACTAAAAAGAGACAGAAAAACTGATTTACTGCTGATTATAAGATCAAGATTGGGCAAACCGGGGTTTTTTTGAGAGTTATCAGATATTCTAGGCATTTTCTATTATATGTGCTGTTCATCAAAAACACAGCAGCACAGAAACACTTCTTTACAGGTGCCCATGCTAGATATGGCTTCTCAGGTGAACAGTAAAGTTCAGAGCACAAAATACAAATATCTTTAATTTAAGAAATTCAGTAAATAAACCTGTAAGTTCTTAGGTGGAAGGACATAAAGTTGTATGAGAAAGAAAGCACTTGACTGGCTTTTGAATGAGGGCTGTTGCATTAGGGATTTTGTTGGATGGCATGTACATGAGATGACTTTAAAATTGGTTAAAATAATACAGAGAATGTTTAGCTTATTTTAAGACATGAATCCAAACAGGCTTTGACAGAAAAGAAAAATTATAAACAAACAAAGAAAATAAAACATCCGCTATCTCCAAAACACGCTCCAGAGAAGTTACAAGTTCTTTCTAGATAAAGCTGGGATGTCACACATATGTCAACTGCAGGGAAAAACAATTGGGCTGAAACTGTGAATTGAAGCTTCTATGGTTTTGAGTGCCTAGTCTTGCAAGTCAGCAAAATTAATTTTTGGAAATCAACTATTGGATTAATATAGCGACAATCTTAAAACTTTCTAATAAATGACCTTCAAATGCTGTGTAAAAAAGTTATGTTAAGAAACTGGTTTGCAACCATTTGCTAGAGAGAATCTTTTTGAAACTGATTCTTCATACAAATTTCAAGAGGTCCAGTTTTATGTGGGTTTTTTTTCAGAGGAAAGGTGGTGGGAATATCAGCCTTGCTGTCGTGCTAATGAAAGAAAAACAAACAAACAAAAAAATCCCTGTTGTTTGTATTCCTTGGCAGTAAAAGGCATGCTAAGATGCCATGCCTTATTCCTCTGCTATTCTTTTTACTGATGCCATCCTAGTCTCAATCTGTCCATGAATTCCCCTCCTGTTTCTTATTCAGAATATGCATGCTCTGGCTAGCCTACAACTTAATTACAAATTGTCACGGTTCATTTCTTTTCTTGGTGCTCTTATCCATCCACATTTCTTCCTCTTTGAACACCACAACATCTAGATTTCCCGTTTTTTTTTTTTTCATGGTTCCCATAACCTCAAATTCTCCCCCTTTCATGCAGCCTCATCATTCCCTGGAATCTCTATATCCATCTTTTTGGGTTTTGGGTTTTTGGTATTCCAAGGTTCAATTTTACAATAACCTTTCTTCCCCACAAGAAAAACAAAGCATTGCAAGAACAAAAGCTTCTCTTCCTTTAGGGACAACAGGCAGTGAGCCTTTTTTGTTAGTCTCACATGCAAATCTAGATCTATCTGTTTCAGAACCTAGAAGTCAGCACAAAAGAAGGCAATGAAAAATCATATATGTGAGACTTGAAATGCACTTACAAATGTCCACATTCAGTGATTTCTCTCCCCTTTTAGTGATGCTTCTGAGGATACTTCAGTGAAAGTCAGATGCTACAAGAGCATGTACATACTAATCTATTAATTTCCACAAGATACATTGCTGTAAGGCAAATACTCCCTTACCTTAACCTGAGCTTAAGCAAATTTTATCCTGGGGAATTTTCATAGCCCCTGTCAATACTGTTGAGGGGAGATGGGTAAGCTACATCCTTTAACAGTGATATTAATAGCAGGGACTTAATCTGAAATGAAGAGATGAACAGTGGTTCCTGATGCTGTCCTTTGGGATCGTCATGTGCACTCTTTGAATCAAGTTAAACATGCTCACTACATTTGCTAATAATTTTAATAAATTTCAATCCTGACCAGCAATATTACTGCCCCTATATTGTTTCTTTATTTCAGACCTTAATTTCTTCCATATATTCCTGTTTCTGTTTGATTGGATATTCAAATGTGGCCTGTTTTCCTTTAACCACATCCATAGTAGAGGTTCAATGGTGATTAGGTGAACCAGGGAAAATTGTATAGGTGCAATACGAAGCATCGCCATAGAAAGCCATGAAGGAGTATTGCAAAAAGATTATTTAGCCATTTCATTAGAAAGAAATCTGTCTTCCTGTCAGATTAATTAATCTTAATTCAGTAGGCATTATGCAGGTAGTTCTAAACATCTCCTTGATTTTCATGTATATTTGACTAACTGGTTTCCAGCCTGAAAGATAAGATCCAAATCCAACCAGTCATAAAACCTTTATACTGATTTCAGTGGGTTTGGATACAGCTACAAACTCACACAGCCAGGAAAGCAGTTACAAATGCAGGGGAAAGTACTACAATGACAAATACAGCTCAGACTGACACTACTGCAAGTGCACAGATCTTCACTGAAAAGTGCAAATTCTGTGCAGTAAGAGTTTCTAAAAGTATAAAGAATTCAGCAAGCATAGAAGGTGTTGAACTAAACTCCAGGTCTTGTCATGGAAGATAAAGATGAATTAGAATCTTATGGCTGGCCAGGCAGTATGAATCATAAACTGGTTGTGCTCGTTAACACTTAAAAGAAGCCAGTCTAAGCTCTATTAGTTCCTCCTGGAAGCTTAAGAAACTGTGCTTTAAGGTTCTCTGTCAGAATCCTGAGAAATAAGGCACAAAATAGTAAGGAGTACCTGTACCAGTCAAAACGACTTGAACAAACATCACTTTAATAAGAGAATAAAGAAACACCATAAAACAATAAACCAGTCAGGGATAAAAAATTAATCTATAAAATAAATTATATCAATACAACTAA
>JAWWMU010000121.1:60080198-60091996 GCA_035048155.1 Cinnycerthia olivascens
CCATCTGCAGCCATACAAGGGAACAATTAAGTTCATGAAGCTTGTTCTTATCTTTGGGAAAAGGGGTTTGAATCTGGGCATTTCTCCAGAAGCCTTTGTAGGGTCTTAAATCCTATGATAGATGGGAAAACAACAGAGTATTTGAAAAGAGTAATCCCAGTCCCACTGGGAGAAAAGGGGTTTTAAACATCTGCTTTTAGGTAATACTCTGAATTTCATATCTTAAATGGAGATGGTAAAGTAATACCTGTCTAACTACATCACGAAAAATTCTGAACACAGATGTATGCAGAAAGTTGGCATAGATCTTCAATATACAGGACTCTGGATCCAAGTTAACTGTATAAAAATCACGTACTGCAACACTTATGCTTCTTTTTTGGAAATCTAGCCCCAGATTGATACATTTAATTGTTTCTAATATGCTTTTACTGTGCTTACAAAAATACAGGCTACAGAAGTACATTCTAATTACACTTAATCAGCTGATAGAACTCACCCTTTCCAGCTCATCAAAGAGGTCAAAGAGATTGGACCAATTCAAGGAATACAGATCATCTACCCCTATAGGCCTCTAGTTTAGCATGTCCCTAAGCCACTGACTTCATAAAGCCAGGGAACATGGTAGAGAAAAGAGCAGTCCATGTTTGCCTTTATGCTCTCTAAAAACTTGCTACTAATGGAGACCAGGATACATTCATCTGATTCAATACAAATGCTCTTTAACCGGATAAAATGAGATGATATAGTCATGACAACTTCAAATAGGAACAACACATAAAATCCAGAAAACCAATACAAAGCAAACTATCTGTCTACTAGCATTCCTTCAGCAGAACAGCTTTCTTGAAGTTTTACTTTCAAAGTTTTACTGTCATTTCCTAATTCATAGACTTGGACCTAGAAAACAAAATGAGCACAAGTCCTTCTACAGACTGAAGCTGCCTATTTGCTTTCAGTGTTTAGGATTTAAAACTGTGAAGCAGAAACTGAACCACTACACATGAAAATTAAAATACTTTATGTTAATTAAATACTATGAAGTAGTCAATGGAAAAAACTCTGCAGCATTTTTGCACGTTGCTGAGCTTGAGTGAACATATTATAAATCCTTTGAGCCTCTCCAACTGAAACTGAGCCAAGGTCCAGCATAATTTTGCAATGGCCACAGGTAGGCTGACGAAGCACATTCCAATCCAGATATTCAAAGATGGTGTTTTTATTTTTACATTTTTAACTACAGGAAGTGGCTTCCACATTTTTAACCACATAGAGCTCATCTTGGTTGCATTAATAAGGAGTACATCCCATCGGAATGTCACTCTCTAAAACTATAGTCAGACAAAGTGATGTGTCTCTACTATAAAGTTCTCTATAAAATTCAGTATAAAAAGGTATTGTTTAATTACTTACGGAAAGGAAGTTGATCCAAATAATCTTGAAATTAGTTACTTTTAGTATATGTGATTTTACTATAGAAACATCTAGGAAAATTCCCTCCAAAATTAAAAACCAGAAATATACAACACTTTGTATGCTTTCAAAACAGACAGTGAACTAACAGCTCTGCAAAGAGTGGAATTCAGAGATGTCAAGCAATTGGTAATATCTTTTTTCTATTATCCAATCAAGGAGTAGAAACATAATCCTCTTCAAGTATTGAATATCATTCTTATTTTAAAGCTGCCCATTATGCTTTTGCAAACAAAACATAATTTCTCTTGTCCTCAGTTTTGTGCCTATTCAAAAGACAAAACTAGAGCAATCAGATAACCCAAACTGTATGTGATATGAAAGAAAAGGGCATTTGCTGAGATGTTTTTGCCTTTGTCACCACCAGCTTGATTAAGATACATCTCATCTCTGGATGAGAAAAATCATCGACATTGAAATTCTAAACTGCAAAGAGATCCTTAGAAATTAACATAGCCTACATGTTGCAATGTCCAGGTTATTAGAATTTTTTCTTCATGTGCCATTCATATGTTTAACACTGCTCATTTCAATATAGGGTAAGATTTAAAAAAAAAAAAATAAATAAAAGGTGTGTTTAATATCACAAACTTCAGAAAAGCTCAGCCATTTGGGCCACACACTTCCCATGCTTTGTATGCATAATAATAACTGACACATCTGAAAAAAGGTATCTAAGGATCTAAGAAGTGAGTACAGAGCAGCTAAGGCTAGGTCAGGAAGCCCATAGAAATCTGTGTTTAACTGAAATGTAGTTATGGACTTTAATATTTTCCACAGGGAATTCCAAAAGCCTATTCATATTTTATCAAAAATGTATGAAAAGTGTTTGCTCAGTACATCAATAAGCTCAATTACAAAAGCCACAATAAATACAACAGAAATTGTATATTCATGATGTGCTGCAAAACTTGTTTAAGTGGATCTGAGTAGGCTTCTGCCAAAAAGGCACATTTCTTTTTCAGAAAGAATTTCTTCACTGAAAGGGTAATTAAGAATTTGAACAGGCTGCCCCAGAAGGTGGTGGAGTCTCCATCCCTGAAAGTGTTCAAGAAATGATGGATGTGGTGTTTATTGCTATGGATTAATTGACCAGGTGGTGTTTGGTAAAAGGTTGGACTTGATGACCTTGGGGGTCTTCTCCAGCCTTAATGATTCTGTGATTCTTTTCTATTGTTCTATATATTCACTTGGACTGGTGCTCAGGTGGCTCCACAATCAGCTGCTAAAGATGCTTCAGTTCAATTTAACTCTGAAACTATAGCCTTACAAGCATTTATTCAAGAACAGATTCAAAATCACAATTTTTTTAATCAACAAAAATGGACGTAATTTTACTTTTGAAATGTAAAGAGAAATGGTTCATAGTTCACATAATACATTTTACCGGAAATAGGACCTACAGAAAAAGACTCATATGTGTCCTGGTTTCAGTTACGACAGACTTAATTTCCTCTCAGTAGCTGTTACAATGCTGTGTTTTGGATTTGGAATGAGAATGGTGTTGATAATATACTGATTTTTTTTTTTTTTCTAATTCATGTTTATCCTAAGTCAAGGACCTTTTTCTTGTCTCATGCTCTGCCACAGAGGAGGTACACAAAATAAACTGGAAGAGAGCTTTAAAACGTCTAAATTCTGAATTTAGAATAGAGTTCCATGGTGATTCAATTCCATGGCAATGATTTTATATGTGAGGCTGACAATAAACATTGTATATTGTCAGAAAAAAAGCTGTCGCTTTACTGACAGTAGGTTCATTGGTGAAATTCACTAAATGCTACCAAGATTGGAATTCCCTCTCAAATTCAGTTGCACTGTCCCAGAACACCTTTCAAATTTCAGTAGACAAAGTGTTTTCATCACCTTTCCTTCTAATTACTGGGGCAGTCAATCGTATCCACAACTGATCTTGGATACAACTGACAGCATAAGAGATACTGGTTTGTGCTTCACCCAGAGCACTCACCACTATTAGCAGGCAATTCTTTTCATCAGTCCTTCCCCACTGAGCTAATATATCTGATAACAGCCATGGATTAGTTCCTAATGCTGATAAGGAAGATGTAAATGGATTTCCAAAAGGTATAAATCACTTGTTAATGAATTTATTTTGTTTGCTAGGAGCTCAGCATTCATCTTATTTAATACTCCTAATCCTTCCCCAGGGTGCCTGTTACATCTCTCCTTGATCATTTTGGAGAGGTGAGGGTCAATCCATACAACCATGCTGGCCATCCTGTGTAAGATGTGCTCAGGAGTGGTGAGCAGGCAGGTTTAATTGCAGAGACATTAATCTGTGCTGGTAACTCCACTCATTTGAGAGACCATAAAGGACCAAATACCACTTGTTGCTGGCCTGTATAGTTGATGGCATATGGTCCAATTTTAGAAATTTGTGGAAATAAAGTTTCAATACTCTTATTGTGGGTCTTAGAGGTAGTGGATGGCATTGTGACCTTAGTCCCTGTTGGGTCAATATACATTGTGCCAGTATACATTTATCTGTTACAGTTATGCATATATCTTCATGTGCATACTAATTCCTTATCTGTATTTTGTTTTAATGCAACGGTTAATTAAACAGCAGCTAGGCTTACAAGTCTTTGGGATATCTTCCCTCTAATTGCTACCCTCATTTCTCTGAACTGGGGGGGTCCTCTCAGAACCATATGAATTAGACCCTGCTAGGCTGCCTCTGAATCACAGCTCTAAAAAATGCCTAATGCTGAGCCTTGATTACACAGTTCTCTCCACCTCCAAGTCTTGGATGATCAGGGAGTTCTGGTTTCAGGGAACTTCCTGTATAATCTTGTGAATTGTATTTTTGGTGTCACTAGATGTATTATCCCTTCCCATCTTATGCCCATGGTTTATGATAGCATGCTTAAATGTGGCCATTATAGGGATACTTCTGCATAGTAGGGCTTCTCCCTGATCTACAACTAGCTCTATTATAACCAACAGAGAGCACTGAAGTCAGTGCTCAATTTCACCTCATTTTGCATTGAGGTAACTTTTGAGGATGGCAGAGGTTCCCTTAATTGATGGGTTTAGTAGGTCATAGTTCACAGGCTGAAACAGGAACATTAAGAAGGTTAGGCTTGTGCATGGCCTGGATACATGCAGCTTTTGTAATAGCTGTGGAGAGCCCATTCAAGATCTAATGGTTTATTAACAGAGGCTCTTCTCTCTTCAACTCATCCACTCAGCCCAATATACTGCTTTGCTTGTTATCGTGGGAAGCATTTGTGGGATTTGGGCTCCGAATTTAGACACCATTAACCCAAACTCCATTGGATTTATCACTATTTAGTAAAATTCTACTTCCTCTGGTTAGGCACACTTGCCACAACTATTCAGTTTCATTTTTACCTGGCCTACAGCCACAGTGTTCTTACCACCTGAATAAAATTGATGAGATCATTTTTCCAGGTGTGATTTAAAGATCCACCCAGTGGTCCAGCTGGTACTTACATTTCTGTAATTGGTCTGGCTTCATATTCAGGGAGATTTGGAAGATATATTCCATGCTATACCATCTGGGTTCTTGGAACCATCATCATCATCATATGAACCTTTAGTCTTCAGGGTCCATATGGCAATTAAAGAACATGTGCCAAAAAAAAGTGTCAACAGGCCTTAGAAAGTGAGAGACACTTATGGTGACAAAGCTTAAATGCCACAGGACAAGTGGCAGAGTACAACTGAAAAGCACACACACATGCCTAATGATTACTCCTTACAAATCTATGATAGCCACTACTGACAAAGTGAGAAGTACATGGTATATTTTCAGATGTCTGTTACCATTTTTGACTCTTGGAGAAAGAATTCCATTTTAGCCTCAACAAACATGCTTGTAAACATGTTCTTAACTCTTGGTTACCTGCAAACTTTAGCAGAAAGCTAAATCCTCTTAAATTTAAGGTTTTTAGACAACAGTCTATTTCCACTGCTTCATAAAAGTGTATCTCTCCATTGAAGACAAGTACAAAACAAAGATTACTAAGATCATGTTAGAAAAACTGCACTGAAATCAGATACTTAAAAGAAGGCAAACTGAATACTCCTAATACTGAAGTATTTTCACTTATTTACTTCTGTGTATCAAACCCTCTGGAATACTGCGATACTCAGCTGGGGCCTGGACTGGGAGGGCAATTTTTAGTCTATAGTAAAGACTCCAGGGGACCAGTACCAGCCTCTATTGCAGAGGCAACCTCTTCACACTATGATGCAGAGAGGCTTGTGTCAGGGAAGTCAGCAACTGCCAAAGTTACACAAGTCTGATAGTGTATAGTCAGGATATGACCAAAAGGAACCATATTCTCACCCTGTCACAGGAGGCATATCCCAGTCCATACAGTTCTTTGAGGTCATATATGCTGTTTTGAGAAATTATTATAATGTCATTTCCAATTCAAAGTGCCCGAAGGAATGAGGGCTGTATTGCAACTTGCCAGAGCAGTGCTTCCATAACAGGGAACTGAAGTCAACAGGATGTGCTGAATGCCCAGGGGTATAACACGAGAGCACACGAGCATCTAAAGATTCAGCTACAGTGGCAGAGGGCAATTTCCAAACTGACTACAGCTTTGGTGCACACTAACCCTTTAGCTGTGCTGAGACCAGCTCGCATAGTTTAATGGGCAGACAGGACAGCCAAAGACTGGTTGGCACAGTCATAACTGTAATGGGTTGCTTTCTACTGACCAAGCAATGGGGACTGTGAGTAGTCTAGTGTTCAGTTTTGCTCTTTGACAGTACTGTTTTACAATATATGGTCAATATCCACACCAAAGCACCAAATCTAGAAGAAAACTCTCTTTATCTAGTAAAGAAATTAGTAGTTATTTACTGCCAAGGAGGCATGCTGCTTCTGTAAAAAGGCCAGTGTCCCAGTTACTCTCTTGACACACTGCAACTCCAAGGCTGGGAAACAGCTGTAACTGTGTGCAAGGTCCACTATCTCAGCTTTTTGAAACCTTTAACTCGCACATTGGCAACTGCACAAAATTACACCCCACACTACATATCAGAAGACTAATAATACAGCCTGTAATCTCTAAAGATCAAAGTTACAGTGGAGTGTTGGTAAAAGTTACGCAGTGTTGGTAACATGCCAGATTGCACATGTGCACCTTAAACAGATTTATCTTCAGGACAGTTTTATCATTTATGAAAATATTGCACTGAAATTCAGTTGCTCACCTCAGGTTCCCTTGGTTGGATCACCTGCATATTTATCAGCTTTTATTCTTTTTGAAGCTATTTCTTTAATTGTATGTCCATATTACACGAAATCACTCATGCTATATGACTCACTAAAAGAAAATAGGTTCCTTTTGCATTTTTTTTTCTTTATGGACAATCCTAATTATTTTTCCTTCTATGAATGATTTAGCTTTAACTTTAATAGGGTAGAAGAGAAATAAAGGATGAATTTACTACAAACCAGAAAACATTTTTTAAAAGTACACTTTTGGAAATAAAGATATTCTAGTCATGATTTTTGCTCCCCCAGTGTTAGCTTGCTAGTATTTATGAAATAGATGACAAAAGTGAAGTTTTAATTATTTTCTTCATTGTCAAGCAGCAAACTTAAATTTATATATATGTTTAGCAGAAAGGCCACAAGATATACTCTGCTGCTGACACTGACTGAATAACTTGAATTTTTGATTCTTTCAAATTTTTGTCAGCATTTGGTTTTCCAAGCCTACCACTTCCATAAAAAATATATTATTGCAACTGATAGAACAATATCTGAATTTATTTAACCTTGTTAAATAAGTTATTACACATGAGAGGTTATTATTTTAGGAAGCTAAAGTAAGGCATATCTGAAAACAGCAACATCATTCTGCTCCAAAATTCAAGGAGTAGAGATTTGCAGTAATTTGGGAAGGACAAAACAAGTTTAGGGCTCCTAAAAGGGAAGTCATTGGAAAACTGTGATATTGCACAAGTTTCTTGATAAAGCCCTCTTATACAGATACAAGGAATTTTTCTTTTAAAAATCTTAAGTTTGTTCTTGCCTCCTTATCCTGCTAATCACTACCCTCTCTAACTATGGAAAGAACTGTCAGACAAATTCATTCTTAGCTGAAACCTTGATGGGATGAAGACTTGGATAACAAAATTCAGTTATAGGAGTATGAACAGGTAACACATATTGACTGGGTATTCTTTTGGGGGTTTGGGTTGTTTTGGTTTAGGGTTTGGTTTTTTTTTTGTGGTGGGGTGGTTGTTTGGTGAGTTTTGGGGTTTTTTTAAGAGATGGATTAGAGCAAAAACTGAATCCTTGACTGTTCTGAACTCCCCAGTAAGTCACAGCATGGAGAGACCCAAGACTTATGATGATGCACAAAATTACCACAAACCCTTCAGTCTATCAGTGAGCATCTCTGGGACTATGGAGAAAAGACCCAGTTTTCTTCCCCATGCAAATACCACCCTGCACTTACAGGCCTTCACTCTGCAGCCACTGAATTGAGAAAAGAAGCTCCAGCTGTGAGTGGTCCCCAACTGTCCCACACCAGTGTGTGCTCCACAGCCAATGCCAGTACAAACTAGCATATTTACAGTGCTGGAATGTTTCTGTAAATACAAGCACTTGGGGAAATTCCTTGGCACACAATGTAGGCAAGTAACAGCTCTGTTCATGGATACATGCTGCACCGTCCTTAGTTGTACCAGCTCATTTGTCAGTCTTTATTGCACCTAAGAATTACACTTTTTGACTTCTTGCTGCATTTAAAGACTTCTAGCACAGAGCTACAATACATGCCACAGAGTTTTATTCTGTAAGCATGGCAGAAGATCCTTCGGTTCTAGTTAAATATTGATCCAAGGGATGACCCAGAAATTTTCCCATTAATGCTTGTAAAACCATCCTGGAAAAAGCTCCTTTAGACTACAAATATTTGTAGCATCTCTCACACTCCTTTTATCTGGAACAAACTGATTTGTCCTACAAAGTTCTTTGGCCACTGATGTGATCAAAAGAACATGATTTCTTTTGATGCAAAAGACTTTTAAATATGCATAGCATGCATAAATATGCATAGCAAAGCATGACCACCACACTGCCATTTCATAGGGATAGAAAGATGCCCCCAAAATTTGATACACCACTCTGCATAAGACATCACCGCCATCTCAAGGTGCTTCCAAACACTCTCCAGCAGCCTATAAAAAGGAATCTGTTAGTGGTTGTTCAGAGTTAATCCATAGTGATTGTGTAGACAAATGGTACCATGTGTCAACATGACCTGGATGAACCAAAGGTTTGCTCCAGACAATTACATTATTTATTACCATTAATGGTAAAAGATTCTCTGTTACTGCTCTGTCCTTTTTCTTCACTACATAATACTTTCTTGTCATGCTATCTTTCCTTCCTTCCTAAAATTTATTTCTGCATCTTATAAATATAGAAAATCCTATAAAAATTATTTTATATACAATAATCTTATATAGATAGCATCTTATAAATAATGTTTTCCTCCTGTTTTTTTCAAGAAGAACATTTACTTCTTTCTAGCAGTAATAGTCAATTAAGTTCAGTATGGCTGTGTCTGAATACTAAGTTCTCTATGCTTTGTATGAAACAGAGGCAACTAGAAAAGTCAATTAGTTCTAAACCTACTTGCTAACAGCATGACAAAAAGTAAGAAAATTACTTCTGTTTCTAAGCAGACACTAGAATCAAAATGTCACTTTATGGTTTTACAATCAGAATTCCCTATATTGCAAGATAAAATGCAAGTACATTCATCATTTATTAATATATATTAAAATGAATTGAACATTGATGAGTTGGAAAAACAGAGCAAAGGTTTGTTTGCATCATCTAAGTGATACATTAAATAAACTGAAGCAGACAAAACAAATAGTCTGGCAAATGCCAACAGTGGGTCTAGAATTCACTGCAACTGCAAATACAGAGAATCTTTGGTAGCAGCGAATCACTAATAAAAATAACATTCAGTTAATGATAAAAGGAAGATCTGTTTAGAGATAAGTGAAGGTTGACCTGACATTAAATGTTATGCTAGAAAATCAGCAATTATGAGGCTCTCACCCCTCTCTAGTATCCACAGAGGCAGCATTACACTTCTGGGGAAAAAAAAGGCATAAAATTAAATTGTCAATAAAATTATCTGGAAGCTTAACAAAGACGTATGAATACACTCAGAATTAGGTAAATTAAGGAATCAAATTCTGGAGGACAGAGTACAATGAAGGATGTGACCTTTCCATTATCAGCTTCTGAATCTAGAAGATTATTTAAAATTCTGCCCAGTCATCCAGAAGACTACTTTTCCCAGAAAAATTGCAAAATAAATCTAGGTGAGCTGCCAGAAATTGAGTCCAGGGGTTGTTTCTCAGTTTACTGAGAGAAGGAGCTCTTGCTAGAAACAAGGACAGTAAAATACAGCTTTTCTGTAAAAGAGCTTTACAGAAAAAAAATCTCAAAACTGCCAATTGCAGTCGTGGGTTTGGAAAAAATGAGGGAATGAGAAATCAGTGATTCGTTCCTGAGGAGATTTGGTGCCCACAGTACCCACAGTATGCCAGCTATCAGCCATAGGGAAATCAGATTGGGTGTGCCATCTGTAATAAGGTAAATTGCTTTCAAAGGGGCTCCCCAAAGACTATTTATAGACTGTCAGACTATTTTAGACTGATAGACTATGAAGTGCTCAGTGCTGATGAAGTTCAAGGCTACCTCACATCCTTGAGCTGGTCAGATTTGATGCATGACGATCAGTCAGTAAACAAGTTCCAAGTGCTGTTTCCTCAGAGGTTACTAAGGATTGGAAGACTTCATGGTGGGAAAAACCCAGTAACTTGGCAAATCTCTACAGAACTGTTTTCCAAATCCTGCTCAAGCCTTCAGCACTCAGAAAAGTCCTGATTGCTGTGCATTTTATGATCGTCTGTACATTAGCTCTCGCACATTTGTCCTTGTAGAAGAAAGATCCCTAGGTAGTGGGTGACATCCCTGCCCATGGCAGGAAGTTTGGAACTTCAAGGTCTCTTCCAATCCAAGTCATTCTGTGATTCTGTGAAGTAGCAGTCACAGAAATTTTCTCACAGAATGTCTCTAGCTGCCAAAGCCTTCCCACCCCCAAGTACTTCTCCCAGCTGCCTAAGCCTGCTTTCCCCTTCTACACCAAGCTTCATGTTGTGAATGAAGGAAACTTGTAAAGTGAATTGAAACTTGATTTCCCAATTTTAAGTGCTCCACAGTAACTCACCTATCTATTTTAAAGGATCTGATTTAAGGGAAGTCCCAACAGTGCAGTAATTTATAATCTGTGCAAAGTTTCTCCAGTGGCAGATGAATTCCAGCAGAACGAAAAAGAGAGCAGCACTGTGAATCCCACCACTAATCTTTGTCCCTAAGTGACATCTACATGTCTTTTATCTATCTCCAGGGATAATGATTCCACCACCTCTCCGAGGACCCTGTTCCAGTGCTTGACAACACTTTCTGTGGAGAAACTTTTCCTAAAATTCCATCCAAACTTTCCCTGAAACAACTTGAGACCACTCCCTCTCTTTCTGTACTTGTTATCTAGGAAAAGAGGCTCATGACCACCTCATTACAACTTTCCTTCAGGCAGTTGTGGAGGGCAGTAAAGGCTCATCTGAGACTCCTTTTCTCCAGTCTAAACAACCTCAGTCCCTCCAGCTGCTCCTCACAGGACTTTTGATCCAGAGCCTTCACCAGCTCCATTCCCCATCTCTGGACACACTCCATAACCTCAATGTCTCTCCTGTAGTGAGGGGACCAGAAGTGGACAGAGAATTCAAGTTGAAGCCTCAACAGTGCCAAGTACAGAGGGACAAGCACTGGTCCTGCTGTCATGCTATGGCTAATACAAGCCAGAATTCCATTGGTGTTTGTGGCCTCCTGGGCACACACTGACTCATGTTCAGCTGCTGTTGACCACCACCCCCGGGTAATTTCACCCTGGGCAGCTTTCTAACCCATCTACCTCCAGCTTGGAGCGCTGTCTGGAATTATTGTAAACAACAAGATACTTGGCCCTCACACCATCAGCCTCAGCCCATGATTCAGCCTGTTCAGATCCCTCTGCAGAGCCTTCCTGCCCTCCAGCAGATCAACACTCCCACCTAAATGGGTGTCACCTGCAAACTAACTAAGGATGCACTTGTAACCCTCCTCCAGCTCATTAACAAAGACATTAAACAGGACGGAGCCCTTGAGAACTCCACCAGTGACCAGGAAGTACGTTCACTCACCACCTCTCCCTGGGCTAAGCCAGCCAGCCAGTTCTTTATCCAAC
>JAWWMU010000121.1:60093187-60104040 GCA_035048155.1 Cinnycerthia olivascens
GTCCTGATGATTTGTTGTGAAAAAAGTTGCACATTTACTGCTGGCATGATATAGATATACTGTGTCTTTGAAGAATTGTCTAACCAGCAGCTAAATTCTCTTCCACATTTTTCAGCAACAAATATTTAAGAGTTTTACTAAAAGCATATCAGTTTCACCAGTAAATGGAGAGGCATAGTTTGAATAACATGACAATAGAAACACATAATCAGAAGATAAAGGAACAAGGCAAGGAGCTCTTCGTACATGCATAAAATATTATATTTTTGCAATTGCTAAGGGGTTATAATACTGTCAACATTAACGTTAATGACAGGAAAAAATGTTTCCAACAGAAACAGTTCTGGAAGCATTTGAAGTAACTTTTGGCAAATAATAGTGACAGAATGTTTTGTTGAAATCTGTGGCACATTTGAGCGAAAAGAAACATGAACACATAATACGAATACTCTTCCAAAGCACTAAATCTTAAGACATGACTATATCACAGTGTTATGGGAATTCGTTTTTCTGACTGATTTCCTATGGATGACACGATCATGAGGGCACCAGCAGGCCTTACAACCCAACCCAGCATTAACTTAATATCTCCTTCAGCACTGACTATAGCTTGGGATCCTATCTGACACAGCCCAGGGCCACAGATCCATGCCCCTTCCTGACCCTGGACCTTACTGAATGTGATCCCTACCCACAGGACAATGTCCTGGCCAAGCCTCAGCTCTATCCTGGATCCAGGAAAGTGCCTAATGTCCATGACTGGGGCTATCCAGCTCCCTGGCTGGCTGCTGGGATGGGGCCTGGCTACCAAGCCCCTTTGCATCCCTGTGGAGCTGCCAAGCTATGCAGTGTCACAACAATTCAGATGCAAAAACCGTTCACAGGAAACTAGAAATACCAAAATTTCACAATAAACAAACAAAACATATTAATATAAAATAACTTATGCATAGATTTACATGTTACAAATTTACATGTTGTGATTTAATTAGTTTTTACTTACCTCTTTCTTGTTAAAAAAACCAAACAAACATACACTACTGTGTGATTCTGTTCAAACAGTGTGTATTACTAATAATAATTCCCAGTAAAAAGTATGATTAGTATACACTGTTGCATTTTCCCTACAAAATCCTTGAGGTATTATTGCAATTTTAACTACGACATACATATTTACGTGTATTTCATAACATACTAACATCTTTTAAGTTCTATACTTTTACTGATGAGACCAAAATGACAGCTCAAATCATTTAATACCTAGATAAGTAACTTGATTTCATTATTTTATTCTAAGCAGTTATTATTACATTGCAAAAATCTCGAATTTATATAAAACAACATGCAATGTCAATCAAGTTTTCATCTACACAAAGCAAAATGTACTTCTCTTCATGTGTTACCTTTTCAGAAATTTCTTTAATATTGCCAAAGGCAATGGAATCAATGGCATAGATCCGACTACAATAGGAAGCATTTGTTTCAGTACCATGAAAATTCACACCCCTGAGCAAACCTGCAGTAAAATTAAGCATGGAAAATTTATGCAATATTTTAGAGTTGTATTTCATGTCTGAATATAACTCTGCAATTCCTTTGATTTGCATGGATATAGTCTCCCTCTGGATCTTTAGTCTTGCATGAAAAAAATCCATAAAATTTAAATTCTGAACACATACATGTACTTTCTTCTCCTGCTTCCCCAGCTGATATTGAAACCATACCACTGAGAAATAATTACATGTCAATACACAAAAAATCTGAGGTACAACCAGATACAGACATGCAGTATGTCACTTGCATGACATGCAGACATGTAGGATGTCACCTGCAAACTAAGGCTGCATTTGTAACTCTCATCCAGCTCATTAACAAAGACATTAAACAGGACTGAACCCTTGAGATCATGCAGAAGACAGTAGACATCTTAAGATTCAATCCTTTGTTCTAAGCAGTCCAAAAGGAAGTAAGCATTTTGTATTGCTTTCTAAGAACAAAATGAAGCACAGATTGAAGGTTAAATCCATTTAACAGTATTTTTTTACAAAATCATTTTACCTATCTAAATGAAACCACCATTCCCTTTCTAACTTATTTGAGGAATAGAAATATGTCACATGTCATGCTATTAATATTGAATTGTGTATCTATTCACAGTACTTCCTGTGACACTACAACTCTACAAACCTAAGTTCTTCAGAGCAGGTTAAGTGGAACATATTTAATAGATTCACTGTTACAAAGCTGAAGTATTTCTAGGTTCTAGCAACAAGAGTATTACACCCACTGGAATTCTAGTTGGACAAAATGACAACTCCTGCTGTCTTATAGAAATTTAGTGAAGATCAGCAAATGGCATCAGTCAGCTGATAAGAAATGAGATGCAAAAAAAACTGTTTAAAAGAGGCTGGTTTCTAATGCTGGACCTTTATCCTACGTTCCAGCATTAGAAATTAAGTCTCAATGCTGATGCACTGGGAGGAGCTACTAGTCTAACTTTTAAACATTCACTTCCTAGAGACTGCTAAGGAATAAATATAATTTGGTGTGGCTACTTCTCCATTCTCATAGAGTTTCTATTTTCCCAGGAATAAAATCTGCTTGCTTCAATTAACAGCAAAATTCCAACTGATTCACAGCCAAAACATAAAGTAAACTTCAGATTATTGTAAAGCTCCGTTCCAAAAGATAGAGATAATACTACCCAATTTGGTCAAGAAAAGAAATAGGAGCATTAAGCCTCAGTGGCTTGCCTGGCAATTTTGCAGCCATTCAGTGGCAGGACAATGATTAAGATGTTTTAGGTCCCTTTTAAAATCCATTTGAATAAGCTGTTTCTTTTTGAAACATTTGGGATCTAAGGATCTTAGTTTTTACCAGCTGCTTTGTGAAAGTTAACTGCTTTTGTTGCTGGGTTTTCAGCACGGCCACAAAATGGCACGTGTAGCAGTGTGTTTTCTGTTAAGTGATGTTTTTATTATTTCGTTTGTTCCATGTACCCCCCATGTTTTCTCTCCTTGGGCTCCTCCCTGTTCTTTCTACACCCCAGTGAAATGTCTGTCACTCTGAGATCCTCCCTGGAGTCTGGAAAGTTCTCTGGAGGGTGTCAAGTGATAGGCTGCTGCTGGGGAATTCCCCCACTCCCTCAGGGTGATTAGCAGCTTGGGGTGTCATTCAGCAGGCAAGTCACACCTGGAGATTCCCCATTGGTCAACCCTTGGCCCCTTCCCCTTTCCCCACCTCCCTTTGTAAATTGGTGCACTGGACTGATCGGGGGTCTGCCTAGCAGATGTTCTGAGGTGAGGAGGTGCTACGGTGTCCTCCAAGTAACTCGTTGAAGCTGTCCCCAGACAGAGTCCTCCTTATTTCTCTGCCATCGTCGCCACGCTCCAGGCACATGTCTACACAACACCTGGGATTCCAGGCCAGTTTGCTCAGTGGGACAGGTGAGCTGACCTGAGGCTTGGCACAGCACTCAGGGCTAGCCGACAAGCTAATATAGTGAAACCCTCAATTGAGGTTAGCACCGCTATAACAAAGGAAACAACACCTTAGGTATAATATTAGAGCAGCACGAGAAAGCCCTCTCACACAGCTTTCTGATGAATTTCCTTGAGAACAAACTCTGGGGAATTCAGATAAAACCCTGGAAATTCTGAAGTCCATTGTTTCACCAATTTAAATATATCATTATCCTTGTTTTCTTTTCATGGTTTCATCATATTGTTATGTCCTAACAACAGTAATAAAGAGATGGAGAAAAGAAGCTGGATGTAAAAGTGGAACCTCAACAGCAAACAGGAAACTAAATATATTGGTCATGACAAGAAGGATCCGAAAGGGAAAAAAGCCATTGATTTTTCTTTTAAAGTTCCCTTTTACACAAATACCTAACAAAAGCTGAAGATAAAAAGAAGAGTGTTTAAGCAGAAAAGTTTTGGGTTGCTTCTAATATTTCTTTATAGAAGAAACTCATCTCAGATTTTTGTTCATTTATGCTCAGGTTTTCTACGATTTCTATTTAAAAGCTACACAGAGAACAACTTTAGACTCACATCCATTGCTATATGTAGTTTCCGTGCTGAAATTGTCAAATTCAAAGTGATGCTTAAGGTCTTTCCTCAAGTATTTTTCATGTCAAATTCACAACTATGAACCAAATAATCTATTCTACTTCTCCCACAATAGACAGTATCTTTTGTTGGCCAGGAGGACATTTAAATTCTTCTGGAAGATCCATGTCTCCTATGATACCTGCAAAAATGACCATGATGATACTTAGACTTTATGCAATTCAGTTACTTGATAAAATCAAAGAAAAGAACAAATTATACAAAAAGAGAAACTGATAAAAGTTCCCACTTAAAATTCAGAAAAATCCTGATTTCAAAATACATTGTCTGGACTGAGGTTGCTCTCTGTTCAATCCCTGTCCCAAGCTTGTTTTGTTGTTTCTTTTAAAATAACATTCATGTTGTTGTGTGTTCTGATGCGGCTAACATTCATTATTGAAACTGACTGATTTCTATTGAAAAGCACGTTTCCTGTCCCTACAGGCTTTCTTCTTAGTAAGGAAAAGAACCTTAATGAGGTTTCCTTGTAAACTAATGGCCCTAATAAATGCATGAACTGGTAACAAGAAAAAAATGAGGAGAGACTGCTGATTGTTTTCAAGGTCTTCCTTTCAGAACAACATGTTCCCTTTAGTCCTTAAATGCTGTGGTGTCATGAAAAGCCACAAACTTCTGAAACATGAAGGCTTCACAAATTTTCAAACAGGTGACACCTGTTTTGGTCCTATTTCTATACATGTAACAGAACCACAATGTTATCTTAGGTTACAGGTGCAAGATCCAGTAGAAACATGGAAGAATGTCCCTTATAAGTGACACCCTGACAGAGACCAGTCCTTGTTCTGAGATTCAGAAAATGGCAAATGAAAAAAATATTTAACTGTTGCTTGTGATAAAGGTGTAAAGGAAGCAATCAGCAGCCAGTTGCCTACCATACAGATGAAAAAGAAAGACACATTCTGCAGAAAGGTACATTCTGCAGAAGAGAATACCACAAGAAGAAAAAAACCTCTTCTCCTAAACAAAACCAGACACTTGCTGTGAGTAATATATTTGGACAGTCTTACTTTAACATGCGTTTGCAAATGGAAATGAAACAGGATACTATATATTCTGGCAAGACACTTCCCATCTCACCAGCTAATGACATATTGAAAAGTATAAAACAGTATCAGGCAAGGACAGGCCAAACAAGCTATTATATTATGCACAAGTTTTGACTCCACAGAAGATTCAGCTGCTTCTGTATATATTTTTTGGACTGTATGTTACTAAAATGACCTCCAAAGGTCCCTTAAGATCTTGTCCATTCTGCAATTCTCTGAAATAGGGAACAGGAAATAGGACTTCTCATAATATTTCTTTCTGTATTTTTTATAATGTAGGTCTCAGCATTATCAGACAGCATATAAAGTGCTTATGTTTCAAGGGAAAAACAGATTAAATTTGTAGCGTCAGAGTTAAATAAATATTGAGGACCAGAAAGTTACATTGACTAAAAAGTTTTGGAATTTGTACCTTGGCAACTTTAATGTATTTTGATGAAAACTAAGGTACCTGGCAGGACAAAAGTCCTCTCTTTCAAAGGAAGTATAAGAAAGGTCTTGCACATCTCATTCAGCATGTCACAAAGAGGAGAACAATCCAAGGTATGCCATAAAGAATCCAAGGATTTAGTACAAAACTTGAAGAGCTAACAGTGTAAGATATAATACACACATGATCAGTAACTTGAGGGCTGAGCAGCAGCTAGAGATTTGAATATCAAATAGATATTCTATAAACTACTTCTGCTCCTATAATAGCTGGTATTCACTGATGCTCTAATATTCAGCAAACAGTAAGTAGAGAACAAGTGATAAAGCTAATTCTTTAGTGTGCCATATAGGAGTATGTCAATGGCACTAAACTAAACCAGAGTGACACAAGTTCAGTTGCCTTGCTGAGGTCACTTATTTTTCAAAACCACAGTTTCCCCAAAATGAATGATACAAAAGATAGAGATAAGGGAGATTAAACCAGATGCCACAGTGTAAATCTGACATATCTTCATCTTTGACATCAAATGAATCCACACTGCTTTCACAGCTGAGTGCTTGTAAGTTTTAACGTCTGTGGCTCTTCATCTCCATGATGGACAAATTTATTTTTGACTTAGGTGCCTGATTTCTACTCATCTGGGAAAATTACTTCAAATAAGAGGGGGCAGGGCTATAGATAAGCTGTAAAGAAATAGAAATCAATTTCTGACTCCTGGCTGCTGGAATATGGGTTTTCTTAAGAACTGGTTCCATCAACTGTGGAACACTGGACTCACAGTAACACAGACCTCTTATTTTTAATATTATCACCAATGCCACAAGAAATATTACATTTGTTATCACGATTCAAATTCAAAACACATGAAGCGTATGCCTAATTCATTATATATTCACATACACTTTCCCCACGCTATTTTAGAGTAATACTGTAGGAAAAGGACAAACCTGTACCTACTCACATGAGCACAAAAGCTGTGCCTGGTCACATTACACCTGATTACTTCTATATACTCTTTTTTGACCAAACAAACAAGTCTTGTCCTGCTAATACCTATCCACAATGCTTCTACTAAAGCAAAAAATCAAAAGGATAGAAAAATTAATTTAAAACATATAGAAACTGCTATGATCTTCTTGTATGAATTTTTCCCAACAATGAAGACAAGTGTCTTATCTTAATTTTCAAGACCTATCAGTCCTTGTCCTGGTAGTGCAGTTCTTTATTGAGTATGGAAAGTTCAGGTCTCCTCCAAAGAGGGAGTCAAGCATTGCCTCCTACTTAATTCTAAGCAGTACTTGTTCTTTTTCAGACAACACATTTTGAGGAAATTACTCTTACACAGATCCATGGAGCTAACCTTGTTCTAAACCAACCCTAGCACAGTTCAAAATATTGGAAGTATGTTATTTTTTTCACAGAAGAAAAGGCACAAGTCCCTCACTTATAAAACCATATGTAGTATGCTAATTGAAATATTCTATCCTCAGCCCCTCCAGGGAATTATGACCTCAGCTATCTGGTCCTCATCTAGTTAAGTCCTTCCCTCTAAGGCATAACTCTCCACCAACTATTTATCAGATTGTCACTTGCAAACAAACAAATGGTGCAGGTATTCTAACTAAATACACTCTCCCTGAAATTTTCTCTCCTCTGCTTCAGGCATACCTCATATACCTCATACTCATAAACCATACATAACTTCAGGCTTAGACTGAGGAATGCCTACGGTGACCCTGTTTTCCTTTCCTCTTTTGCAGTAAGATTCTTCTGGACTCCTGCAGCTGGGGCCAGGAGGGTGCCTGAGTGCTCCCTTCAAGTTCTGCCTTCTGCAGGTTGAGTCAAATGGGTCTAAGACTCCAATACCAGAAAGAAGTGCATTTGTCTAAAAGCTAGTATTTCTTTAGGTATTTACCAGCCTAGAAAGAACACCCTTTTTACATCAGACATGAAGTTTCTCCTCATCAAAAATAATGTTTTTTCCTTGAATAAACAAACCATTTCATGTATCATTTTTTTCTGGCCAAGTTAAGCAATTTCTTCCACAGGGCTAGATGTAAGCTAAAGCCAACCATATAAACTCAGGAACATTTTGTCCTTTTTGACAATGAAATACTGCAACAACACTTAAAACAGGAGTAACAGAATAAATCAGTACACTATTCTCCCAGTTCAGTTACTTTTATTATAGAAGTTGATTCAGCTGGTACCATATCAGATTTTCACTCTTTTGTATGCTTCGTTTTCTCCTTAATAGCAAACTGGTTTTGATAAAATTATTTTCATGAAGGTAAAATTTCTGTATTTATTCTCCAATAAATCAGGAGTCAGAGCCACCCTGATTCACAATTGCAGCCTTAGCTGTGATATATTTCATTTACAGCTCTGGGTCCCTGGAGCATCATAAGGGTCATGCAGTACTGTCACTAAATCATTTAGAACTCTGAATTCTTTAAGAATGGGGAGAAATTACTTGTGAGCTTCTGCTTGCTGCTTGTTGTGCACATATTGCTCCTGTGTCCTTTGCCTCTTTTCCAGCATTTTGGTGATGAGGAATAAATTTGGTGTAGTTAGATCTAGGTGCAGCTGCTCTGGAGCTGTAGGTTGAGCTCCGGGTGGCAGGAGCCTGAGGCAAGAGGCCATGAATTGCCCACTTTGTGGTGGTGGTGTGAGCAGGAGTCCAGCAGGGACTGTTGGGTCACAAGGAGCCTCCCATGGTGAAAGGATCTAAATAGTGAAAGTCTCTTGTGGTGTGAGTGTGACCTCCACAGTGCCTCCTGAATGGTCATACTGGGACATTTCCACAATATTTTGCCAGTTTGCTTGGACACCTTACAGATTACTCTTGGAATCTCCTGCTCAGGTTAAGTTTTAGTTTTGTTGTAATTGCTGTTCATGACATCTGTTTTTTGTACAAATATTCGGTGTGAAAAAAACAGCTGTGGATAATGCATTCTTCACTGCGCTCCTTTATGCTTCTCTGGAAGCATGCTCTGGAAGATTAGACACTATTGCATTATGTAGCACATACAGCAGTGGTATCTTTGCCCATTTGCTGAATTTTATAGCTCTTCCCTGGCTTTGAAAAGGCAATCTCCAAACTTAAAAGTTGTTTTTTTTATGGTATTCCACGTGAAGGTCTGGACTGGGAAAAGGCAGGAGTATAGGCCAAGATTTTATCAAGAGTTAATGACACACACAGTGTAGGGCTGGATTTTATATCATTTAGAATTTTATTCTCTTGTGATACTGAGGAGTTCTAAGCAGTTAAAAATATTTGGGGACATCCTTTCCTCAACTATTTTGTTAGCAGCTTGGTAGGGCATTATATAGCACTTGGTAGGACCCTGCTAAATGACACTTCATTTTCCCTGAGTGAAGGAGAGCCACCTCCTTGTACACATTTTGGATGGAACAAGACCAACCGGTTTTTTATAGTTTATATTTGGTTTGTGCTTTGTGCTTTCTCGTTGAACAGACTCCACCCTCAAAACAGTTACACCTGACCTGAAAATCTGGGAGGAGAGGGCAAGTCTGACCAGTCAAAAGATTTGAGGTAGTATTGATCTTCATGAGTCCTAAGTCTTTCACAATCTGCCAGGTTTTAAATAGCTTTTGGGGAGCCTCTTCAAAAACAATTTACCATATTGCAGATGACGCACCCAATCTGATTCCTCCACAACTGGTAACTGGCACGCTGTAGGTGCTGCAGGCACCAACTCTCCTCAGTAACAAATTAGTTCACTGATTCTTTTTTCATCCCATTTTGTCCAGCCCCTCATTTTTCTTCCCTTTTCCTCTTCCACTTAACAAACTTGTATTTTACTGTCCTTATTTCTAACAAGAGTTCCTTCTGTCAGCAAACTGAGAACCTCAGCTTCTAGGCCCAATTTCTGGCACCTCATCTAGAAAACAAGATGTAACCAAATGAAATCTCTGGTGGGCTCTTCCATAAGATGAAGTACAGACAAATTAATATAAAACCACCATGACTTCCTATTTAATGAAGTAAATAGGCCACACTAGAATTGACTGTTTTCTATGAAGGTCTGCAAAACTGCATTCATGTAATAGGAATGAACAGATTTCTCTGAGTTGAAGTGCAAGCTGAATGGCATCTCTCTACAAGGCGCTGCTTCTTGTTGCAACTAGGTTAGGAAAATGCTTTCTATGGCTGAAGAAAAACTGAAAATCATTGCACCTCACTGTATGTACCTGAAAACAATAAAAAACCAGCCTAATTAGGCAGTATGCTGGACAGTATCACCAGGCACGAATGACAGCTTAGGACCTTTCCCACATTTCCCAGTATTCAGAGCCCAGCAAGCTAACTTACTACTTGCAAACACAAAGTTTTAGCTTCCACAGATTCCCATTAAAGACACGGTGCTGAGACTCAGGCTTTCTTTCAGTTTTGACAAGAGCACTGAGTTGCTCAGCACCTTACAGAACTGAGGTCTTTAGTAAAAGTGAAGCCCTAAAGCCATAGTAGGTGAGAGGATTAGGAGAAGACAGCAATAAAAAGAGATGTAATTTTATTTTCCAAAATAGGTCATCCAAGATTCTTAGTCTCAAGTCAGACCTGGTATTCTTCTCATCAGGCTAGGTGAACACGTTGTTGCTCTCATCTACTACTGACTGCTCTGCCATTTTTTTGCTTGTGTGGAACACTGTAGTGTTCAATGGTGGAGGGTCAGGAAAACTACTACTATTGCAAATGCATTAGTCAAACTACAATGTTTTAATAAAACCAAGTGAGGCACCAAAACCATACCAGTTACTGAAAAACAATCCAAAACTTGCTGTATTCGTAATTCACAAAGACCAAACTTAATGCTTTTGGAATGAAAAAATGGATAACATCTCTCTCATCTTAATTTTAGCATCTGATAATACTCAGTAGCTTCTGAAGTTCTTTCAGTGAAACAGATTTGAAACAAAAACTAAGTACCTAGTTCTTTAACATGACAGTAAGGTACTACTTCTGTTCCATTAAGTTCATCTAATTGTGGTCCAAGGCTGCACAGGCTCCTTCATCAATATATAATTTGTTTTTCAAAGCATTCTGAAGAGAAGGAGAATGAGTCAGACAAGACCAAAAGACATGCTGATTGATCCTCAAATCAGTATGTTTTCATGTTCACTTAAAAGAGGTTGTTTGAAGGCAGATACTGCATAACAGATACTTCTTTTCTTGTTTCTTTTTCTAGAGAATTACCTTACCTGACTCAGAGCAGCACA
>JAWWMU010000121.1:60109459-60120387 GCA_035048155.1 Cinnycerthia olivascens
ACCCCCAGGTCCTTTCTGCTGAGCATCTTTACAATCCCTCTGCCTCTGGCCTGTGATGCTGCCTGGAGTTGTTGTTACCCAGGGGGCTGGAATTTCACCTTTTTGAATCTCTT
This sequence comes from Cinnycerthia olivascens, assembly GCA_035048155.1. Taxonomy (NCBI): domain Eukaryota; kingdom Metazoa; phylum Chordata; class Aves; order Passeriformes; family Certhiidae; genus Cinnycerthia; species Cinnycerthia olivascens. The sequence continues at coordinate 60,109,573 of JAWWMU010000121.1, forward strand.
ACCACTGGCCTCAGCCCATGATCCAGCCTGTCCAGATCCCTCTGCATAGTGTTCTTGCCCTCTAGCAGATCAACACTTCCACCCAACTTTGTGTCATCCATGTGCTGAGGGTGCGCTCAATCTCCTTGTCGACATCATCAATAAGGATATTAAACAAAACTGGATGCCTAGTGCACTGACTTTTGACATTCATGTAATGAATTTCTTCACAGATCCAAAGATCTAAAATGAGGAGAGTCCTCTTGAGAGGACAGAAAGCCATCAGGCCTCTTGCACAATATCTGCATGCATTTTCTTTCCCAGTAATAATGTCATAGGGCACCTCCCTGCCTAAAAGGTCAGAATAAAATAACAGAATAACATAATGCAAAACAAGCAAACATCCTGCTCTAGGTAGGGTATTCCTTCAGTTCTTCCTCCCTCATGAGAAGGGTTGACTAATTATTTTCTCCCTTCTGTCTTCCGGTTCATCTTACTCATATCCCTCCCAAACTTTAAACAGTATTAAACCAATCAGAATTAACATACTGCATAAGATATCTGCCTGTGTGGGAAGAAAAAGCAGTAAAAAGTCTTTTTGCCTTTATTTGTTTGGAACGATGTTTTAAGTTTTACTCACAGCTAATTCAAAGTTCTAATACTTGATCTGGTGGAACGTGTGCCACTAGTGGCTTAAACCACTAGTAATCAACATGAAATACTAAGCATTCTTAAAGTAGTTAAATCACTTTTTGTGGAAAATTCTTCTTCTAGTCACATAAGAGCAAATGTACTTGCATAAAAAGATGGCAAATGTCCAGCATTGCAGAAACAGTATAGAATCACGTGTCATAGTGCTGTTGATCCTTCTCAAGTGCTGGGACTGTTTTTGCACAACAATGTGAAATACAAAGACTTCTGTATGTACTGTTCAGATTTATTGTATCTCCTTTTCAAAAGCAGGTTGAACTAGCTGACCTGTAAAGGTCCCTTCCAACCCCAAACTTTCTGTGATTTTATGGCTTTGTGTCACTACAGCAGCAGCTCTTTAGTTCAGTCCTTTCTGTTCTTTTTCAGTTACATTCACTGTCATTTCTGCAGCAGGCAGAGAACTAATGAGGCAGCAGTGACAGTCTCCCTCATTGTCATGAAGACAGAAATAGTGAGGATTATACGTAGAGTTCTGTTAGACAGTAAGAACTTCAGGCCTGTGGATGTCTGGCTGTTGATCCATGCTTTGAGATATTCTAACTACTGTCATTCTAACTACAGAGTGTCCCAACAAGTCCATTCTGCATTTTTAATATGTAGTTTAGAAGTCATATACTCCTTCCCTCGCAATGCCTGCATATAATGGAAGAAATCATTACCACATATCTAAAATTGTTTTCCAAAATTTTCTGCACCCTTGTCCAATTTGGTTCATTTTGGGGGAAGTGACCAAAACTAAAACCACTCATTCAATCTTTTTCTGGATTTTGTAGAATAAATAGAAAAAGAACCAAAAATCCCAGAAGAAATTATTGAGTGTTTACTTGTAAGAAGTATACAGTTTTTAAAAACAGATTTTCTGGAAATGAGAATCCATTTCCTGACTTACCTGTGTACCCAACAGTGCAACTGTCATTCTGGTATTTTTATGAGAGCTGATTCTGAACTAAGAGACTCAGACATGCATCGTTCAGACATCAATCACTTGGCAATAATGCCAGCAATTTTTTCAATGTGTCTTCCTGACAGCAACTCCATCTGTTCTTCTTAGTTGTGATACTCAAGCTACCATACAAAGTGATATTGACAATACCCACCAGACTGAGGCAGCACATTCCCTATCTATAAGCCTTTGAAAAGTGTTTTGATTTTCCCGTAGGTTTTTCTATAACTGCACCTGCTTCCTGCATCTCTGAGCAGGGAGTGCAATTGATTACTTGGTGCAATCTTAGTAAAGGGTGTAGGGACACTGCCTGGACAGCATCAGTGCTCATGCAGATCAGCAGTGCCACCCTGCAGGACACACAGAGAGCAGAGAGCCACTGCTTCCCTCTGAAGCTGCAGCTAGAAGAGTCCTGACACTCCTGCTTAGATTCAGGGCTGCTCCATCATCATCATAATCTGCAAGACATCTCACCAGTGCCAGTGTGCTGCCTCTGTCCTGAGAGTCTGACCAGGTGCTCCAAGGCATTGCTCTGGATCTGGCAACAGGCATTTTTGTTATTCAAAGTTTCAAAGATTTGAAAATTAGCATCCCCATAGCCACTTTCTTTTTTGTAAAGCTGCTCAGGTGAAGCCTCAGTAACGGAGTTTTCTTAAAAATCACATGTATTGTCATTTTAACCTTTTATTTTGTGACCACTGTTTAGATAAACATCCTGCCTCAGTGGGCAGGAAAATAATTTTTTTTCTAGTGCTGTTAGAATCCTTCATACCTAGGATAGCAAGATTCTTGGGATTCAGATCCTGGTTTGATTTTTCACAAACCCATCACAGTGAAAATCTACTCTGATAAATACAAATTCAGTTTTTTAAAAAGTGGTTTCCTTTTTCGTTAAAAAGGTTTAAGATACACTTATGTCATCTTCTAATATTCCATACCCAACTATTTTTGAATTTTTAACAATGACAGTCCCAAGCTTAAATGACTTCTATGTTTCTAAAGTCAGCACTCAGGCATTTGAATAGTAGGAATTGTCAAATCTAAAAGGCAGTGCATCTCTGCAGCTATTTGCTGTATGTATGCTCAACAAGCTGGTTGTCTCCTCCACAGCACATCTCTGTGCACCTCGGCTGCTCCTCTGGACAGTGTACAAGCTCATTCTCCTTGCCTGTGCTGATCCACCACAGCATTTAATCATGGAGATTCCCACTGATTGTTTTGTAGACTGTACTCTTAAAACTTGTAATTCTGAAAGGTATCCCAGCTTTAAGTTAATCTAACTGATGTTCTTTAAGAAAAATTACATCTTTTACATTATCCTAACCTTTTGAAATGACAGTGAGTTATCTTAATTCAACTGGTAACATACAATAATCTTATTAATTAATGACTGTTTGATGACAATGGTAATTTTTAAAATTAATTTGGTAATTTAATTAATTTGTTATGACACTGTGATTGCAGTGTGTGAGCACAGGTGCACACACGTAGGGGGCTTAACACATATAGGAAGACTCTAAACATCATTCTATAAAAAATTATTTATTCCTTATGAAGAAAATAGAAAGAGAATCTTTCATAACCCCTCCACATTTGTAGTAGCTAACACAGAATCAGGCTGCTGCATTCAATCCCGTGCATATAGACCACTATGAAATCAACATGATTAGGAGGAAAATTACATAAACCCAGTCACAAAGCATGGAATTTTACCCCAGCACTCATAAATCCATTGTGTCTGCTCTATTCGAAGGGCAAAACACACATACACTATTAAATAAAAATGGGGGTAAACAATGGAATTTTCATTGTATATATTGCTTAGGATTTTCCTTTGAAATTCCCATGTGTCCCTGACTATCAAAAAAACTAGGACACATTAAAAAATATCTAGAAAGATGAATTAATTGCACATAAAGATGAAAAAAAGAAAAGATACTTTCTAGTTCATTAAAAAATCCCAAACATCTTCTCAAAAGGAATGTTTATGACATAGCTGTGTTGGTCATCACTCAAGTATCCCTTGAGGGCAGTTACACTTGTATGTGCGCCATGCAATCATTTATCTAGGTACTGAGAAAAAATTGTGAGATCCCTGAATTTCTATGGAGAAAAGAAAAAAAAAAAGCCCAGAATAAAGCAAATAAATGCCCAGGCAAGAAATCCAAGCAAAATTTCTGAACATTCACCCAATAATAAAAACATGAAAAGGTGGAAGACGACGACTATCCCCAAAGAAATCAATATGGAAAATACAATTCCAGCTTTAAAATGTTGCTTTGCTTTTCACAAAACTATTTGCAATTGTGTAGAAAATTTCAAGATAGGTATAATTCCCATCTGCGAATGAATGGCCACAACTATTTGGAAACCTTGATGGTCTATGTGTGCAACAAAGTCCTGAATGATCCTATTTAACATTTATTCATGGCATCAGAGGCATATCCAGTTCAATGATTTCAGTGCAACAGAAGGCAAAAGATGCAGAAGTCGTAGCTGGTTAATAAGTAAGATCACAACAAAGAAACAAAATTCATACACAGCAGTGTTTCTCTGCTTCTAAGAAATTTCGTCTGGGCTGAAAATCCCCCCACTATTTTTTGTCAAGGCATTTTTTCTAGAAAAATACAGGGGAACTCACTTTTCTGAAATTAAGAGTTACTGTCTTTCTGTCAGCCTCCTACTGTACAACCTACTCTATGTTTTCTTTGGTCAGGAAGTGTCACTGTAAAGATCTCCACTGAATGTATTTACTAAATGTGTGATAGGGCTGCGCTGATAAAATAATGTAGTGTTACATATATATTTACAGAATATATTAGATCATCAGATATATTGGTAAAGATTGTACTCTAAAGGCCTCCGGTTGAAAGGAGAGAAAAACAACAAAAAAACCCACTCAGATTTTCTCTCCAAATCACTTCTTCATCGCAGCAGGAATCCAGGCAATGCTACTTCTACTTCTAATTCAGGACTACAGTTGGAAAAATGTTAAGGATTTAAGTATGTGCAGTGAAATATATGCAGGTTTGCTTTTTAGTTTTCCCTTCGACAGTACTCTGGCAGGAAGGACAAGATTCTTACTTCAACTGAAATGGGAAACACTGAAGGGTTTATACAGTGTAACAATGCCTAATTCTATTACTGAGCACTTTTATAATTTGCTTCTTCCAAAAGCCACTCAATTCCATTTAGCAATCCATCTAAAGTTGCAGCAACAGTGTCCTGCATCTGTGAAAATAAAATTTAAAGAAAAGTTAATGTATTAGAGATAACAGCTAATAGGATCTAACAGTATTTTAGTATTACTCTCTGTCTATCTGTAAATAGAAACATATCAAATCTAAATTTTTATCTCTGGTGTAAAGGTCTGTTAGACAAAAAAGGTTTTATAAGAGTAAGAAAACAAACAAAAAACCCCCTCATGTTAGGAAAGCTTTCACTCTTGGTATCAGTGATTTTTTTTTTTCAATTGTTCCATCAGCTGTTCTGAAACATTACACTTACTTTACAGATGGCAATCCACTTGAAAATTCTTCTTGTAACTCTTAAAGCAAAAATGCTGCTAGTTTTAGACTTCTATGCATATTATTATTTTGTAATATCCCATCCAGTGGCTATTATAAATGGCATGCTTTGTAAAAATCCTATAAACATTTTCCTTATGGAAACAAAGGAATTATCTCAAACCAGGTTTTGTTTTTTTCTGATTAAGTTATTCCTTAACTACACAATATCAACAATAATTAATTCTGTGGGGCAGAACAATGCTGATAGATACTATGCTTGACAAGCATAAAAAAACAGGTTCAGGACCTCACATCCTAGGTAAAAAACTGCTTTGTCAAAAACTGAAGACATCACATCAAGTGAGCAACAGTAAAAAGTCTTTTAAAAATGTTCCAAAAATCTATCTTGTGTCCAAGGTTGTGACTCAGGAAATTTAGATTCGAATGAACTGAAGCTTCCTTACTCCCTTCAAGATCATAATTTGTCCTTACTTACATTCTAGCTCCATCTGAATTCTCTTGTGTGCTTTTGGGCAGGTCACTTAGCTCCTTTTGTTCAGACAGGCTAGTTATTTATCTTAAAGGACCAGAGAAACTAAATCCTTCACATAAATGGAAAGCTCATGTACTAGTCTTGAAAGCTGCACACTTGCTTAGGTAGGTATAGTTAAGGAACTTGAGAGCCTAAATTAAACTGAAACCACAGAAAAACAGAAAATAAAGGTTGAAGAGCAAGTACCATCCAGGGCTGATGCAGCAGATTTAGTTGCAACTGATGTGCCACGTAAACACACGGAATCCTTTTCACACCAACGTGAGACACACAGGACAAAACCAGCAGAGGTCTGTTCGGAGGCCCAAGGGCTGGATCAATCATTGCCAAAATACGAGCCAATTCCTCCTGGCGATCGTGCTCTAAGAAACAATTTTCAATATATGCAAACACATATTTTAAATATGTGCAAATACAAGATGTTTTCATTTTTGTTTATTTCAGAGGAGATGAGACAGATGGTGGAAGGGCCAAATGATCTTGTTCTGCTTATCACAAGACTTACTCATCTGCCTTTATGTTACATAGATATTGATGACATTTAGGTATTGTTTAAAGATCTCCATATATTTTCTACAGGCAGCTTATTTCAGTCCTAATATCAGAGTTTTCCAAGTACCTCAGAGAGATCAAAATTACAAGCCACTCAGAAATACTCATACACTGCACAGTTAGCACCCCTTCCCTACACTTTTGCACTTTTTAGTGTATCCCTTCAAAGTTTTTTGCCTGTAGTTTCCTCCATTCAAAGATGATGAATGTAAAGACAATTACCATAATTGTTACTTGGATTATCATCTTACATAACTAAACTGATTTTGACTAATTGCATTATTTACTGTTTTCCTGGTGAAGGTTGCTTCCAAGCTATTAATAGGACAAACAATGTATTTTCAAGTTTCTTCTATACATACTCAAGGTTTTTGTACGTTTTTTTGTTTTGTGTTTCAATCCAGATAATTTCCCACATGTAATTTAGATAGCAACCATATCAGTATGTGCCATAAATAAAACAAGGGGCCATAACCCCTAACAAGTTGATGAGAGAACATCTAGGTTAAGAGACCTCTTCAACAGGATAAGCCATGAAAAATAGCAGACTTTGAAAGGATCAGAACATGGATTTTGATGTACTGCATATTCTTTGTAATCTAACACTCCAGTTATTCACAAAATATAATTGAAGAGAAACCCCTTACCTCTATGAGCTTCTGCATTAGCAACATAAATGAATCCATCAACTACTTCGCACACCTTCCTCACTTGAGCTATTACACTGTAGTGCATGGCCTGCTGGTTCCCTACTGTGCTGTTCTCTTGGTAAAACATCTTATTCACAGCAACAGCTTGCTCCTCCCTTGCTCTCCTCCTTTCCACACTGAAAGATATTTCAGTAGTCAGGTTAACTGAGAATGCCGAAACTGAGTCTTGAAAGTCTAGGCAGTGCAGGAAAGGGACAGGAAAATGGGCTGAGCCAGAAAAACAGTTTCATTTCTCCCTGCCCTCCTTTCTTTCTGAGTGCACATACAGAGGTGGTTAGCAATCTCCAAGATGCTTATGAAAATACACAACAGGATGAGTTTATAGTGTTTCAAAAGGGAGTCAACCAATGTATCAGGAGAGATAGAATACCTGTAATGTACCTGTCATACACCTTTGCTACGTATACTGTTTGGAAAAGCTTTATTAATTCCATGTGAAAACTTAATGGTTGAAAAAGTTAGAGCAAAGGCATGCATTGAAACTTCAATTTATAAGGCATATCCATGCATGAGAAAGTGCACATGAAAATCACGTGACAAAAATATGAAGAAAAGTCTGAAGTAAATGAGAAACTGTACTTTTTATTTGGTGAAAAACAGATCTTACCTTGTGGTGGAATACAGTGTCACAATATTGAATTTTTGATTGTTGTTAAACTGAAAACTGACTCCTGATCCAATTCCTACAGGAAAAAAAGTCAATCTATGAGATTACAGCTATTTGGCTACTGAATACAATTAAGTGGTAGTTCCAAAATTCCAGTGGTGCCACAAAATGAATATATTCAAACCTAGATATTGCTGTTAGAGGTAGCAGATTTACTGTTTTACAACTAAACTTTATACATGCTCCAATTGATCAGACTTTTAATTTCATGAAAATCGAGTCAATAGTATTAAAATAATTTCTGCATTTCTGATTATGAGACTTGAACCTAGAAATCTAAATCAGGAAGAGCCAGACTTGTGTTTATTAGCTGAAACTGGCATAGAAAAGGCTCCAGTCTGCTTATGACAAGCTGCATTGAAAAGAACATATGAGAGAAATAAAAAAAACCCACTAAAAATAATTGTCACGCTTCCTATAAATACAATTTAATTGTTCACGTTCTGCTGTGTACTTTTTAACCATTAGTTAAAAAGTAAAACATTATTGTCTCTGGCTTGGACTAGAGTCAAATTACACTTTGAAAGCTACTCTTTTAAACATCAAAAAAAAACCTAAAAACAACCTGCTCCTGTAACTCTTCTAAGTAAAATTTAAATCATTTGACATGAGAATACCGAATCATATAAGGATCAGCCTTTAGTTCCTGTGTAAAATCACAAATGTGTTTTTTAGCCATTTACTGCAAGCAGTAGTGAAAGAAAGGCCTGTCTGCATTTTTAGATTACAACAGCAGCAGTAACATGGAATTTTGGATGAAAATTGAAGTACAAGGAGCAAAATGAGTCTTCTGACAATGTCCAAATTTAATAATAAATTCACTGAAGCTGTTAGTTTGTCCCAAATATTCACTGCACTTATCCTTCTGAATAAATCAGAGAGAAAATGTTTTTTTTTTACCATGATTCTACAGAATTTTAAGGATACAAAAAAAAAATCATTCCTTTATTCATTTCTTCCTTGAAGTTTTTTGTGTTATATCTATTTACAAAATAAGAAGGCCAAAAGCCAAAACCGTCATTACCATCAATTTGTCTATGAGGTAGGCCAGCTACCAGCAGAATTTCTGGGCATGTCATCATCTTTTGTACTAAAGAGTTGTCCAGCTCTTCCAAACCTGGCCCAAACATAGCAAAGCGAGGTTCTGCCTGAGTGACCAGTGATTGCAAAAAGGAAGTCACAGCCCCATACCGAGGACGGCTCGATTTCAAACTTCTTCTGCCCTGAGGACAGCTCCTTTTGTATCTGTGTAAAATAGATGCAACTAGAAATTAAACACAAAATACAAAAGAGGTATTAATCAAACAAATTAATTTAGGTCCCACACTTCTGATGCTTTGCTACTGGAACAACTCAAAGCATAGGTCAAAAATTTTAACATTCCATACTGATGGTTTCAAGCAGCAGTAAAGAACAGAAAAAAGCATCAGTTCTTTTTGAAGTCCAAATACTGACTTTTTGGACCTCAGTACACTTCTGTCTACAGACCTTTCCGTTTATTTAAAAATAAAATAAAATTCACTAATTCCCCATCCTCACCGAATACACAATACAGGTAAAATAACATCAAAGCAGAAGAGTCACATTAAAAATAAGATTTTAAAAATGAGCCTTGTGAGTGCATTTTAAACCTTAATTAAACTGCTTTTGTTTTTGTGACAAGTAACTACCTGAAAAGAACCATTTTCCCTGTAGGTACAGAGCATGCAAAAGCTGTGGAAGGAGACAAGTGTTGTCTGCAAACTTATATGCTTGTTTGGTGCAGATGTTAGAAGGCATGGAAAGACTGGTATTAGAGGAGAATAGCAGACACCCTACAGCAGCAGCTTCAGTCTGCTTCCAGAGTCATGGCAGGCTGCTGCTGGACAAACCTCTTCAATGAAACATCAAAATGTGGGTTCCTTTATACCCACACTGAAGTGTTTCAGTTGAGATCTGCAAAACTGCTAAGTGCACGCAGACACAATGGAAACCAATGACAGGTGGTTTCAAATAGGTGATTCAGACCTAAACAGATTTAAATCAAATTTTAAAATCAGTATATATTTTGCATGTCAAATTTTGGGTGTACTGTTCCCATCTGTTAAGAGGGAATGAAGGGAACAGAAATTGCAGAAGTAAGTGCACTTACCACAAAGCAACGCGTTAAGGACCACCTTTGGAGAATATAACTTCAAATAAATCAAAAATCCCAAAAAAATCCACAGACCACTACTGAAAATTAAGGGAACTGAATGAAGTTTAGAAAAGAAATCACAAGATAATCTACTTGTTTTAAGAGTTCTTCTTGGTCATCCAAACATATTTATTTTGTTACTATGCTTTTCAGCTACACTAGCTGAAATCAGTCTTTGTCTTACAGCCTTTGACAATCAAGCTAAAAAAATACAGCTTGTTATTCTGTACACATTCTGTGCACTTTTTTATTACTAGCTCTTGCATAAAAGATGAAAAAAATTAAGATTCATTTCGCTTGCTGTAGTTTGAAGATTTCTTGGTACTTTCTTATGAAAGTACTCATCGTGGCACTGAGGGCAAAGAACATTTCTTTATCAAGATCAACAGTATGCAGTATTTCTGTGCACAGTAGGCATACAGTTTACAGAAAGTCTTAATTTTTTATGGCATTACCATTGTCCTTTTTACAATGTTTTACATTCTTGTTGAGTTCCAAACAGAAAGAGCTGACCAGACCATGGAGCGACAGGAAATTGTATTTCCAAAATAAACAATGGATTGGAGACACATAAAAATTTAAACAGCAGCTTACAGCAGAGCTTTATTTCTGTAAATATGACACATGCCTGTGGGCTGAATATTACCGCTGTAGGCACACTTGAAATCGTAAGAGAATATGGAGATACTTACACTGCCATGTAATCATACAGCGCATTGTCGCACTCCTCTGAAAAGGCTTTATTAAAAATTTCCTCATCTGGAAGGGATTTCCAGTCAATAGATGTCCAAGAGGGGAGATCCCGCAGGAGAAAATACCTCCACAACAGCGGGTCTTGCACAGCTGCCCTCCAGTAACAACTCGTGCTTCCGAAGCGGCACAGATCTTGGGGCGAGAGGAAGGACATGATGTTCAGCTGCACGTCGATCTGAAAACCATTGAGAGCAGCGGTTTAACGCCTCGCGAACCGAGCAGTGCAGAAGGACGGGTTGGGATGCAGCGCTCTGCCCCCCCC
>JAWWMU010000121.1:60175527-60189347 GCA_035048155.1 Cinnycerthia olivascens
CCTGCCACATTACCAGCTGCTTTTGGCACAAGTGACTGTAGAATTCTAGTGGCCATAATATGTTCGTATAATACATTATATATGTGTGTATATATGTGTGCGTATATATATATATATATATATATATATATATATGCACATATATGTAATAAGTGTAGAAAACTTTGTGTCTCGAACATGTAGGTCCTTAGCTGGGGCTTTTGACTGCGTAAGTATATTTACGTGCCTAGGCATTGACTAAATCCTGAGTCAGGGATGCCTGTAGATCTGAATTTAGATAACCCAAGTATAATGTATAGACATTACGATAACCTTTCCCAGAGGAATCTTAGTTGAAAGATTTGAGTGAACACTTGTGGGAGAGCAACTTTGAAATACTAGCTCATGATCCTTAGAAAATACAGAAAATAGCAAAATATCAGGAATGTCTCTTAGGAAGACTGTTTTCATAAGCTAAAAGACAGATTGATGAAGCCTTCTGGGAGGTATAGAAAAGAAAAAATGAATTTAGGGAAAGACTGTGTTAATGAGCTTGAGAATAAAATTTTCCATTGGAGGAAGTATTGGAAGAGCAGTAGGAGTTTGACCTTCATCACAATCATTGTAATTTCAAACACAGAAAAGAAATATGATAGAAAGTGAGAACCAAGCTCAGATGTCTGAGGCTAAGCATTACAAAGGCAAAGCAAACCAGAAAGCTTAAGCTTCTAAGAAATATCCAGCCCAGTACAAAATAAAGAATACTTGAAAGTAGCAAGAAATCTTTTTAAGAACACATACATAGTGGACTGGGAGACCAAGAATACTTCTCGTCTCAGTGAAGGGACTAAAATTATCAGTGCAGATTACAACGAAGGCTGAAGTGTTTAATGCGTTTTCTCCTACAGTATTGAGCAAAGTTAACAACCATTTTGGTGGCTGTAATGATGCCAGTCATAGAAAGCTGAAGAGCAAATCAGAGAAGGACTGGAGTTGAAATTCAGGGACTACTAATACTGTTTTGGAAAAGCAACTCCTAGTTTTTTGCACACCATTGCCACTATAATTTTAGTTTGCTGAAACAAATCCCACCCATAGACTTGAATACTCCTTTGTTGGTTTTATTTCCCTTAATTGTATTTGATTCCTTGCTTCTATGTGTGCATGTGCTTATTAAAAACAGAATAGAAAAATAAAACGTTTTTACAGCTGTGATGCAGACCACCTTAGAATGATTAGAAAAGTACTGGAATATAAGTAGTACGGGGCTAGAAGGGAGTTCATATGGTAGTTCTTGTCACATTTAGTTAACATGCTTCTGATTCATGATATGATTATTGAGTTGCCCTCTGCCAGGCCAGGAGTTGGGTTAATGGGTCCTTTCTAACACAGTATATTCTATTCTGTGACTCTGTTCTGTTCTATGATTTTCAGGGGAATAAACTTCTTTAATAGTTAATAGTACTATGTGGGGTTTGTTGATGTTTTATGTTTGGATGGGGTTTTTTTTGTTGTTTTTTTTACTGTTGTCCTTCTGTTTCCTGGTTGTTGGTTTTGATTTTTTTTTCCTACAGTTGCTTTTCTTTTATATATAACATCTAATTAAATGGCTTCAGATTTAGCATTTCATTGCTCAGGTAGTGAATATTAAGTAGTTAAAATGCATAGCATCAAAGTGTTGCTGTCTGCTGTTCAGGTAGTTTTACCTACTTATAATATACTGCTGGAAGATTTGAATTTGTTTTTCTTTTATTGTCTCTTATATTTTATTCCTTTCTAAATGATACTTTCTTGAATGCATATGAGTTTTCTCAGCATTCAGCTTCATAAATTCATTGCTGATGTGAATATATTCTTCAATGAAAAAAATTCCTTTTATTCTTGTCACATATGTTAAGAACAAATATGACATTCAAAAGGAACAAGAAAAAGCAAGCTCGTGGTTGATCAGTAGATCCTGCAGATTGCCAGGAAGTCAGTGTGCTGGAGAAACTGATGGAAACCCTCTGCTTCTAAAGCTAAATTTAGAGGGTTTTTCATAACATTTTATAGAAAGTCTCATAGACTGTGCATTTGAAGTACATTTCTCTAACAGTACTCATGTCTTCTATCATGGAAATTTGAAAATTAAATTTACAATACTCTAAATTTAACTTTTCAGCTCTGTATAAGATGTGTAAATCAATCAATGACTTACTTGTCATTGCATATAAAATCATGTATTATAGCACTGAAAAGCTGGGGGAGTTTAAGGTATGATTCAAGGAATTTACAAGCATATATCCCGGTGTCTTAAAGCATTAATTTGTTTTCTGAGTTATTGACATTTCTGATGAAGATTTCTAATATAGAATGAGAAAGACTTAACATCCAAACTGAAAATCTTGTAAAAAATTGCCTTCTGACATGAAGCAAATGAATCTTTTCGGGTGATCAACATGCCAGATTTGAAAAACTGCAGCCTCATAACTGTTGTTGGAGTGAAAATTTTTGAGTAATTGAATCAGTACCTCAGATTTTAGCAACATGCTTTTGACTCTTGCAGCGTCCCTCCCCTGCAAATGCTATTGAATTACTCAGTATAAAAAGATGAATGTTTAAAGAGAAATAAGGGGTTGAGATACTAAGGCTGACTTAAGTCATGCTGATTTTCCAGGCTGCAGACAATGGTAAAAGAAGAAAGAAGGACAGCAGAGTAGTTTCCTTTTCTCTGTCCCAAACAGTTTCCTAGTATTCGTTTGTTTGTTTGTTTCCTCCCCAAAATTTTATTAAATTCTCTAATAGCGAACTTGCACGCAGGGTGTCCGGTGTGTACAAATGCACTCCCGTTTATATTCCCATGAATTAGATGCTAAGATCCTTAGTTTGCCGTTTCTGATTCATCTGGAGAAAGTAACTAAACAAATCTTTAAGCAACTTCATGTTTGAACAGGTGTTCCTGGGATTTTATTATAGAGAAACAAGCACACTCCTCCTTTTTGTTAACCTTTGGAGTAAGTCAAATGTATTTTATCAATTTTCTTCTTCTTGATGAAAGAAGTGGAGAAAGGCAAAGACATGAGCTGATTACCTCAGCTGGTCAGAGGTTGGTGCTGGTAATGCCAAAGTTGTTGGTTTGAGCCTCATATGGGCCATTCACCTAAGAGTTTCATTCCATGATTCCTGTGGGTCCCTTCCTACTCAGATAATTCTGTGAAATAATCCTGATTAGAATGTGGGAGGTATGTAGCAAATTGACTGTGTGAGCAGTGGGATGAGGAGCGCATCTATAAAGCACTTTATTGTTTTTTTTACTTCCATATGTGTCTAGTGCTCTCTTTTCCAGGCATCTTTTAGGAAGGATAATGATTAAGTCCAAGAAAACTTTAATTCTTCTTAAAATTTGTTACTGACAATCTCTTTACAACCACATTTCTATGGTCTGGTGAAAGTGTCTAAGCCACATCAGTTGTTTTCTTTCTTTCAAACTCTTCCTTGAAAGGTACCCCTGATTACCTTCTTCCTCAAAACTGGGGATAAGTTTGTTTATGTTGAATATTTTGAGGAGGTTGGGATATCTGCTGTGATTCTGAAGGTGAAATGGAACACAGTAATTCCTTGTTGAGAAACAAAGTGATAGCATGTCAAGTAGTTTTCAGAACTCTTTTGTAAATTATCACTGTCTCTAATGAACATCTGAAATAAGGAGATCTAATAGATGTGTGCATAGAGCATGCCAGTTTGGGATGAAGTTACCTTTTTGTTACCTTTACTGAAATTCCTGCAGGGTTTGTTTTCTTACCAGAGAGAACCAGCAACATAATTATCTACAAACCAGTTGCTAATATATTGTTTTACTGGCATTACCTCGCTATATATCTTTTGCTGAGTGTGTTTTGGTCTGATCCTTAGTTAGAGGTATTCCTTGAATCTGAGGCGGCTTAGTTGCACTTAATAGACTGCAAAGTACAAAAATCACCTTCTTGAATAGTGCAATTCAATCTCTGATTTATTTTTGTATTTTTATTTTACTTTTCTACTTCTCACTTCAGTATTTTAATTCCACTTTGTTAATTTTTGAATGTAAAGCTTAAATTTATCTCCTGACCTTTAAGTTGCGTTTCCTGGAATGTGTAGGATATGGGAGCTCTTCTAGTCTCTTTTCATTATTATTTCTATGATGTGATTAAGAAAATAAAATCTTTTATTGTGATTATGGTTGGGGTTTTTTGAGGGTTCAGTTACTTCTGGTAAAATGTGAATGATTTTAATAAAAAATGTCAGTTATTTATTTTTACCTTCTAATTAGTTCAAAGGCTTTCAATGTAAAGCAATTTGAAAATAAGTACAGCAATAATGTATTTAAAGCAATGTATGCCTTGTTTGCAAAAATGTTAAATTATATTCCAGTAGAGTTAATATTGTTAGCAGCTGTTCTGCTCCGGAGTGGAAGTATCTGGGATGTGGTCAGTCCCCTTATTCAGCAGAGTATGGATTAAACAGGTTCTTCTGCTATTAACTGGCTCTTATCAAATGCAGACCATATTCACTGATTATTGGAGTTTTGTTTGTTGTCTTCTAGCTCTTCTCCCATTATTTAATACTATGAATGAAAAATAATTACATCATGTAATCTAAAAAACTATTTTCCAATATTTTGATCTTCAGATGTAAGAAGATGATTTTATATATATCCCACAAGGATGGTTATGTTTTATTTTGTGTTAAGAACCTAGGTATTGAATGCAAATTGGGTGTTTTATCACCTCATTTAATCAAGAAAGTAGAAGTCACAAAATGTGATCACAGCCAGCAGGAGTTCACTGATGACTTGTTTCAGGAGGAATCACTCCCTAGGTGTACCTGCTGTAAGAGCCTGGTTTGATTGGTAATGTTGGGGCTGCTGGACTGCTGACTTTTAAACTAATCTCTCATGCTTTCAATTCAGGTAATTTTACTATAAAATAATAGAGTAAAATCCAAAGGAGTGAATTTCAGGAAATAAGAAAACAGCTATCTTCACTTTCATTTTTTAGTGAATTCAGAATTATATAGACATATTAGTGCAAGTCAACAAACAAGCAAGCCCATCAATTTAATGGAGTAACTTCTTTGAGAAATGTCAGTATCTTTAGACTATGAATATGTTCTTGAAACTTAAGACTATTGTGTATCCTCACTGCTAATATAGGGTCTCTTAAAATTTTCTGAGTGTTGTTCTATGTGTATGGGAGAACCTCTTCAGAGATTGGTGGTTAAATTTTTCATATTCTTCCATGCATGCACACAGCTTTACACAGACATAACCTTTGCCGATAATCAAGTAGGCTTCTCTTTTTCTTTGTGGTGTTTATTCTGGAGCTGCTGTGTGTGAGTACCTAGAGCAGGTAATTTACTGCTTTCTGTTTTCTTCTCTGCTGTCAGTAGTACAGCATGGAGGAAGATGTCAGATGTGTGGAATGGAAAGGGGCTGTTGGAGGAAACAGGTAGGTGCAGAGAAGTGTGAGAGGAGATTAAGCCTGAGGCAGCTACAAGTGAAGGTGGTAATTGAGGAGATTTAGAATACAGAAAACAAACATGAATTGAGTATATTGTAGCAGGGGCTCCTGATTTAGGAGGATCCTTAGCCACACGACAAAAAGTCTGGAGACAAATGTTGGAGATTTATGTCAGTTTTGCTTTCCTAATCACCAGATACAACATACTAGCAACAGATCTCACTATTGTTCTCTGTGGTGTTTACAGAGGATAACAGTCTACTAGAAAGAAGGAAAACACATAAAGATACATGTAGTCTTCAACAGCATGAAACAGATAAATAGCTGCTGTGTGCTGTTCCTGTGTGGCACAGAGAAGGGAGCACACAGTGAAATTACAAGAGGTGGTAAGAAATTATTTTCATAATAGTTAAATTTAAGAAACACATCAGTAGAGTCTCTTGGGTTCTAAGCAGACAATTAGTTCCTGGCTTATGTGAAGCTATGAAGAAAGTGACGGATGTCCAGCCTCTGACTGAGGACATCCTGCAACTGACACTTTGCAAGCAGCTGGGAGAATACAACCAGAAGTACCACACTGCCTTTTAAATCCTGTTGCTAAGAAAGGCTGTTTGGCTAAGTGGACCTTCAGTGTGACCCAGACCTGGCTCATTGTATGAAAGATTCTCTAATAAATATGAACTTCACAGATTTTTACTGTTCCCTGCTATGCAGTACGCTTATGAAAGCATTTATTTGAAGTCTGATATGACCATAATGTGTTAACTGTTGACCAAGATGTGCCTTTGTAAGGCTATTTGGTAGTTGCTTGATTTTAAAGTTATAAAAGTCTCTTTTCCAGGATGTATATTGACTGGTTTTAATTCTGTTACTGTAGGATTTTGACAGGAGTAGAAATTTCATGGTCTGTCTGATCTTAAAAAAGGAAAGAGTTGAACTCAGAAGATCCTTTGTTTCATCTCCCTGCTTGCAGTAACCTATTTTGGTTTTTTCTGTAGTTAAGAAAGTTTGCATAGTATGTTCTTAATTTCTAGTGAACCATTTTCAGAGTGTATTCCATTGTTTTAAAATATCAAAGTTTTTTGTGAAAGTCAGTCTAAACAACTAGTATTAACTTTTTTCCCCCCTCTTGATGGTCATTAACCATCATGAATGGTTGATCACTGTTTCTCTGATCTTGAAGACAAACACAAAAAATTATTCTTATACCCCTTGTTTAAGGGTTTATAACCCTATTTTAAGGGTTTTTAAATTCTAATATTTTATAAATGTTATAATGAACTTTTCACTGACATTCTGATTGTTCCAGCAGTGAACTGAAGATGAGTGCTGACGAGTTTGTCTTGAGCATCTAAGTGGTTAAATTTTATTTCGTTCCTCTTGTTGTTTTGGACATTTAACCAGTTGTAATGTTTTATTTTGTTAACATTCTGCTAGGAATGATCATTATTTCAGTTTGAAGAACTGAAGTGAATGGAGATGATTAAAAGAGTGATAGAGAGATTTAATTAAATTAGTGTAAAAATAAGCTACTTAAAAATGCATAAGTTTGTTAGGCTCTGATTCTCCCCCCATCTCTTTCTTTCTTTCACATACACATGTTTTTGATTCTTTTTTCTGTAGTAAGGAATTATATTGTAATTTCTGGCTTATATTGTAATTTCATAGCTTAGTTTTATGAAAACTGAGATCTAAAACTAAACCAGCTGAAAACATTTAACATATCATGTAAAGTGCATAATTAGGCTGCAGAAAGAGATAAAAGGAACATACTTGAAACAAAGGCCTTTTTACTTTTGAGTGTTTTGGCATGAATAGTTTGTCATTGTTATTTTCGTACCAATTTTTGGTAAGGGACCATAATTTTTTATTTTTCTTACTAGAAGTTCTTAACTATCAAGATTCCTTTTTGCTCTCTGGAAGCCTTCAGAAATTCTGAAATAAAACTAGAAGAATAACTGAATTTCTGAAAGGAAAAAGAATTCAAATTGCTTTACAAAGGAAAAGTAAACGTAAATTACAAAAGGAAGTGATATTGTAAAGCAAAAGACCACTGCCTCTGTGTGTGCTGATACCAAAAGGAATGGCAGAAAGCTCTTGGGAATCACAGTGGAGAACAGCTTTTATGTTCTGGGTGTACTTACAGATAAACCAGTGTTCAAAAAGGACTGAATTAATTCATCCTCCTTCCATTGCCAGCAATCAGAGAAGATTTGCAAGAACACTATCCCCGGGAAGAAACCTCCAATACTGTGAAACTCTTGAAACAATGAAAGGATTTTTGAATCTGGCATCAGAGCCTTCCAGAAGAGGGAAGTCAGCCCTCATGGTCTCCTGAAGTTAGTTTTTAGTTCTACCTGTATTGCAAAGGTGTAAACATTTTCTGTCTTTGTGTACATTGATGAAATGAAGTTTTAAGATGTACACATGTGGTCAAGGCAATCTAAAAGGCACCAGAGGGTTTTGATTTTCTAATTACAAACGGTACAAGAGGTGGTCTGCCCTGATTAGTTCCCTCTCTATGCTTTGCTAGACTTGATGTCTCTTGGGTGGGATGACACATAATGATTTTTGATGTTTACAGAGATTCTTCTGTATGTTGCAAAATAAAGCCTGAGGCAGGGTGAGTACAGAAAAGAAAGAACAGAAGCATAGGTAAGATGAGAGCAGAACAGGAGAAAAACTCACACACATCCTTTGAATTATTAATATGGATGTGCTCCTGCCTTTCTCCTTGAGGCTTTGTCTACAGAGGTGTTACAGACCCAACTCATAAAGAAATATGCAAGCTGGAAGGGAAGTAATAGACCTGGTGATGGGACTATTAAATTTGCAGTATCATTTTTGTCTAGGAAGGTACTCAGGCAATGCCTTGCAGTGGCCACAGGCAATAAGGTGCTGATTCCCATAGCCGTCAGATTTCCTGGTGTCACTTCAGCTGGCACGGCATCATCTCTGGCAATGCTGATGGCAGGCAGCCCATGTATGGTGCCTTATCATCCAGTTCCCTGGGAGAGAGAGCTGGAGCATTCAGATGGCATTTGTACTTCCCCTGCGTGAATTCTCCGTTTTCCATGTAAACGTGCTGATTATTTCACTTGCAGAACTGGAAAACAATTAATTTTTCATTCTTCACATGCAAATTCTTAATCCTTTTTCAAAATTTCTCTTTACTGCTCTGGAGGTATTTGAACATATTTAATTTTAGTGATATTTGATGCTTATTCCACATAATGATAGAACATGGAAAGGTGTTCCAGTCGTTGGGAATCCTTAGGCTTATCTGAAATCCCTAGGACAAAATACAGTTTGCAGTGTTGTGTTCATTTAGGATAATGTTTGGAAATAATAGAGGAAAAGCTATCAGACTGACTGCTGTGTCCCAAGAGACAAAATACAGACCAATTAGCAGAATGGCGTGACTGATAACAAAATCCAACAATTTATTGTTGGATGAATAATTTATTCTGTGTATTCTATGAGGGGAGAGACTCAGTGTGTGAAGTTTTCTGACAGCATAATTCTGTTCAAGTTTGTTGAATTGTGCCAAGATTTTGGTTTTATAATCTCAGCTACTGCAGCAAATAAATGTAGTTATTTTGTGAGAAAGTTCAAATCAGGAGCAATTAGTATTCCCCAGGCCTAGTTTTCCATCTGATAAGTGAAGACAAATTTAATTAGAAAGGGTGAATTTGGGAATTCTGCTGGTAGCAGATCATCTGCTTGCCTACTGGTTCATCGGAAAGTCTTGTCTCCTGCTTCTCCTCCCTTTTGAGGATGTTCTAACAGTAGTCACTGCGCCAAAAGTGCAGTGTGCTTCAGCTGTGTTCTTCAGGATTTTTTAATTTTTCCCTATGTTTGACTTGGTCTCCATATTAATCTTAAAATGAGTGTATAAAATTAGAAACTTCAAGTGAGATGGATGAAACCGTAGCATTTTTTCATGAATACCCAAATCAGAATTTTCAAAACGCTGATTTTATTGTCTCTCCTTATCTTGTGCGTGAGGGCTTTCTAGATGTGGGGCTCTGCTCTTCATGAGCACTGAGGCTTGTGTTGCTGTAGCTGTTATTGCCTTTTGCTTCGGATATTTGCCTTGCAGATTTCACAGCACATCCTTTCTGTCTCTTTAACCCAGGGTTTTTTTTTAGGGGCCATATGAACCTGATCCTGTGATCTTTAGCTTTTAAATTTTTCTTCTCCTTCTCCTGCTTTTAGGGTGGGTTGGTTGGTTTCTTTGTTTATTATCACAGTTCAAGGCACAGTAGGAAGGTAATTGTCTATCAGATGTACTATAGATTTTAGTATTGATTATGATGTCCAGTAGGATGTCAAATTGAGTTTTAAACTCTTTAATGTTGCTTCACTGGTGACAGCTATTAAGAGGATTTACCCTTACCATACCCCGGGTGTTGTTTTGGGCTTATAAGGCTTTGGACATTCCTAAGAGTTTAATGAATCTCTGGTGATAAAGCAGTTTGGAAATTGTCTTTTAATCTTTGAGTACTTTGATATGTCCGGTGTAGTAGATTGTTTTGTGTTCGACTGTTGCTCTAACATTACATGTTTTCCCTGTTGTTGGATGCAACTGCAAACAACACTAACATTAGTGTCTTTTTTGTGGCAGAGTAAGATGAGCTCTTTGTACCTCAGACTTGTCAGGGAAAGACCAGCCATGGCTGAGGTACCTGTCTATATCAGGGTCTCTAACTAGATCACCTCCAACTCAGGCCTAGAAGGAAGGAAGGAAGGAAACCCATATTGTCTGTAATGCTCCTGATAGGTGACATTTCAAATCTGCTATGTGTGGATGAGTGTCATTTTATGTTGAATCTCTGTTTCACTAACTGTAAGGACTTCTAGATCTTCATCTTTTATCTTCTTTCTTGCAATCCATTATTACAGTTCAAATGTTTTCTATTTTAGTTTTGAGTACACTATAGAAAACTTTGGATTCACCTTCTGTGTTTGAATCTTCTACATTAATACTTCTGCCTTATATTTTGATATCTTTTTACTAGTATATTGTTTTCCTCTGTTTGGGCAGAAATTTTTCATAGTTACAAACAGCTCTGATGTAACTATACGTAGAATGTTTCTTCAAGTTGGCCATACAAATGGGCCTGTTAAAACATAAATTACCTTAAATTTGGATGAAGGAATGTACTTTGAAAGAAGAGGACAGATAAGCATCTAAGTTTACCTGTCCTAAAGACTATATCTATTTTGTCCCATTTCTTAGTTTTCTTGATGTGATCTGCTGTATATTTGGTTTTTCATTTCAAAACTTAATTGGTATTAAAACCTCTCATTGATTAATTTTTTTCTAAATATTTTTTCATTTCCTTTTCACTCTGTAGGTAGAAGAAATTGTTGATATAGGAGCATTTGCCCCAGAAGACATTCATGTTCCCAAAATCTATGTTGATCGTCTGTTGCAAGGAGAGAAGTTTGAGAAGAGAATTGAAGTAAGTAGCTGAGCTTCTCAGTCACAACATGTTTCAGCTTGGGATGTGTTTAAAATTTGCATGGTTTTTAGTCTAGCCACCAAGTCTTAGCTCTGAGAAGATAATGTGAAAAAGACCCATCAAGTTTTGCTAAACACTGGAGCTTAGGTAGGTACTTACATAGATAAGTTGGGGGCCTGAGGATTGAGCCTTCTTTCTTACACCTCAGACTCTATGGTTCTGTTCCTGAATAATTTACAGCCACTGTAGCCTTGGATCACTTTACTGCAGTTGAAAATCTTGTGGAAAATGCTGCTAAATTCTCTTCAGTTCACCTCCTATTGATACAACAAGGGGAACACCTAGACAAGGTTCTGACCCAGACAAGTAGATACTTTCTTTTCCACTGGACATCTTTTAATGTGGGCATGTAGGGCCAGCCTCTGTCCCTTTTGTATTGAATTATGTTTTGTGGCAAGGGTCCTGGAAAATTTTACTCCCTTTTCTTTGATCAGGAACTTTTTTAACTGGTGGCCTTTCTGGTCTGAACAGAAGATGTCAATAGCTATTAAAGTTGCTGCAACTTTAAAGTTCCACCACTGAAAACACCCAAGAAAATTATAATTATTTAATTGTTCTTTGTTGCTTCTGTGGCTTTGCTACACTCAGGCTATGTCCCTGTATTCGTTTTGGTGATGTGACAATGCTTTTAAAGTGCAGTTAAAAGTTCTATATTTCTTATGTGTCTCCATACTCTGGAGGTAGGAATTGTTCAAAATGTCACCAGAAAAGCTAGTAGAAGGGAAGATATATGACACAAGTTTAAAAAAAAATCAGTGAGAAAAAAAATTCAGACAAGAATTGTAATAATTAAACTTCTGTTATTAAAATCAAGTCACAAAGTCCTAGGAAGTCCTACAAGGCCTTTTCTCGGAGCATTCTCTTTTGAGAATGTTAAGGTTAAGAAACTTTTTTTAAATTCCATCTGTTCATTCTGCAAAAGCATATTGCATGTTGTTGAGTAATTGACTGCAAACAGATGTGTCAAACCCGTTTTTTTTTCACCTTCTGGTTGTGTTGGGTTAGATTGCAATTAATGACCTGTTTTCTTTTTCTGAATGGCTGCATTGTCTCCCAGAAAAGCTTTTTACTTTTTATGACAGAAATCTTTTTTCATTTATTAAACTTCTGCTTCTGCTGCATCTTGGTTGCATAAGTGAATACCTATTTAGTCAATACCTACTGAATACCTGGTGAATACCTACCTAGTAGTCATCTGCCCCCTTCCCTATATGCTTCAGAAAAAAAGTGGGGCAGTAGTGAAGGAGAAAGCTACTATAAACTGCCAAGCAAAATGGTAACAGAGATTAATTTTGATTATGCAATTTTGTAATTCTGGCCATGGCACCTTTCACTAAGTATAGGTATAGGAAGGAAATGGCAGGTTTATTTACTCTTCCATTAAATTTTAGAAATGAACTGGCTGTACACAGAAAAGCACTGAGTATGGTAAGTGGTGAGAAAAGATGAGGAATATAAGAAATAGAGAAGATAGTCTGTCATAATTCTTACTGGCTTTAAATAGCAGTTCCTGCCTAATATGGCTCAGAAGTGGTCTCTCTAGCGCCAGCTATAATTTCTATCCAGCCTTATCTTTGCTGTGTAGAAACCCTCGGTAATTGTTCTTACTTTATCCATAAATCCTCAAGTGAAGCAATTCTAGGGAAAATAGCCAAGGCATAAAAAGGAAGTTGATGGGAAATTCAAGATACTGTTTCTGACTGCCTAAGGTGAAAGTGACTCTGCAAAAATTCTTTTGTGGTGATGAAAAGTAACAGGATAATTTTTTCTGATGTGTTAATTGTAGCCAGAAGTAGGAGAGGATGCGAGGATGAGGATGTATGGGGGTGCAGGACATGATGTTGCCCAGAGGAATTTTATATGCATAGGAAGATGTGCAAAGAACATAACCTATATAGACAGTAACTTAAAAGAAAGATGTTACAAACTTCTTGAATGTCATGGCATTTTCACCTACATGTGATTTACAAAACATGAACTTAAGATGAGAAAATATCAGGAAACAACTTCACAAGGTGTGCAAGATTATAGAGAGTTATGTTTGAAAATGTTGATTCTTAGCTCCCAGTATCTTTAGATGAATGGTGTTTGTCTGTCTCATCCTTATAAATCTAGAATAGCTCATTGAATTGAATGAATGCAGAAAGAGAGCAGTATTTGTATTTTCGGCTGACATTTTACAAATCTGTTTAGGTATCTCTAGGGTAATGAATCTCAGACTTGCTAGTATTTGCACTAGCTTCGTGCCTTCTTCACCACTTCTCTTTGTATAAGGCTTGGCAATACAGACGAAGAAACATTGCTGAAAGTTTTACTCTAAGGCTGTCATTGGCAATATTTGATGACTCCATTGGCTTAGCTAAGCTTGAATGCATAAAATAAAAGGTTGTTTTGTTGAAGATTAATAACTAACTTTATTCTTATTTATGCAATCCAAGTATCTCAGTGCAATCACAATTCAAGCTTTTATGTCTTGAGAAGCAAGAATCTGGGTTCTAATCTTCACTTAAAATTACTTCTTATTTTGCAGCGCTTATCAATCCGGAAGCCTGACGACTCAACAGCCAAACAAAAAAAAGGTGACAATGTGAGGGAGAGGATCATCAAACGGGCTGCTTTAGAGTTTGAAGATGGCATGTATGGTATCCTTTAGCTGTGCTATAGTTTGAAGCGATTGCTGACTAGAATAAGAAACCCATCTGGTTTGTTTGGAACAAATTGATTAACGTGCTCGTTCTCTTTACCAGACCCTGTATTGGAGTTAATTTTCTGTTGTGAGATAGGATTAAAAGGAAAGAAAACAAAGCAGATTCAAACTTGAAAATATACAAAGAAA
>JAWWMU010000121.1:60301861-60319023 GCA_035048155.1 Cinnycerthia olivascens
CAAAAACCCATCCATGAATTCACTGCATTATGAATTTTGCTTGTAATTTAAAAAAACTCAGGATAAAGGGCACTGAACTAAGGTAGTCTTTAATAAATTCTGTTGCCATTTTTTTTTTTTAACAAAACAAACTCCAGTGAAATGAATAGTATACTTCGTGCTTTACCTTGTTGTTGTGCTGTCTTCCATAGTGGTTTTGTGTTTGAACAAATTTTTTTTTTTAATCCTATTAAACATTTGGCTTTTGTTTATACATTGGCAACCATGCTGCTTGGTTTATAATTATGAAAGGTTGCTAAACTGGGATTTAAGTGAGAGTAAGAAAAATGTAGAAAAGATGAGTTATATGTAGTGCTGTACAATCAAATTGATGCTTTAGAGCCTCACAGTTATTAGTTTTTATTTATTAGTTTGTGAGTTTTCCTAAATCCTGCTGTTAGAACTTGGACCTTTAAAATAAATGATTCAAAAATACGTGCTTCAGGCTAGTCTGGGTCTTCACACTAAAACCAAATGGCATGTTTGTACCTCTCCTGAGCCAGCATGTGACTGGAATTGTCTTCTGGTGTTTCACTCAGAGGCCTGCCATTAAAAGGTGGAAGTGAAATGGAAAAGTTTGACACATTTTCATTAACTGTGAAGCTGTTAATGATCTTAAGACAGCTGTTAGAAATCTTAAAGACACCAGCCAGAAATCTCTGACATGTTTTCTGATTTGTAGACAGGGTCTGGTAATCTCAAGGAGACCACTGATACTGAAGCTAGCTTGCTCTTAGGAGGAGAGCTGGGTTAGGAAGTCTGCTCAGTGGGCTCTGGAAGATTTCACTGACCCCTAGGCTGTAATTTGGAAAAAAAAGGTGTTTGTTTTATACTACAAAGCTCACAAAAGCTTTTGGTGGTGTGCTGCTTTGCATCCATTGTGCATGCTACCCAAAAGTTGCTTTCTCAGTGGTGAAGTTTGAGAAGGTGCTCATTCTAGGTGCTAGCACAGGAATGCCAAGAGATTTGCTATTTTGGGATTAGTCTTCTTTCTGTTGAAACCCTCAAATTTTACAAGACTGTTCTGATTGCGTAGATCATGTTCACAAAGACTGTATCAGAAGCCATGCAAGCTGGGGTAATAGTGTCTCTTGTATTTCAAATGTGATGATGCGTCTTCCCATCATGTGATCCAAAAATGTGAGACACTTGGATGGATTCCCTCGGACTTGAAGTGTCTGCATCTCTGAGGGGCTCATCTGTGTGTGATGGGCAGATCTGAAGATAACTGGAGGCACCTTTCAGTTGCTTTTTCCACTGCTGGAAAGCAATGAAGATTGTGTTGGTGCTCTGCATGGCACCATGGTAGGAGTAATTCATTCACTAGGGTAAACAGGCTGGATGAAGCTGGTTTTGAACAGGAATTCCCCAGTTAACCTAAGCCGCAAAAAGGGGGAGGAGGATATTGACTGGAAGAGGCAAAGATCTAGCTTGGACATTGAGTAGCAGATGCTGTCTTTGTATCCATCTGCATCCTCACTGCACTAAAAAAAGAAAAGAACAACAAAACATTTAAAACATTTTTAGGGGATTGCATCTGTATTTTTTTGCTGTAGAAGACCTGAATGTCTAAATTCAGGACACTTAGACCATGTGAATCCAAACGTGTAATTATCTCTTTTGGGTCATGTTTGTGTCTTTGTTTGTTTGGTTTGTTTTGTTTTTAATGTTTTAACTTTTTCCCCACCTTGTCTAGTTCTCTCACCATTCCCATGGTTGAAGCAAAACTTTGCCAGTGGTATGGAAATACTCAGTTTTGATGAACTGTAATCTCAAAAGCATTGCTCAGTTGGAGTTTTGCCTTCCTCTGCTTCTGGTGCAAAATTGACAGCTCTTCTTCTTTCAGGTGGGAGAGATCACCTTAAAACAGGTGCTGTCCGGGATGGGAATGGGGAATGCATGTCTATACATGCTCCAAGGCTTGTCTAGGAGTGCGGGCTCTTGCTGTGAGAGGGAGCTGGACTCATGCCGTTAGCCAAGTGTTATTTAGTGCATGTGCCGAGTGAGTGTTTTGAGAAACATTTTATAAGTTGACAATACATAAGGAGAAAACAAGCCAGCTTCAGTAATTTTTGGATGTAGCTGTATTATAGGGGAAACAAGCCAAGGGACACTGTGTAGGATATGAACAGCACATGTACAAATGAATGCTGTTGCTTCTGGTGTGCTCGAGGCAGGATTTCCCTTAGAAATCACAGTGTGGAATATGAACAAAACTGTGATTTCTAATACTAGTTTTAATGAACTGGCTAGCAATACTTTAGACTCTCCTCACTGAAAACAAGGTATGAACCAATAAAACCAGCACTGACTTCTTTGAGAGCTTATGGTGGTGATGGTGGTGCGATAAAGAAATGGTTGGCTTTTGTGCCATTATGTATTTGATCCTGTCACATGCTCCTGCCCTGCAGGGGTCAGAACAAGTCACTCTAAGGTTGGATGATCTGGTCCGTGTTGGGATTTCAGTTCCTAGCTATTTATTAATATGCTTTGTACGCCACAGAATTCTTACTGTTTCCTTTGAGGCTGCATCCTTCACAAAACGAAGAGTTATCTCTGCTATTGGAAAGGCACTTCAGTTTTGCAGGAAAGCTCTCTTAGTATCTGGATAAATAAACAGACTGAGGATTAAATTGAAACAGGGTTAAACTGGGTGAAGGTGGAGGTCTAGGGCCAGGGGGAGAAGTGCTGTGCTTAAGGGAGATCAAAGGTGCAGTTAGTTCAGTGTCTTAGTTCTGATATCATCTCTGATCTGTACCACAGAAAACTGAATAAAGAGATATTCCCCCTTGCAAATATCCCTTTACTCTTCTGGTCTGTGTAGTTTTCAGAAATGGATTTTACCTTTATTCAGCACGGCTTTCCCGGATGTGCTAAGAGAGATAAGATTTCTTAATCTTCAAGCCATCTATCCTAGGCTGTGAACTACCTTGAATTTTCCCACGGAGAAGGAAGATGATGGTGTTTTGTTGTAATTTTTAGGTTTTATTAATTGGTTTCATACTTCAACAGGTATTCAGAAGTGCTGATAAACAACTTGAATTCCTTGAAAGCAGCTTCTCCAAGTGGGAGATAATGCCTTTTCATTTTGAAATTGCTATTGTCTACAAGAGCATGCTGTTCTTGCAATGCAGAAGACAAGAAGCAAAATGCAGTCCCTTTTACATCTCACTTTCCATCAGGTGTTACTTCAGCTCTGTCTTAAGTGTGAGATACAGGCCGGAAATAGTTAGACGATATGTAAAACTAGTAGAGATATGGAGTAGTATTCTAATTGTAAATGACATTTGAAAGTAAGTGGGGCTAGGATAACGTGCCTGTTTTTCTGACTGCTAGATTAAAACAGTACTTACAAGTTACCACGTAAGACAAAGTAATAGGTTTTAAAAATTCACACCAATTTACAGGCAAACCAGGAAAGATGC
Organism: Cinnycerthia olivascens; assembly: GCA_035048155.1. Lineage (NCBI taxonomy): Eukaryota > Metazoa > Chordata > Aves > Passeriformes > Certhiidae > Cinnycerthia > Cinnycerthia olivascens. Next base: position 60,305,326 of record JAWWMU010000121.1, read on the forward strand.
TGGAGGAGAGAAGGGAACTACTATGTTTAAAGTGAACTTTTTTTCATAAGTTCTACTCAGTTCATGGTTCAGGTGCTTTTTTTTCCTTTGGATTAGTTTTCATCAATTTATTGGATAATAGGATTCACTCGCTGAGAAGAGAAATTTTAACATGAATCTAAGTCTGATTTTCCATGCCTTATACCATGTGTAAATGCAGATCTGTATGAAATGTCACTAAATCAGAGCAATAACTGTATTTTTATTTTGTGCACTATGCAGGGTGCACAGAGTCTGTCTCAGTTAGCTCTTGATGAATAAATTGCTCTAAACAGCTGAAGAAAGCAATGCTGACTAAATGATGAACTTAAATATGGCCCTCTAAAATACCCAATGTAATGCATTTGTCAGAAAGAAAAGTACCAGCTTATGTTGCTTCTGTTCTGTAAGTGAACCATTATTAAATAGCTACATTAAAGAAAAAATAATCTCTCTACAGAGTTAAAAAAACCACAAGATTTATGGTTCAGCTTTATCCAAAAATTCCATTGTCTTTGCTTATGACCTAAATATAAGTCAGGGAACAACAAGAAAAAAGCAGGTTTGAGGATTTTACCTATTGCATTGCAAAGCCAGCTGACACATCCACTGTGATGACTAATAGTGCTAGATCAGACCCTTGTGTACAGAAGAGGAGGAAATAGCATATAGTCTAATTGATTATTTTGAGGCTGAAATACCACTAAGTAATATTTTGGGTTTTATCTGTATTGTAATGGTGTTTGAGGTGGCAGGCCTTTCAAAGACTTGCTCCTTTTTACTTTAGAAAATACGGTGTATTGACATTTATTTGTAATAATATGCTTTAATATTTCAACCAAAGTACTTCAAAAACAGGCTAGCTTTTCACTTTTATTTTCAAAGTCTTAACATATCTTTTAAGATGTTGATGTAATTGAAGTCTGGAGAACTCTTGGAACAAGAGTAAGTAAACGTTGAAATTTCTGGGTTTTGTCTCCCAATGCAGATGTAGTGGTTTTTCCCTGGAATTACAATGAAATTGAGATAGGTATAGAAACAGAAAATGCTCTTCAAGAAAGGAGCTTTAAAATTTGGGGTATTTGAGGCTGTATGTGATTGTTTCATAACAATAGTATTGCTCTGCTTTCTGAAGCCCTGGAACACCAAGGCTCACCACACCTCTTTTGAACAGCTAGGCTGGAGTTTCATGTTACATTGCTGTGTGATGGCTTGAAAACAGATAGTTGAAATTATGATGAGGAGAACAAAAGTGTAGCTGTGAAAAACACTGCATGGTTTTCTTTATTGCATTGAAGGTAAGGATTTATGGAGTTTTTGATGCATGGACTGGGCACTGAGAAGAGTAGTAGAGCTAGAGATCCTTGAAATGTCGCAGTGCAAGTGATGAGACGTGGTGACTGAGATTAGTCCTGCCAAGCAGATACAGCTCCCCACCAGCATGTGAAAACACCAGTGACTGGTGGCAGGGCTGGTCTAGGACAGGGCTTCTGACTTCTAGCTTTTGCTGATACTTGAGCCAAAGCTTGTCTGAAAGAAGTGGTCAGAGCATGGAAAGTGTGTGCATGTTTTAACAATCTCCATAGCCTCCATATTAAACACAAATTATAAAGGATTCATTTTCTCTATTATGACAGGATGTTTTCCATGTTTTGTTGACAGGAAAACTAAATTACTTGATTGAAATAGGGGATGCTGAGGCAGGAATAGGAAATTAATCTGTGTTTCATTGATCTTAATTTAGTGGCTTGACCTTTAAACTATGCGTTTTCCTAAGCATAGGGCAAAAAGAGGATATACAAAGCTTCTCATGACTGCATACATGTCAGGGTCAGAGATTTGTGTGTTTTGCAGTATGTCATACCAGCAAGGAAAGGAAACATTTTTCACAGGAAAGCAACACGTGCATCAAATGTGATGGCGTATGGAGCACTGCATTGCATCACCTGCACTGAAGTAGTCTTACTGAAGGACCAGTAAGAGGTGAGACCAGGCTGTAAGTGGTTTGGCAGATCTCCATGGATTAGAGCGTGAGCTGCAGGAGATAAGGTTTCTGGCCTCACTTGAAAATCAAATAAAGGGTTACAGCAGCTCCAGCTAAATGGGAGGTTTGCAAGCTCTGCAGAGCAAGGGAGGCCAATTAGCAGCAGATTCTGAGTTACATTAGGAGTTGCATGTGCAGTCTTGGAGTTACATGCAAGCACTGCCTCGACACGGCACTGGATGTTCTGTAGTGGCATCTGGCAGCACTTCTTCCCCTTTCAGTCTGGGAACCACAGACAGCTGGTTTTGTCTGCATCCTTCAGTCACCCTTGCAAAGAACTGAAGTGTGGGATTGTTTCCTGATGCGAAGGTTATTAAGCAAGTTTCATATTGCTGTGCTCTTTAATGTATTCTGGTGGGGAGAGAGGCAAGGTGTGAGCACTTGGAAGCCTTGCAAGCATTGCCTGAATGCATGAAGGCACCAGTAGTTTCATCCATGCTCCCAAAATGATGCAGGAGAGAGAATAAAATGAAAAAAAAATAAATATTCTGAAGGCTGGAGGGATGCCGATGAGCCTTTTGTGTTACTACCCTAAATCTCTGCCTGGATATTAGGGGGTGTGCCAGATTTAGCTCCATCTCTTCAGAAAGCATCTAGAGCATAGCTCAGGAGTCCTTTGTTGGCTGCTTTTGCTTTGAAGACTTCAGCAAAAGTTAAGGAAAATGTGTACTCAGAAAGAGGGGACACAGGTATTAATTGCACTGCTGTTGGGGAAAATAAATGAAATTTACAGTAACAAGGCCCACATTTTACTGCTAAATAACAGGATATACCAAGGCATTTCACCAGGTGCTAAGTTTTTTGTGGGCCCTGAAAAGACTATTTTACTTCTGCTGTGCTACATGTGTTCCAAAAATACGCATTGCTGTGATACCCGTCTAGTAAATTTTATACTCAAGAACCCTGTTTGGAGACAACTGTCTATATACCATTGCAGCCCAGGCCTTACTTTAAAAAAAATGTGAATGTGGGAGAATTTGCTGTGAAGTTTTAGTAAAACGAGTGGTAAACCATGCAGGTGAAAGGTTTCTGCAAGCTCACAGCAGAATGGGACTGTGTTCTTACAATTTGGTGCTGCAATCAAGCAATGTTGAAGTATTGAGATACTTCATGAGTGCCAGGGTAGGATGTTTAAAGTGAAAACAGTTGACAACATTTTTTTATAGCTTTAAATTTTTTATAGCTATAATTTAAATCAGAATATCAAATTACTGAAGCCTTAAAAGGATGTTTGCCAGTAGGCCTATGCCTGCTGTTACACACTTCCTGCTGCTCTTCTTGGCAGTGAATTCGTGATGACTTCAGAAAAATAAGCTTCAAGGAATTTCTTTGAGGATGAAGAGTGAGGCTGAATAATGACTTTGTCAAAGCAACAGGTTAGAACTTTACAGTTATCCTGTTGTGTATGATACTTTCTAAAAAATCCAAAATAAATCTTGGTAGCAGTGTTTGCATCCAGTCAAGCTGAATGACTTGCTGGTGAAGGCAGCACTGAACTGGTAAAGCTGGGTACTGAAGAGGGTGCTTCTTCATTGCTATAATGATTGGGTCCTGTTTAATTTAATATTTTTTCACTAACAACATACCTGAGAACAAGCTCATTTTTGAAAAAGTAATACCAATGTAAAGAAGCACATGAAAACAGTTGCCTGTATTGCATCACAGAGAGATGAACTTGGTTTGCATAAAAAACTCCTGAAAGTCAGGGTTTCTTTTTAGAAGGGGGATTTAAAACATGTTAAGTTCAGGAAGAGACTTGGAGGTTTGCAGAGGCTGGGATTATGACAGGTGAGGCAGCTGGGAAGAAGTCACCACTGCTGTGGTTAACCAGGTGCTCAGAACCACGGTGGTTGACAAAGAGGAGGTGGCTCTGGTGTGGCTGCAAATGAGATGCAGTATTCACAGAAAAAGCTGAGTAGGAAGGGACTTGCAAGGCCCTGCATAGGACCATCCCTAAGAATCACGTGTTATGCTGAGTGTGGATAATGTCAGATGGATTTCAGGAGCACTGGTCCTCGTGTTGCAGCTGATGCATCTGCCTGCTGCAGGTTGGCAGCATGTCGGTGAGGTTTACTCGTGGGGGAAGTCGCCACAAAAACACTTCCAGAAACTTCCTCAGTATGAAAAATGTTCATACTTGCCTTGTTGATTTCTCTTGAATTGAGATTAATTCCTGGCAGAAAGCATTTCGAAGAAGTAGTTTAGAGAGTAGCAATTAAGATGCATTTGTATTTCTTCATCAGGGGCAAGTTTGGAAGGGTACTGTAAATTTAGAGAGTTTGCTGCTAATCCAGACTGTGGGTGACTTACCGCAACTGTGGCTGTCTAAGATTTGATGCTGTGAATGCCTTGGTAAATGGTTTTCCCATGCCATATGGAAAACCTAGGCAGGCGCTGGAAAACTGAATTGTTTTTACATGATTTGACTTGCTCCCTGAGCTTTTCTCTGCAGGGGGCATCTTAAGCTCTGTCAAAATGCAATACTCTTTTTATAGCGAAGTTTTGTGATGAGTAGCTCTGTCTGGTAAAGAGCCAACACCTGTGACCTTGCAGCCTGTGTCTAGGTTGTTGTGTGTGTGGCAGAGTCTGAACCAATTGAATTACAGCCTGATGATTATGCAGAAGTTACTACTTACTTATCAAGAAGCAAATTTGTGATTCTTTCTCTCTTACCAATGAGGTCTTCTACATGAACCAGCTTGCTGATAGTACTATTTATACTATAGGAACCCTCTCCTTAACTGGAGGATAACAATCTCCAGTTGGGCCTTAATTAATCATTGGTATAACTCAGGTGAGAAGTAAATTTATATTTTAGTTATTTGCTGCAGTCACAGCACATTCTGTCTTAGAAGAAAATGTAAAGCAGGGAAGATGCAAGGAAGTATATTAACAATTAAAAGTAACACTATTTTTCAATATACAGTGATACTTTGAGGTTAGCTGTCCCTGACCCATGGGACACACCTGACCACATACTGTATCAGGGCAGTTCCCTAGCTGTTATCTGTAGCTCACTTCCCATCAGATTTCAGCTAGGCTGGCTCAACAACTGCCTACACTGTTGTTGTTCTCTGGCAGCATTTCATCCTTAACCTCTGCAAGATCAAGACAGAAAATTTGATCTCTTCATGGGTTGTCCTGGGGTGCTAGTCACGTATTGTAGGAATACTTCCATAAGATGAAGACAAACAAGAGGGCTGGTGATGTGGAAAAAATTACTAGTGTCTCCCTCTCTGAAGCTTTTCCTGTAATATGTATTGGAAAAGAATTCCTGTTACTTTCAATTTGCACAGTTTCTGATTATGTGTGTTAAAATGCTAGGATACCTATTGAGGACTCCACAAATTATCAAATTATACCAAATTATCATCATCTTTTTTAGGCAGTGATGCTGACTTTCTGAGGTGTCCCTGTATCTGCAAAGGAAAGAAAGAACCAAGCCAAAACCCCATAAACACCACAGTATTTGTAACTCAGTTCATTCTGCTTGAACAGCCCTTCTAACCTTAATGCAGTCCTCTTTTTACCCTCATACAGGCATTATGCCTTTCAAAGTGTGTTCGAGGTTCAGGTATGTGACAGTGTCATCCTATGTAAAAGTATGTTTTTGCCTGTGCTGTGCTCCATAATCACAATTCTCTGGTTGCCTTGGAAGAGGGTGTTGCTTCTTAGTATGTCAAAGTTGAATTTCAAAGCCTCAGGAAGAGAAAATGATGAGGAATTGCTTATCCCAGCTAAAGGGAAGAGGAGGAATCTGGTGATACCAGGAGAAGATGCTGAGATCTTTCCCCTGCCTTTGCATTTCAGTCTCTGTATCCTCGGGTGTCAGTTGAAGATAGTGTCCCATAAGTTATTCCATGAGCTGTCCTTTTAAAGCTTTTAATGACACATTTTATTCCAATACTAGAAATTATGAAATCCTGAAGAGACCATTTGCTACATCAAGACCATGAAGAAAGTTGGTGTTAGAGACCCTGTGAGAGTCATATTTTTGATGGAGCTGTCTCTTCCTACAGGGTATGAAAATGTTTCTGAGTCTGATTAAAGAATATGAGCAATGATTTTTCAGAATGGCTTTCTGGTAGGATTATAACTATCACAGCATACTCTGGGGGTAGTCAAGAAGTGAAATATAAATGTCATTTTTCTCCATATATATTCAGCTTGAAATTAAACTGCATGTTTTTACCGATGAGACTGCTAGAACAACTGATAGATTGAGAAGAGAAATCTGTTAAAAGTTAGATCAGAGTTCTTTCCAGAAAAAGCACTCCATCTTGGTATGAGGTTTCAGAGTTGCTATAGAGTCTATTGAATTGAATTATTCCATGGCCTGAACTCATTTCTTCCGTGCAAGGCAACGGTCCAGCATCAATCACCTTTACCTATTGTGGCCTTAGAGATAAAGAAACCTTGATGCCCTTACTGTTGTTGTCCATTTTCCAGTAAATGCTGTATTATGAGGAAAAGAACTTGGAAAGTAACAAATGCATTTCTTCATCTGCGGTTGATGAAAGACAGCCAAAAAGGAATACTTCACTTGGGATAGAGTTTAGGCATTCTGTCATTCAAAAATGAGTTTTACTTCAGTCATTGAAATTTTATTATTTCAGTAATTGCAAATTGTATCAAATCCAAATTATTTATTTCAAACAGAGACGTTATGTTTAAAATGACATGTAAATAGCAGTACTGCCATCTCCCCAGAAGTGCGCTCCAGAAGTGACCATATGCAGAGTTACAGGGAAGAGCAAGAACAGATATGCTAGCTGTTTAGTTTACTCTTGTAGTTATGTCAGCTGCTTGAACCAAAATAAACTTTGCTTTTGTTTCACTGAAACACTTCTAAGTCTTTTGGTGCTGCTGAATGGAGAGATGCATGCTTTTTCAGGACCATGAAAAAAGTTCATCTAGTTCTGTTCAGAAAGCATCTCAGGTCAACCCCTAAGGGTTTTTATTCTGTGATGTTTTTCATACGTTGAGTGTTTTCTAACTTGTGTCTTGGTCATTTTATGGAAAGTGTATTTCTTGTAAAGGATTCATTCGCAGGGAGCTGAATGCCCCTGTACAGAATGCTGTACTTTACTGAAACTACATATATTAAGATTTATTGTTGAAAGCTTCCCTTTCTGTGATGTGTGAAACACAGATTATTTTTTTTAATCTCGTTCTTAGCTGCTTATGTTACATATTTCAGTTTTTGCTGAGTATGGACTTAGATCAGAAACCGGAGTTGTGGGATGGAAACTCCTAGCAAAGAGCCAAGATGAGCAAGAAATACTCAAGAATTAAAGTATATTCCAGCCTTCAGTGTTTTAAAGCCTCTTCTCTTGTGGAACTAGTTGTTTCAATCTGTATTTGTTGAACAGCCTATTATAACATGATTTTGGTGTGAATCTATATATATTGTCTGTTAATCCTCTTGAGTTTTTCTGTTCTGCAAACCAACCATGTAAAATTACTTTCCTCTAAAATACTACCTTTCAGGCACTCTTGAACAATAGAATGTGCAAGTGTAGATTGATAGTTGAACACACATAAAAAATTTAATGTTATTTCTTAGTGACTTAATATAGGAAATCTTATATGAAATGGACATGACTTGTTAATTTAGGTCTAACAAAAATAAGCCTTTTTCTGCTACCTGCATAACTTGGAAAGTATGGTAGTCTGACCACTTTGCAGAGATCTCTGTCAGAAACCAAACCATTATCACGACATTTTTATTAAATGAATAATTTTTTTTTTAAATACTTCAAGAGACAGAGGCTACTTCTGACAAGGTTATGAAAGGATATTTCACCACAATGCCAATTTTGCTGTCTACTTCAGGAGGAGTATCACCTGGATGACTAAATGATTTCTTCACCTGTACATACCCTGAAGCAATGAATCATTTTTTTTGGCTTTTAGGAGCAAAAGTTTGATTTTTAGGAGCCAGAAGCAGGCAGTGATATCTCAAAATATTCACTTAGACATTATATAGGGAATACGTGGCCTGAGACAATATTGCTCTCCAGGAACAGTAGTTGTGGACATTTAATCATGGCTTCAATAATTCCTTATAACTAGATTTTTTAATTAGACTTAATTATTTGCTTTATATAATGGATAGTGTAATCACATTGACTTGTAGAATTTTTGTTTTCCTTACTCTTACTGCCTTTTCACATTAGTTGTGATATTTTTCATCTTCAATATTTTAGAAATCAAACTCTCATTTTGTAGCATTGGAATTAAGTATTTTATCTTCTAATCATTTTTGGAAGAAAAAATGATGTTTGGTAAGTGTTTTTCTTTGGATTTTTATATTCCCTGTAGCAGAGTAAGATGTCAAATATGGACTGTTTAGAATGAATTTATAAACATAGACTGCAGTGGGGTTGATTGGGTTAGACAGAACAAGGTATAGCAATAAGGACACTCACTGTTTTCAGCAATACTTTGTATTCAGTTTTTCTATCTAAAGTATAATAATTTCATCATCAGAATTACTTAGGTAGAGCTTTGTTCTCAAGATGTTTTATAGAAGCTTAAATTCTAAATGCTTACCCATATGCTTCAAACAGGAAAAGTCAGTGTGAATAGGGTGCAGTGTGGCTGTGATCCTGTTTCAGTAGCTTACAAACATTTGCAAGATAGTAAATTAAAATTACAAAAAGGTCCTTCTTGAATACACTGACCAAGTGAACTTCCCTGAACACTTGCATAACCTTTCTTACACAAAGCAATTATGTGTGGGAAAACAATTTGTGGGAGTTTACTCACTACTACTCATAGGAGAATAAATTGATGAATCTGATAAATAGGCTGCAAAGTTCAAGCAGTGCTATTAGTCCCAGCCAAATTCAGTTTCAAAGAGAACTCTGGACTTAGATACATAATATGAATAGTGAATATGCTTGGAGTGTGAACAGCTGAGCTTTAACAGAATGAATTAAAACATACAAGCCATATAAAGCCATATAAAGACAAGGAACCTTTTTGGTAGGTGATCAGCAGAAGAGTAAAGTTAATGAAAACATTTTTAATTCATTATTTATGACTAGCACTGGCCTCAGAAGAAACAAATATCTGTATATATTTTCAGGCTTACACATGCTTATTATCAAGTGAAGATTAACAGAATGCAAATATTTTTCAAGTTCAGTATTTAACCAGTGCTCTTTGGGATTTTGTCTGACTTCCTCAGGTAACATGGATATATGATTTTACTTTCATGGGAACTGGTAAAAGTTCAAATGTAAATTTCTCGATGCATCTGGAATTCAGGAAACCATGCTCTCAAGAAGTCAGAATTAGGTCACTGCTGAGGTCTGTATACATGCTTCCCTAAACTGACCCATTTGAACCTTAAGTAAATAAGTACATGAAGGCTCACCTCTGGACAAGAAGTTTTTTATGTTTTCAAGACATTTTAAAAGTGACCCCATTCTGTGACCATGTTCAGGATGCTTCCCTCTTCCCTAATTCAGGGCAGACTACTGTCTGTCTCAGTCTGGATGTCTTGCTGGTTTCACCATGTGTTCTTTAATTCCTGGAAAGGACAGTGAGTGAGATTAGGCTGTAGCAAATGGTTGCGAGGATCCATCCCAGCCTTTTGAAGGTGTCTGTATGTGTTGTAGGGGTACTCCTTAGGCTTACATTCAAAGGACTCTTGCAAACGTTTAAATGCATATATATCTATAAATGCATATGTATGTAGGAAGAATGTTTTTTAATTTGTGTGTATGTGTGTGTATATATATTATATATATATATGTATAAATTTACATATATGTGTGTATATGTAGTTAATTTATTCATGGCTTTTTCCAGCTGTTGAGTTAGGCTTTCACCTATAGTGATCTGCTCAATTAATTATCCTCTGTGTACAGCTCTTCAGGGTAAGGAGGTTAAACACAGCATGGCTTTTCTTCTCAGAGTTCGTCACTACTTAATTGATACATTGGAGCTTGCAATATTCGGTGTCCTTACCCTTGTGTCAGACACCAGCTGTGCCACTGATTTGAGAGGTGGTTATTAAAAGTACCAGGAAGATTAACCTTCTCTCCATCAAATATTGTAACCAGCTGAACACGGAGCTTTGTAGCTAATTTATCTCCTTGAATCTGAGTAAAAGGACTAGTATCAGTCATATCTGGGTTTCAAGACAACTGACTCCCTTTTACTACAAAGAGGTGCTTCAGTCACTGGGGTTTCTTTCTTGAATTATAGAAGTTAGGTCTTTGAAATACGTTGTTAAAAATGGACTCACAGGACCAATCTGCCCCTCTGCCCTCCCTGCAAACTTGAGTGTTCTCACTTAGCTATTCTTCTTGAGGGCTTGAAAATCAAAGGTCTGCACTGGCCTTGGGCACAGGCCTCACGTGCTGAAATGAGTAGTTATGTGTTATTTTAAATCTTGTTGAATTAGTGCAGCTGTTTAGAATTGTAGAGTCACAAAATACTTTCATTTGGAAGGGAAAATGAGAGCTGATGTCATCCAAACGCCCTGCAATAAGCAGGGGCATCTTCATAAGCAAGCACTTGCCAGAGATGAGCATGGTCTCACTTCAAGTCAGGTCCTCATTAGACCATCCCTCCATGGAGGAGAGCTGAGAAGAATTACTCTTCCTGTGCAGGGTACAGGAGGCCAAGCCAACATTAACATGAGCAGAGATTTGAAACTGCTCTCCATTTTTGGCTGCCACCAGTAGTTTTCTTTCTCTTCCTTTGCACTTTTTTTGTCTGTCTTTCTCTTCTTCGTGTAGACTGTAAAATGTCCAGGGCAGACACTGCCTGTGGTTTAGGAAACTTAAGTTCTACACAGGGGTAATTTTAGTAAAATTTTTAATTCTATAAGGGGAAAAAAAGCAAACAACCCAATAAACAATAAAATAACCAAAATTCCATCAAACAAACAAACAACCCCAGAAAAACCCCACTCCAAAACCAAACGGGATAACAAGCCACACTTGGTGTTGGACTGGCTGCTGGGTTTTTTTGGATTGAGTGAGAGAGAGTGGAATTCTCAGGAACTGAAAAACTATTCCTGGACCAAATCCTGATCATTTCGAAACCTGTCTTTTTGAAGACAAGAGAAAATTTTTCCATCCCAGGAAAGCAGATTTCCCCTTTAACTTATAAAGAGCAAGGTTTCACATGATGTAAAGTAATCACTTGGTTATTAGGTATAATAATTTGGATGTGTATTAATCATGGCATTGACTCCAATACATATGTGTGTATGGGTGTGTTTGCATATGTGCACATATATTTTTCTGTAGTTTTTTTCTTCAGGTGACAACTCCCTGTTAAAAGTTCCTAAGGGATGAAATTAAACTTTATTTTGCAAGCTGCACAAAGAGTATGGGACAAATCAAGTGATAAATGAACAAGTTAGAAAAGGAGGACCTGTTCAGGAAGTTTTTATATCTTTGTAGGAAACCATGAAAACCTCAGCAGTCCTTTTTGAGAGTAAACATTGCCACTGTTTTTTGCAGTTTCCTCTGTTTTCTCTGTGTGTGGCAGTTGGACACATGGGTGCCCTACACCAGGTAGTGCAGAAGCAGTTGAGCAGCAAGAACCCATGTGGAACCTCTCAGAGAACATGAGTAAGTTGTGTCTGCTCAGGTATGTTTGCCAGAGAAAAACAGCATATTTGGTGAGGCAAATTATTTACTAGGTATTTCATACCATGATCTCTTTACCACTTGTAAATGCCAGAGAAGTTAATTTAATTTGCCAGGTCACATAGTGTCTGGACAACACTCATTTAAATGGTACATTATAGTGATTTCCTTTCTCTCAGTTTATTTTCACCCCCCAACACCTGTACATGACCTGTCTGATTTGTCTGGAGAAATCTGGTAGGGGAAAATAACTAGATATGGGAATTGTGTTTTGCTGGGGGGAGGCTTTGATTCCCCAGAAGTCCTTCGTGTGAGAGGTACAACCCACTTTCCTGCTGCAGGGGGTACTAGGCACTTACAGATTCCCATGCTTTGAATTTACATTTTTGCAAGGTTACACTTCAGCTCAGTAACACTGTCAGGGACATGTTCCCTGTGAGTGACTTGGAGTTGATGCTTTGTCTCTTGTGATTAAACTGTAGGATTTAGGGCCACAGATGAAATGCCATTTCTCTACCTCCAAGCTTCCTTAGTACCTAAAATGTCCCCTGGGAAAGCACTGTCTCTGTGTGGTCAGCAGGGCAGGGTGAGCTCCTTCAGGACTTCTGACCAACATCAGGGGGAACCTTCTATGGAATGCACAGATTTTGTCTGTGTACTAACTTGTGTCATCTGGAGCAACATAGCAATGAAACTGGCCATATCTCTGGAGGCTTTAGGCAAATTCTATGCCCTTCTAATTTCTTCAGTTAAATGCTTGTCATCCTCTCCAGCTTTGCTGTGATTGTTTTGTAAGGACATGTGCTAAGGACATTCTCTACTGAATGAAACCTAATAGGGCATTGAAATATTGATGAGTAAAAGGTTAATTTTTAATTCCCCATCAGTCTGAACTGCTAGAAATTCAGTGTGCTTCCAAGAGAGTTCCTGACATTATATGGTTTAATGCATCTGCAAGTTAAATGAGCATGGAGCTACAGGATTTTATTTTGCCAAAGGCCAAGGTGCTTTGTGTAATAGAAGAAAATCATAGTATCATTTCATTTGGAAAAGACCTCTGTAATTATCAAGTCAACCATTAACCTAAAACTACCAGATCCACCACTAAGCTATGTCCCTTAATGCCACATCTGCCCATCTTTTAAATACCTCCAGGGATTGTGACTCCACTGCTTCCCTGGGTAGCCAGTTCCAATGTTTGTTATCCTTTCAGTGAAGAAATTCTTTCTAATCCCCAGTCTAAACCTTCCCTGGCACAATTTGAGGCTATTTCACCTTTTTGCTTAGTTCATTACTTGGAAGAAGCGGCTGACCCCCACCTGGCAATACCCTCCTTTCAGGGAGTTGTAAAGAGCAATGAAGTCAGACCTGAGCCTCCTCTTCTCCAAGCTAAACCACTTCACTACCTCAGCCACTTCTAACAGGAGTTGTGCTGCACACCCTTCACTTTGTTGCCCTTCTCTGGACATGCTCCAGGACCTCAAAGTCTTTCTTACCATGTGCTATTGTAGTTGTGCCAATGTCCCAAATTCTGCTCCTGCGTACCCTTTGATGGTCACCACATAATGCTGCCCCCATTGAGCTAAACCAGCCATAAGGTCTTCAAAAGCTCGTGCCAGAGATCATAAATTAATACATTATTATTGAGCACATCTGAAGAATAATATAATGTAAGTACAGATACAAAACTTAAGTAGTTACACATTCCTTCTTTGTGCTTCAATGGCTTCCAATCTTGAATACATGCATTTATGGTAGTATCTTGGGAGACAGCTAGAGTCATGGTTGTCTCACTTCTGTTCTCATTTGTGTTTTGGTTGTTTGATGGTTTTACCTGGTTAAAATGCGTTAATTTTTATTATGCTTGTATTTTGAAATACATGAAGATGTCACAAATCCTGCTTTTTATTAGTGAGATAGAACTTAAGAAAATTTAGTGGAAAAGAAATACAAATACCTGTTTTTCATGGTCAAGTGTTGTCTCATTGATATGGATAAAACACAGGTAATGTATTGGAG
>JAWWMU010000121.1:60319076-60331209 GCA_035048155.1 Cinnycerthia olivascens
ATGCTCCAAGATAAAGTAACACTACAAGAAAAAAGAACAAAGAACTTCAGAAGGTAAGGAAATGTTTCCTACTGCCCCAGGAAAATATATTATTCAGTGACCTCCCCCCCTGTGCCTGACTGAGCCAAAATCCATCAGAGTCAGTGCTCAGGTTGCATTTCTGTTTGAGAGCTTGTATTGCATTTGCATGAACCACAGACTCTCAGTAGATTTGGCCACAAGGAGAAGCTGCTAATGGTAGGTCACCAAAATATCTGCTTCACTGGTGGATGTCCAAAAGATCGGTTCCATTTATGCATTTGCCATCAAAGCATTTATGTGAGGTCATCTCTGGCATTTTAAGTTTAGCTTATAAGCCTTTACTGCAAGAGACAAACTTGGACTGTTTCGCTCTTGCCTCCTTAATGGTTTTTATTATGTTGTTGGTTTTTTTTTCCTGCGAAACTGGGGATATGATTGCTGGTATATGCATGGTAATAAAGCTTGTCAGACACAGACAGTCAGAATTCTTCTGAATTCACATTTAATTTATTCACAGCACAGCACGCAGCAGAGCTGATGGCAAGTTAATGTGCTGCACTTTAATGAGATAACTGTTTGCCTCCCAGGTTTTGAGGTTTATCTAGTTTTATTTGTCAACCTGGCCAAAGCCATAAGGAATCACAGCTCTATACTGAAATATTTTATTTGCTTAGCTGATTCTTTTGCCAGAGGAGAAATCGGTGAAGTAATTAAATAGCACTGTTTTTATTTTAGAACAGGAATGGTAGGGGGGGTGGGGAGGGTGGTGTCTGAGTTTACAATATGTCCTTGTCAGAGTTCTGGCTCACAAATACTACATAGATAAAAATATTTCATTCAAAATATTCCAGTTTTGGTGGAATTAAATTTCCGCCTGTTTTTGAATTGATCCCCTCTTCTCATTTCCTTTAGAGGTATATATTTCTGGGTAAGAGGTGCAAGGTGGGAAGTGTATCTGTAGTATCAAATGCAAATGCAGAAACTTCAGTGTGACAGAGAGCTGCAAAGTCTCCCATTAAACAACAGATGATATGGCTCCACTCAGGTTTTGAAATGGAGCTCATGCCAATTAGGTTCTTCTGTTGCAACTTAGTCTTTTAGCAATGGCAGATCCTCCTCGTTAACTAATTATTGCGTCTGTAATGAAAAGAAGATGAATCCTGTCAAGAAAAATGAGGTTACGATGTATCATTAATGAAACCATGTCTGTGGCAGGGAGGGAAGGCACCTGGGTTCATCACCCTGGCTGTGGGATGCCAGTCCCTCACAGAGAGGATGGAGAAGAGCACAGTGTGTGGACACAGTGTCCTGCAGCAGTCCCGCAGTCTGAACTGCGTCCATCAGTCTCAGTGTCCTCTGACAGGCTTGCATTAATTTGTCTACAGCCAGTTAAAATGTTGTTTTAAGTCTTGCTTGTACTTGTGCCTCTCTTTGGTGGGCTCGGAGTCCAACAATGTATGTTGTTGGATGATCTTAAAAGTCTTTTTCCATGTAAATGATTCTCTGATTCTATGTAGAAACATTGTACACAAAAGAGTGCTTGGAAAAGGGTCTTTGAGGCAGAGCTAGCATCTTCTGGGTGTATTAACCTTTAATGTCTAAAACCTGTCAAAGTGAAGGTCAGATTGACCTTTCAATTCACGATTGTACCTTTGCATTATGTTTTCTGCAAAGCTAAAGCCACCTTTTGCAGGAGGAATGCAGAAACTCTATAGTTGTCAGTCCGTTTTGTGCACCCTTTGTGACACAAACCCATCTGTTTGGCTAAAAATGCATAAATAAATAATTATTGGGAAATAACTGATAGATTTATGGAAATATGCTATTACAGGCTTCAGTTGAAATGTACCTGATGTTGGTTATAATTTCCTCTTTTTTTGTTTCTTTGCTGGTAACAAAAGGTTGAGAGAATTGAGAGGGATGGGGAGGGTGTGTATAGGAGTGGATATGCCACTGAGCATAATCAGTTTTGGGAAGAAGGAAAATCAAATTTTGTCCAGCCCTTTGCTGAGACAGTTCAGAAAAATACATGCAAGGTCTATATTTGGAAATACCAAACTGTGTTTGGCATTCGAGTCAGGTAATATAATCCATAGAAATCACAAGATTGAGCTGACCTTCTGTGTGTTTCTTCAAGCAAATTGAGAAAATGTTAATTTCCAGTGCTGTGCAGGTGGGAAGATGCACAGAGACGAAATACCAGCACATTTGCCAATGTGTAATGCTTTTTATTTATAGATGTATTTCTTTTCTGTTGGACCATGAGCTGCCTGTTAGGCTGTGTCTCCCCTCAGATGTCGATAGCACGTGAGAGCAAAACGTCGGGCATGTGAGCAGGGAGGGCTGGTGGAGGTAACTGGGGTAGAGGAGCTCAGCCTCCCAAGAAGTGCCACCTCTATACCCTGACAGTTCACACATCTTCTGTCATTTCTTTCCCATCTGAAAAATGGAGCCTTTGATATCAGATCAGTCCTTAGTTCAGAGCTTGTGTACTTGGCAGAGGGAAAATGTAAACTTCTAGCATAGATTTCTGGGTGTTGTTACCTGTATTGTTAAGAGCTGGCAGTTGAGTTTATTGACCAGGCATTAAAGGGATTAACTTAATGAAGAACTTACAGTTAACAAAAAAATATTAAAGTTTTAAGAGGTTTGGAATTTTATTAGTCTCTTATTAAAGAAATTTTTTAAGTACTTAACTTTGATGTTATTTCTTGACGCATTTGTAGGGTTTTGAGGTTAATTTGTTGCTGGCAGTGAGTGTTTTCATCTTAATGAAATTTTTTTCCCCTTGTTTTGTCTGTTACCATATTATTTTGGCAGTGTAATAGGGTTCACTGTGTAGTGCTTGGTTTTGTTGCTTGAATGTTTAAGTGTTTGGGAGCACTTTTCTGGTTTCTGTTGTTTCCTGTGGAGTTGGGTTGTCTGAGCAAAACAGATGATTTCTCAGTGTTTTAAGTTCTCTCCTTAGTCGTATGTAGTAGTTAAAAATGAGTAATACTTAGAGCTTGAGGGTTATAGGTCTTCTGGGTATCGTATGCAAATTTGAGAACAAAGTGGTAATGTGACTTCATTTTTCTTCATTTTGGGGAATCTCCATTCAGACACCAAATTCAGTATCTTCCCATATTGCAGTAGTTTCCTTATGACTGTGATGGTCCCAGGCACATAGGAAAGGTAATAACTTTTGACAACCAGCAGCTATAAGTGGAAAAAATTGGATAAACTTTTAGATATAGAAAGCTTTCTCCAGGCCTGAAATGGAAGCAGCAGACTTCAAGCTATATACAAAAATACGACCTGACACTAATACTAGTGCCGTCCAAGAATATACGCAGTCTGAATAGCTCTGTCTGTGAAACCTGAGAGTGTTACTGTCTGGATATCAAGTGTATTCCGGCCTGGGTTGTGCTGACTGTGTTCCAAAAATGCTTCCCCTCACTACACCAAGGACTGACCGTCTGGGCACTGTTGTCATGTCATGGTGGGAGAAATACTGAGCTGGCTTGTGTAATCTTAATTTGTCAAACAGAAAGTGTTATGGGTGGTATGTTGTTTCTCCAAGGATTTCTGTCTCTCTTGCAGCTTACAGAGAACACTTGGGGTTGTGGTGGGTGTGTCTGGGCCGTGTGAAGCCACATACATTCATCCCAACACCACTGATGTACAGCAAGCTTGCAGAAGAAGGGCTAGAACTCTCTACAAATGTTTCTGCAGGACCTGTAGCAGAAACTCTCGTCTTGTAGGCTCTTCCTCTGTTTGGTCTTGTGCACACCTCCCTGCCCATAACACCACAGGGTGCTCACACCTGCTATCAGAGCCTAGCTGGCCTCTGCCCATCTGTTAAGTCGTGGTAGTTGTGAAGAGCTGGTTCTTGCCTGCATCCCCTTAGTAATGGTCTCTACTCTTGAACCTGAGTCAGCTTTTCCCACAAAACACCATAATTTTTATCTTTTATGCTTCTGTGTATTACTGCAGTGGAGAAACACTGTTTCAGACTGGGAGTCTTATTCCAGTCTGTTGTAGTTTAGCAGCCACTAAGTACTACACAGCTGCTCACTCATTGCCCCACTGGCAGAATCGGGGAGAGGACTGGAAGAGTAAAAGCTGGAAAACTCAGAGATAAAGACAGTTTGTGAGAGAAAGAAAAGCCCATATATACAAATTAAGCAACACAAAGAATTTATCCACCATTTCCCATGGAGAGTGAGGTGTTCAGCCAACTCCAGGAAGGCAGGGCTCTATCACATGGAATGGTTACTTGGAAAGACAAGTGCCATGACTTCAAATACACACACACACACACACACACACACACACACACACACACAGAGTCTTCTTCTTTCCCCCTACCTTATATCCTGAGCATGATGTCATATGGTCTGGAATACCCCTTTGGTGAGCTGGGATCCCCTCTCCTAGCTGTGTCTCCCCAAGCCTCCCATGCTGGATCCTTGCTAGCATGGCACTACGAAAAGCAGAAAAGACCTTGGTTCTGCATAAGCCCTGCCAGCAATAACAAAACCATCCCTATATTATGTGTCTGTAGAAGTTTCCCCAATTCCTACCTAAAGCTAAATAGACACACTCCTTTTTAAGGACTTCTTCAAGCTGCCCTGTACAGGTCTAACTGCTGTAATTGGACTTCAGTGAGATAGAAAAGAGGTAATGCTTTCTGTTCATTACCTGTCTGCCACAGAGGGGTTTTCAGGGTTATAGTTTTAGACTTTAAACTTCTACATTCAGTATAGATGGACTTTAAATTCTTTGAAAGTATGACTTAGAGTCTTTCAGGACCCTAATTTGCCCATTAGTAACAAAGGGATAATATTTCCCTCCTCTTAAAGACTCATTCATTAATGAATGAGCAGAGATATGTGTGCTGGGATATATGTCACCTAATTTTAGGTGACTGAAGTGAGCTGTTTTTTCCTCATTTGAAGAGCAAGAAAAAGAATCACCTTCACTAATGAAGTATCCTAACTTACATTAGTCACAGATATGTGAATAAGGTAAATAGACACCAGAGGTCTTTCTCTTTCACCTCAGAAGGAATTTAGATAACTAGTACCAGTTTAGACAAGAGGCTTCATTTTTAAGTGGTTGCAACTTGAGATAGTTGGTGTGATAACCATGGGCCAGCTAAGTGAATGTGCTTCTATGGGATGGCATTAAATACCCAACGAATTGCTGCTCCTGCACACAGAACTTCTTCAGCTGGGGCAGTTTTAGTACTATAATTTTGCAGTTATTTCCCAGCTTCTGATTTTTAATGGTGAGGATTCAAATCCATCCTGAAAGTCTCTAGGTCTAAATATCACCATACAATTGCAGGGGGCAAAGTAATAAAAGCATATCTTTCCTTTGGCTTGGTTTCAAACAGGGTGACATAATTTTTATCAAACTGCCTCTATTAATGCTTTCATTGAGCAAACAGAGATTGCTAAGTAAGGTTCCTTTTCTAGCCAAAATGTCAATCAGAACTGCATGCTCCACAGAGTACTGTACAAATTAACATTTAAACATCGTTGGTGTAGTAATTATTTTGAGCATCTTTTTTTATGACACTCAGAAGAAAAGGGATGACTTTTTGGTGAGTTTCCAGACTCTAATTTTCTCCCTATATAAGTGTGTTCTACCGACATGTCTTCCCCTCTGGCTGTGCAGTGTTTCTTTGCTGCTGATCCCAGCTGGGAGCTCCCTGTCTTAGTTATTGAGCTGCCACAATAGAGGCAGGAAGGATCCAAACAGCCTTTGTGTATGTGGTTTGAATGTTCAGGGGATTTGATGAATAGACAAACATATGATCTGAATGCTAGGGAGATGATTTGATGGCAAACAAAAGGTCACATACCAGCAAAACTGTTAAATGGTGCCATGAGGGTGGGAACTGATGTTCTGCTCACTGCTCGTTTTCCTCCTACACTGAGGGCCAGATTCTGCCTCCATTGCAGCTGCTCTCACTGCACAGCATGGGGGAGCCTTTTGGGTGATGTGCCCATGTGCAGCCACTAAAAGGAGCATGCAGCAGGGGAAGATTTCAGCACAGATTGCCTCCTGTCCCTCCTTATGGGCTGTCGATGTGTGGTATCGTACACAAACCCATGACTAGCACTTACATTTATGCTTGGCTTGTCATCCTTGAATTAACTGTCCAGAGCATAGTCCCCTTTTGTGCCCCTCTTCTCCTGCTTGGCTGGTGAAAATCAGTCAGTGCCATAAAATCTGGCTCTTTGTATGCAAATAATTGAACTATCTTATTTCTGGAGTTCTTCAAAGTATGCTGACTTGTGAAAGAAGGAAACTATTAGTGTTTAATGTGGATTTGTACCTTGTCACAGATGGCTGTGGAAAATGAAGTAAGGCAAAAGGTGAAATGTATCTGCTGCTTTTCTGGGTAGCTAAGTGCATGGAGTAAGAAGTTCCTGTGCTTCAAGTGCACTCAGCAAATACGGAACGCACTGTATTGCCAGTCTCTTCTCAGACAATAGAGTTTGCAGTTTGAAAGCCTTTCTTCTTGAGATTTTGTGCTGATTATTCCTTTGGCTTGCACTTACCTGCACTATGTTTGTTTTTTGTTATTAGTGCTTCAGGAAGATTGCATTTCACCTAGCAGATCCAGCAAATAAATAAAAATCTGCATTTGAAAACTGAGCTCACATAAAATTGCCTGGAACAATGCTTGGAAATCAACTGTGGATGTTGAAGAACAGTTGAGACCTGAGCTTCAGTAACACCAACAGCCATATCACTATTGTAAAGGGTTGAAATCTTTAATTTAATTTTAAAATCGTGTTTCCTCAATAGCAGTATTACTATAGCACGTTGTAGTTAAACACCAGCAGGCTTAAAACCCTCATTGTGAAGAGTCTAGATGTCATTGACTCACAGCAACAGACAGAATCCCACAAGTCAGGGTCTGAAAGGACCTTGGGAACAGAAAGACAGAACAATATCCTAGAGTTTTGTTTTTTTAAAAAACCCTAAACATCAGTTCTTTTTTTCAAGAGAACTGATGATCAATTTCTTTGTCCTCTTAAAATGTATTTGAGAAAAGTACTAGTCCCTATAGCACAGGAGAGATTATTTTTTTCCTTTTTTTTTTATTGTTTCCAATGAACAGAGATTTTAGTGCTTTTAGCTAGTAGTTTGTACATGATTTTAAGAAAACTAGAGTACTTAAGTGGAAGATAGGTATGTCATAATTCATGATGGGAAAAAGTGACTGCATGTTGATAAAGATGCACAAGTGTTTCATAACAAATGTGTCACAATTTTTCTAGACAGTGATTACAATTTGTGAATGACAGCTAATTAAAGTATATCAGTAACCTAATGTAAAAAATGGCTGATTGCCAGTTGTAGGATTTTAGAGCTTCATACAAATTTTAATTTTGATGAATATATTTAGATTTTAAAACATTTACTCTGATAAGGGGTATGTATTTTTTGTTTATATGTCAGTGATATTGTTAATAACAGAAGATTTACAGACTAGGTGTTTTCATAGGTGAGAAACAATTGCCATGCAATTATTTTTATACTCCTTTTTAAAACACTAAACATTTTAACTGTATGCAAGGGTGAATGGTTTACTGTCATGAGCACAACACAAAACTGAACTTTGCAAAAAGGCCTCCTCTGTTATATGTGGGATCTGTCTCACCACTCTTCCAGGCGGAAGGGGTGGACAATGTCCTTGCAAACACCATCTGGAGCACCGTGTGCCTGTAAGGGCAGAGTACAGGCTCTGCAGCTGCCGTGGTGGCTGGTTTTGGCTGGATGAACTGGCAGCAGTGCTGAGGGCTCCTGGCTGCCCGTGGTGTGCAGGTTTGCAGGGTGAAGGGTGGCAGTGCAGCTGCACTGTTGTGGGCAGCACGGATATTCTTATGGACCCTGATTGGCATTAATGAGACTGTTGGGAAGACACTGTCTGTCTATTTGCACCAAACACTGCCCCAGCTAAAAATCCAGCAATACCTAGTTCCTATGTGACACTTCTTACTAGGACATTACTTTAATGGGGGAGAGTGTATTATTAGCTCAATATTGCAGAAATGACTATTGAGCCATGAAGAGATTCCCACCAAAGCTATGTCCTGAATTTGTCTTTCACACCTCTCTCTGGATCACAGCTGTGGATTGGAGGGATGAAGGATCCTGGGATCTTTGGTTTCACATGCCCCACAGCTTCAGTGATATCCCAGCAGGAGGGCAGTTCTGTATCCAACAAAGAGGTTAAAGTTGTGGAAAAGCTTTGTAAACAGACTTACATGTGAAGATCTGGGTTTCTCATCAGTTGGTCCTTTTTAAGGTAACTTCAAGTGGCTTGCTGCATTATTATTTTGCCGAGTAGAGCTGATCCTAAAATGAGTAAGCAAGACTATATTTTTCAAAATATCTCAGTTACTCAAAATTTTTCAAATTGCTGAATTAATGTATATGTCTATAACTGGAGGAAAGTTCAAGAGGGAAATAAAAAGCCACTTATCATGGTGCAACTTTGACAGTCTCCTTGAAAAGCAGCACTAGAAGCATTGTGGAACAACTGCCATTGTGTTTGGCTATGAGGTGCAAATGTTGAACGGAGATGCTGCTTGCCAGTGTCATTTTATTGAAGAATTACTTAATGATTTAAAGAAAAGGGTCTCCTTCCATGCAGGCCAATCACATCCTCATGTGACTGGGTCAGAAATTAGCAAGTCCTTGCAAATACCTTGAAAATATTCAAGATGCATAGAGCTAAAATGCGGAGAGGAAGAGGATGTTAAGGCAGTTTGATCTGTGATATTCCTGACCAAGTAATAAAGGTAATTTCTATCTAGAAGAAAAGGGTGACACATAGGTAATTTGAGAATTCAAAGGAAGCATGGAAGAATATGTGCTGATATCATCACTGCACTGTAACCATCAGCTTTACTAATACCCTCAGCTTTACCAGTATCACCAGCTGTGGAATTACTGCAGATAACAAAAGTTTGACTTCTAAGCTGTGTGTCACACTGAAGTCAGGACTGTCAGTCTAGGTGGACTGCAGCCATTGCCATTATGTCCAGAGAAGATATGGCTTCTTTTTTGAGCATATGCAAGACTGAAAACATTCAATTTTCAGATTATTTGAAATGTACTTAAAATGCATTTACTAATGTTAAGTTTTACTGAATTAGGATTAGCTTTTGAACCCTTGAAAACAGCTGACATTAGTTAGAGGATGGCAGTAGTATGCAATTACATGTTAGGAAAATACTATGAAATGGTGGTATTTTCCTTCATGTTAGTATGAAACAGCTAAATTAATAATTGCCTTTGAAGACACAAGCATATCTAGTGTAAAGTAGTTGTATTCTGAGTCTGGAAAAAGGACAGATCATCTGTCTGTTTTTTCAGTTAATCAATAGTACCACCTGTGCTTTTTCATTGACTCTTAATGCTAAAGTCTAACACTAACAGCCAGCTCTGCAGCAGTCTAAATTGGCCTAATGGGTCATTAGAGCTATACTGATAAATGCCAACTGGGGATCTGGTGTGGACTGTAGGCTGGAAACTTAGGAAATGAAATAGCATCAATACTGTTTTATAACTGGTTTCATTCATTCCTTGTAGCCCTCTGTATTGTGTAGTGGCTTATTTGATTGCTGTGTTGAATCGAGCAGGGATAATGTTGCTAGCAAATAATGCAAGAAGAACTGATTGAAATTTGATTGCTAGGCGTTATAAGGTGTTTGACAAGAGTCTAGGTTGATTGATCATATGGACCTTTAAATTGCCTCTTTAGTGATGGTAGAAGAGATGCATAGAAGACAGGTATTGACAGTTTGAATCCTCTCTATTCTGTGTGTCTTTACTTGTCTTCATTCTGTTTTCAAAATGAAATTAGAAGTGTCTTTATGTTACAGGGCTGGTGAGGATATAGAACAGGTGATGAGGCAGATAGATACATTTTGCAATCCTACCTAAGCCTCTTCCAACAGTGGTACTTGTAATTCTTTCCTGCATCACAGTGGTGGTTTGTTTCGATTATTTTTATTTCATCTACAGGCTAAAATAGCACCCAGGTGAATCCTGTCTGTTGATTCAGATTGATTCCACTGGTGTTTTGCTGTGTTTTCTGTTCTTCTTGATATATTTTCATGGCTAAAAACACAGCTCACCTTTGCTTATTATTTCTATTTAGCAATCACCAAATAAATAGTTTCATTTAAAGTTGTTCTCTGAGTTCTTCTTTTCCAACTGAGTGCATCTCTCTGCTGCTTCACTTTTTAAAGCCTCTTGGCTCATTGTCTTCCTGTTTTGGTGCCACCTCACAGCAGAGGGCTGTTTTTCTGGCATTGATGCTGTGTTTCACAGGTGTTGTAGTTGCTTTTCTTCATTCAGTGTGTAGCAAGTGACATTTTTATTTTCTGTAAATGCTCCTAGAGACGATAGTCTACAGTGACTAAACATAACTGGAGACCTTCTGTGAGAATCTGAGCAGCAGAGCATGGTGCAAGATGGGGCTGAAAGGCATGAGAGCAGCACTGTCTGAGGAGGACGTGCTGTGACACCTGCCATGGGCTCTGGGTGCCAGCAAGCTCAGTGTGTGTCATTGCCTGGTGGCTGCAGCTCACTTCTTAGGAAAGCCACGACCTGAACACTCACCAGCAAAAATCTTTGAGACTGTTTTCCCTGTTATGCAGTTGGATGTTAAAGACAGTGGAGAAGACAGTGAGGTCTCCTAGAAAGGTTTTTTTTATCTGCAGCTTCTTTCTGAGGCAGTCATGTTGTAAAGCAGTGGTGTATGTAACAAAGCAGAAGCTGTGCTGTTATTTGCTGACCTCTGGGCTTGAGAAGGCCAGTGCCACCACGGTGTGGTAACCTGGCAGAGGGGTTATATTTATGGCTAGCTGAATGAGCCCATGTGCTTCCTTGTGGCGGTACTGCTCCATTTGCCCATTTCTCCTGAGTTACAGCAAAATAAACTGACTGCATGGGAACCCCTGGGCTGGAGGGGTGCTCCATTAGAGTATGTGTAGCTGGTGAATTCCTGAAGTTCAGGTTTCAGCTGCTTAGGGATGTTTCTCTGGAGTTTGGCGGGAAAAAAATACTTTGGCAAAAAGGACATAGTGTTTTGCATTTGTATCTCCGGGTCCTGGGGAAATTGCTTCAGTATTTTCCTCTAGGGTGCATGAAGTTGAACATTACAATGTCTTTAGTTATGGTTGAGGAGACCTTGGATGACAGACTTCTTTTAGAGCACCTGGTCTCAGAGGACAAGTCTTGCATTCAGCAGATTGGCTTAGGGAGTTAATTTGTTTGTAGCTCTTTGTGAAATCTGCCAAGCAGTGCTCAAAAGTAGAATAATGTCTAATGTGAACGTTTGAGGCAACCAAATAGTAAGGAAGGGTGCCTAGCAAGGGCAAAATATAAAACACCTGACAAGCTTCCCTCTTACTCCTCTTACTTTGCAGTATTTTACATCCTTTTGTTATCTCTCAGGCCTGTTGTGGTTGGTCAGCTAAGTCTATGTGCACAGATTTTCAAAGGGATATTTTAAGAGTGTTCCTTTATGAAAGCCTTTGCAAACTGACTCAGAAAACGGTATAATATTTCTCCTATCCCAGGGTATAGTATTTTGCTGCTTTTCCCCCCAAGCATTGGGTGAACTCTTCAGATTTGCCTCAGTTTTTCAAACTCAGTGATGGAGAAAAAGAAAAGAAAGCTAGCTTGGATTTCTTGTGTGGTAATATGAAACTTTATGCATATTGTCTTTAGACCATCCCATTCTAGAGTTCTGGTAAGTTGACTGCCAGTGCATTCATTACAGAGCAGGAAGAGTCCTTTTTCTCTGCATTGCAGGTGTTCTTGCAGCACAGTCTGATATTTGTAAAATTGAAAAATCTTGGCTTTTAAATTTCATGTGGTGAGCCATCTCAGATGGCAGTCGGTTGTCTTGTAGGGATATAAAATTAACAGGAAACCTGATTTAAGGGCTCATTCCTCCCACTGGCTTTGTAATGCAATTTCATTTTATCCAGACACACCTCTTGGTTGTCTTTTTTTCTCTTGGCCTTAAAATTATGGTTAAAGGTGCAGAAACTACGTATGTTGTGCAAGTAGTTTTTGTCAGCTACAAGAT